>JAPQNM010000018.1:6034141-6056641 GCA_029783475.1 Metacarcinus magister
ATTCACCCATCTCTGAAATGTATCTATAATTTTGTAATCTATCAAACTTGTCAGTACAAACCATGTGGTGCAAAAACAGCACATTTATACACGTGGCCACTTTTCTCCGTTTGTGAATGACTGAACGACTTTTACTGTTCCTTCGTTCCTTCCCATCCTCACAATCTTCCTCCCTGACTACTTCCTTTTTCTCATCTTGTTACTATTACGTTTACCACTACTACTATTATTACTCCCCCTTCCCTTCCCAATACCCCTCACACTCAAGTCACCTCCCCCCCAAAGTACCCATTCCAGTGCACGGCGGGGTCTCTAACCTGACCCTCTTCCCCCAACCCCCTGAAAACCACATTATCCCCTCACTCCTTCCAGATCCTCTTCATAATATGGTTTCGTTTTGATTCATGATATTACAGGAGTTGGAACCTAAGTGAATTCAAGGGTAACGTTTTAACTATATTGGAGAAATATTTTCAAAGGTGTTATGAGTGACTGATATAACTTTCTTAATCGTCATTATCGTTGTCGTCTTCGCTGTTATATTGTTTTTAAAACTGTACTTTAATTCACTAACACCTATTATTCAGATTTTTTCTTTGGATATAAGGAGGAATATATGACAGATATACTGAACAGTGTTACTGATAGATACTGTGTGGGTTACCTTTTCATGGTTTACAACATTATTCATGTGTATATGAAGCAATTTTTCGAAACAATTTGAATGCATCTCGACCCCTATACTACCATCGTCATTGTTTACTTGTTAAAGAAAACGAAGTACCTTATCATACAACATTGAATGCGAAACTGATCGACTACTACAAAATGAAATTGACAAACAATCCTTTACTACCTCATTACATCATCACAGTTCTACCGTATGTATATGTTATCTCATCGCTATACATAAACGCATCGCAGTTCAGGAACGGGTGGGGAATGCACAACCCTCCCCCCTTCCCACGCATAACTTTTATGAGTGACTGTACACACAAGAAAAGAGACGGAGAAGTTGGCCACGCAACGAGAATTTCCGTCATCCTCCCTCAATTCTATCCTTACATTATTTGCCTCTATACCTTCCACTACCACCACCACCACAGCCAGCAGTAACATCCACCACTTTCCACCATTCATCTACTTCCTTTAAACATAAACTCCACTTACGTCCATCGTCCACCGCTGTTCCTGCCTCTTCACGTCCGTCCTCAACCATAGCTTTCCTCCAACAACCTCCTCCTTTGGACACTCTGATTCAGTGTCTCGAAGGCCAGTGACGTGCGTTCATTCACTTCCATCTAAACCAACGACACGAAAGAAAAGTTTAAAGAGGGAATGTTATGAGTGTAAACTTATTTTGCTTTCGTTTTTCTAATGGTTTTGTGATGAACATTAATTATAAAGGTATTTTTTCCTTTTATTGGGTTTCTTTGTACTTAATTGTTGTTATATTAATGGCTGTGTGAAAATGAGGAATTCACAGGCTGCTTCAAACCTGTGTGTCAGGTGGGTTCATATTTTCAATTTTCGTAAGATAAATTAGTAACAAATATTAAAACGAAACCCAGTGCGAACACGCACACGCACACGCACACGCGCACGCACACACACACACACACACACACACACGTGAAAGGGAGAATGCCTCACAAAACACAATGACATATTCATTGAATGTACGTAAACAACCCCTAGTTTTCAAGCAGTACATCAATTCTAAGTTTCTTGGTTCGACCCCGTGCAAGCATGGAAGTATGGAAGGTAAGATGAGAAACATAGTTGTGCAAGGAAGGAAAGTGATTGGATCTCTTGGGCATACGGTTAAAAAAGGTGATTAAATGATACCCCCAAACTAGATAACTATATATCATATAGTTCTGCTAGGGTTAACGAGAGCGCGCTAACCCTCTCACCAAGCTGCTGCTTTGACTCAGAATGGAACTCACAACCTGTAGGTCACGAGCCGAGCACTGTACCACAGAACCATCCGGCCTCCGTGGGGTATGATGTTACGTTTCTGCTCATTAGTTATTTTTTGCTTTGCCTTTTTACATTGTTTCACTATTATAAAGTTTATAACATTTGAGGAAGTATTCCCTTACTATAATAGTTTTCTAAACATCCATCTTCCACACACTTTAATTTTCACTATCTTTACAAAATTATCTTATTATCTTTTGCATCAATCATGCATCTTCGGTCTTTAATACACAGCTATGCAATCAATTGATTCTTTATATTTATCTTGCACATCACCTCTTACCCATCTATACTTACCTAAATATAATGTTGTGTTTAATATTTCCATAGTTGGTTAAGTAAGGACAGACCCCCTAGTTTGGATCCTGGGATCAGCTATGTAATACTATTAGATCCTTTTTCTTCCTGCCCTTTCCATCACACGCTACTGTTTTCCCGTTTTCCCTTCTTTCATCATCTCTCGTCCTGGTACACGCATACTCTCGAGGCCCGCCACTCCAACCACTCTCTTCACCGTCATCTTCGTAGCGTGTCACCCTCACCCTGCCTTACCCTACCTCATTCAAGGCATCCACCACCTGCTTATCTAGGCTCCCCAAGACCATAATAATTCCCACCACACCTGCATGCAGTTATATACGCCCGCGTTTTTAATATTCGTACATCAAGGTACTTTATCTCTTCGTGTGTTTACTTCTACATTTATGTATTGCGGTCTGGTGTGCGTTTGGGTGATGCCAAAGGTTGCGGGCTACGCTTCCCTCCAACACCACCGCCATTCGCCTGTGTCTGTAAGGTCGCCAATATACGCTTAATAGGTATACAAATTCATTTCCTCGTTTTTTCCCCGCCATGATAAACAGCGCACCGGTCAGCGCCGGCCAGCACGTTCCTGCACGCCCGTGGTGTGCGCTACAACATCGCATTGAATATATTCTCATACAATGTGGCTTATATTTTTCCAGCCTCGGGAGCGGGTATTAAGGCTGTCAGATAAAGGCACGTTGTATTAACGAGTTTCATATCTATCACCGCCTCCAAAGGCGTCCCGCCACGCACACTCTAAGCTCTTCATATATTTTGCAGTCACTTTGTCTTACGATCGTGAGAGGATCACACCATTTCTCATATTTCTTGAATCTGTCATCCCCACTGCGGCGCATCACGATTACCTTTTGTCGATAGGTGCGAATAGTTGTTAAACCCACCACCAGGGGGCTGCCCTCCACGCGGGGTTGCCTGTCGCTGCGTCCCGCCGCCGCTCCTCGGCACAGGCACGCGGCGGCTCCCGGCTTTGATCGCTTCTTTCAGGACTGTTCAGCACATTAAAGCATTACCCAGATACTAATCAGCGGCGCAGCACACTTTGAACGAAGCGAAAAGCATTTTTAAGGTAAAATAATGAACTTTGGAGAACAACGAAGCCAGGGCAGCGTGGATTGGGAGGGAGGGAGAACAGCGGCCGACCCCCAATGGCGCGCGGGAGAGGCTGACGCGGCGGCCGACACAAGATGAATGGAGATCCTTACACTACCGAGCACCAGGGAATGCAGGGTGCTCAGCCGCCCGCACTGATGACTCCTAATGTTCACACGACGCCCGCAGGCACGCCCACCGGCCACATGTAATTACCAAGGTGCGGCGGGAGGCTGGACGCTGGACACTGCTGCAGGACATGATGGTCAAGGCATTTTTAATACGTCCAGATTACGAGTCGCTTCCAACCTCTGTGATACGCGTATGTTTTCTGCTCCCTAAGCCATGTAGTCTTTATTCAAAATGAAGGAATGACAACATAAATTTAGGGACGCATTTGTTGCACGAGAATAATATCTTGTGGTTGCTATTACACCAAGCCGACCAGCTGCTGCACCTGTCACCACCCGCGGACCCACTCACACTCCGCCTGGATGCTGCTGCTGCTGCTTGCTGCTCCACACACACACACACACACACACACACACACAGGCTGGGGAAACTTTGCATGTCTATATGTGTGTGTGTGTTTAATATTGGGGGATGATAATAATGACAGTATAAAATGTAAGTCACATTATGTCGAGCAAAACATTAATTCCTCCATATATGACAATTAGTCATCATCATCATCATCATCATCATCACCAGCAGCAGCACTAACGTCTCTTCTAAATTCACACCTTACCAACAGAATACACGAAATCACCTTCTAACAGTCCAAGTTTTAGCCTGCTTTCCCTTTTCTTTAACGTTGCATCACTAAAACTTTAAGACTCGAGTAATACCTACGTGAGTCCCAGAGTTTTGGCGTCGCGTAACTCTTGAAATATTTACTAGACAACCCCAGAAGCACCTGCGTACGACGTGGACACCAGGACCTGCTGTATGTATAGAAGCAACATCATTATATGCACCTTGACCACGCTATCTACATCATAACGAGGCGATGCACTCCAAAATACTATTATAAACATGCTAACACATCACCCGCCACCCGGCCGGCTAGCCCCACACACACACACACACACACACACACACACACACACACACACACACACACACACACACACACACACACACACACACACACACACACCATTGCTACCCTCCACTCCACCCCCATTAACACCATAAGCAGCAGCATTACGAGCTCAACACCATCATCACCATCCAAACACGTCGTCTTCGTTTTACTTATATCTCCCCTACATCACTATCACCATCACCATCATCAGCACCACCACACACCTGCAAACCATTAATTAAATAACCACGTCAAAATCACATACGTTTACCTTCCAAATGCTACACCTGCACACACTTGCACATACACTCTTAGGTCCCAGTCTGACTCACTGGTGCTGGAGGAGGAGCCCAAATAAGAGAGAAGAAAACGTAAAATGTAAAACGGAAATAAGTAAAAAGAAAAAAAGAAATGATAGAAAAACGAAAGGTGATTGCTGGAGGAGAAGAGGACAAGGACATGATGTGTGTGTTGTGGTGTGGCGTGGTGGTGGCGGCAGCTGTGGTGATGGTGATAGTGATGGTGGTGATAGTGGTAGTGGTAGTGGTGGTGGTGGTGGTGGTGGTGGTGGTGGTGATGGTGGTGGTGGTGGCATAAGGCAGGGGGCTGAAGGGTGGAGCAACAACGATGTGGAGGTGGGGTGCATATTCCTTGATTTAAATAAGTGATGATTCTTTATTGAGTAAAATTCAAGACCTGCCAAACCATTATATGCAAAGCAGGTCCATATCGCCTTTTCCTCCCTCAACCCTTTCCTCCTTCTTTCTCTGCTTTTCTCCCTCCCTCTCTCCCTCTCTTGCTCTGGGTAGGAGTGGCTTGCGGTACGCGATACTATAATGCTGTAGTCGGTAGCGGGTCGAGACTATGAGGTAATTACACGGATCGCGCGAGAGAAGGTCAAGAGGTACTTAGCGAAGGGCGGATACAGTCTGCGTCTCTTGCTTTTCTTTCTTAGTTTTTCATCTCTTTCTCTCTCTCTTTCTTCTTTATCTTTCTTCTCTATTGGTCTTCTATTATTCCTTGGTATTCTTATTCTTTTCCTTTTCCTTTACTTCTTCTTCGTCTCCTCCTCCCCCTCCTCGCTGTACCTCATCCCTTCCATGTATGGGAGGAAATCACTGGCGTCTTCGTGCACTTTTCTCGTAAATGAAAACAAACAACTCGACTTTTGATAGGAAATAAGGCCGTCAAAGTATAATATCTCACCCCAAAAGCGAAGATATATGTACAGTTCACACACGCATGAAAAGTAAATAGCATAACATTATACATTCTTAAAATTTGAATAATGCACCCAATCGACAACGAGGAACGACTGACAAAGCTGAGTTGAACTATTTTTTCTCTTCAAAAAATTAAAATATACTACTTCATCTGCAGCTTAATACATAATTCTGCCCGGTATGCTCTCACAGGAACGCTGGAAGGTGAGAGGAAAAGATAAGAAGGGAGAGGGAAGAAAGAGAAAGAAAAATCATAGTCTTCTCGTAAAAATGTCAAAGAGATTGTAGGTACACCTCGACGCCTTCCATGTATGTGTCACAATCCGCAGGGAAAGATTTGCACAGAGACATGCTGGTGCTGAGGGACGAGATAATCACTCAGGGAAAAATAAATAAGCAACGTGGGATTTTCAGCTCTCACCCACGACACGAAGAACAAACACTCGGCGGCGACACCCGAGTCACCAACATTTAGTTTATTTGTGTTGAGAAAAAATATATATATATATGTTTTCTAGACTTGACATACAGTTGTTTTGCTTTACGCTCGCTCTCTCTCTCTCTCTCTCTCTCTCTCTCTCTCTCTCTCTCTCTCTCTCTCTCTCTCTCTCTCTCTCTCTCTCTCTCTCTCTCTCTCTCTCTCTCTCTTTACTTCCCTTCTGTAATTAACTTTATGCAGCCAACCCAAGGAGTCGAGCAGATCCTGGGTCGATGCACTGAACTTATCTACCTGGCTAATAACTATTTGGAGATGATGTAGAGATGCGCCTCCAGGAGAACCTGAGCTTTTGTCATTAAGTTAATCACATATACTAAACCGCAGGCGTTGATTAGAACCCGGAGTCCTTGATATACGAAATGTACCCTTCAAAATCTATAACTCAACTATTGCTATTTCACGGACGCAATGCCACTGACGTTTCAAATCAAAAGGAAGAAAAGACAATAGGAACCAAGGCGAAACAGGTCTTACAGTCTTACATTTTACAACACAATGCCAAGACGGAATCGCAACACAAAGGAATCAAGTACAGACAAAGTCACTGCTGGGTTATCAACTACGAAAACGCCGTCTGTACCGCACTGTTAAGGCGTGTGTGTGATGTGAGATGGTACAGAACGTAAGGCTTGATGGAAAAACCAGCTCCATCACTACTCATTATGCACTCCATATCAAGTCTTTCTCTCTGTCTGGCCGGAGGACTTGATTGAGGTCTGGTGTCTGCTGTAGGGTGCAGGTGTGGGGTGCAGGCGTGGCGTTGAGGGCGTAGCACCGATTACATTCACTTACACACAGAGCTGGAGGCTTTGGAGGAGGAGGGGGAGGAGGAGGAGGCTACTGATTTAAGTTTGTGTGGTAGGGGGGAGAGGAGAAGGGAAGGTGAAGGGAAGATGAGCGAGATCGAACTACGGCCGCGAGAGGTCGAGGAAACCCGTGGCTCCTTGACGGCTGAAGTGGTGATGATGATGATGATGGCGGTGGTGGTGGTGGTGGTGGTGGTGGTGGTGGTGGTGGTGGTGGTGGTGGTGGAGTGTGGAGGTAGTGATATAGGCGGGGGTGAGGGAGGTAAAGGAGTGTCGGGGAGGAGTGCTGGGAGGCTGGGGACCTCCTGCGGCGACAACACTGGCCACCACCGGGTAATTTCATATATTACGGAGTGGCGTCCAGGCATAATAGTATCATTTATTGCGTGGTGCTGGTCGTCGGGGTCCCGCTGGCACCGTATCGGACGTCATGCCTCACAGGGCTCAAGATTCTCTCCCGCCGCAGATAATGTAACATCTTGTGAGTGCTGACGTCCTGGATGGGTTAAGATGATGTGTGGCCGCGTCTCTCTCTCTCTCTCTCTCTCTCTCTCTCTCTCTCTCTCTCTCTCTCTCTCTCTCTCTCTCTCTCTCTCTCTCTCTCTCTCTCTCTCTCTCTCAGGGTAAGGAAGGGGGCATTCGCAAAGCTTGGTTGACCATGGTGTCCTACAATGTCTTCTGGTGGGACACACACACACACACACACACACACACACACACACACACACACACACACACACACACTCTTTCACCACGCCTCCTACATGTCCTAGAACTTTTTTTTTGTTAACTACAATGTATCTTCTACCTGATACTTCTCTCTCTCTCTCTCTCTCTCTCTCTCTCTCTCTCTCTCTCTCTCTCTCTCTCTCTCTCTCTCTCTCTCTCTCTCTCTCTCTCCACGCTATAGTCACATGATTATCGACACTAAATTCTACAACCTGAGCGGCGATAACAGACTAACAAGACCCTTCACCGCACGCTCTCTACCCCTCACACACACACACACACACACACACACACACACACACACACACACACACACACACACACACACACACACACACACACACACACACGTCCATCCCTCCTTCCCTCTGGGCCTTACAACAGACAGCCATACAGCCAGACAGACAGACAGACCGAGGTGTATGGCAACACGCTCTCCCCTACCTGACTCAATTACAACCCGGATCATTTAAACTAATTAACCAATATCTTCCTCCCTGGGGCGCCACTGCTGCCTTATCCCCATTCCTCCTCCTCCTCCTCCTTCCGCAGCTGGCAGATGACCACATGCCCTTCCTCCCTCCCCCCCCTGCTACCCGCCCTTCCTCGTCTCGACAGTGCCCGCCACCACGGATGTAAAAAATGGATGCAGTAGTGGGAGTCATTTCCACGCTCTCATTAGCCCATTACCGCTGCCCGACTAAGTGGAAGATATTGGCTCCACACAGCAATCTGGGGAACAGGTCGTAATTCTGTTTGCTTAGACGTTTTTCTTCTTTTTTCTTTTCTTCTTCAGTTGTTGTTCTTCTTTCAAGTCGTGATTATCGAAGATGTTACCAGGACCCAACGATTTGCCTTTCGCCACCTCCTCACTCTCTTTTCCTTCTTTCTTCCTTTTCTCCACGCACCACACACACACACACACACACACACACACACACACACACACACACACACAGGCACAAAACACACACACGATAGTTATTAGTTTCTCGTGCAGCCGAGTGAAAGGCGCACATCCCTGTAATCTTATTTACTTAACAACTCCTCACATCCTCCAGCGGCCAGAATGATTACCAAGGGAGGGCGGGCCGCTCCCTGCTGAAGGCTGGGTGGTCTAATACGCTACCATTACCAGCTCTTGAGGGAGTTTGCCCAGTGAGAGTAATAGTTAGTCTCGTCGATGGATTCGCCACCTCCTAGATAACGCCGATAGAGCTCCCAATAGCGGCGCCTCGGGGCAACAAGGAGGCCGATATACACTCCAACCGAGATGGAACGCTTACCAAAAACTCTTCTCATTTTCACTAAGGGGAGAGAGGCCACACTTAGGTGGTATTAGGAGGAGGCTTGATCGCAGGCAGCGTTTAGGAAGGTGAAACACGCAGGTGATGAGACCCTCCGGGGGAAGGTGTTACCGATGCTGGTTATATACTCGTATCTCGCCTTGGTAATGCTCGTTGTGATATGTTTTTTTTTGCGAAGACCATTAAGATTTGGTTGATGTGGGTTTACTTTACCGTGGAGGGAGGTGGGGTATTTTTTTTAAAGGGGTTGAGTTGGGGAAGGGAAGATGGTTGGAGTGTTTGTGATTGCTAATGCACAAAATAATTTTTTTTGGATTAAATGTTAAAGTTTTTGAGGAATAAGAGGATTATGATGACCTAGTGATGTAGGACGAATCATCACGATTATAATATCATTATTATTGTTATCATTATTATTATTACTAGTATTATTACTATTTTTATTATTATTATTATTATTATTATTATTTATCATTGTTATTGTTTGCAGTGATACTACTACATCGTACATAATGATTATTTGCAACACGTTAAAAAAGAGAGCGAAGGATAACTCTCTGACAGCACTGATGTATAGATGTAAAAACCAATCTGATAAATATTACAACGTCTAAACAAACATCCAGGATGTCCTCAAGGCAGAGGCCAGGTGGAGGAAGAAGAAGAAGAAGAAGAAGAAGAAGAAGAAGAAGAAGAAGAAGAAGAAGAAGAGAAGGGTAATGAGCAGAAGGATGAAGAAGAGAGGAGGGATGAAGGAAGTAAATGAAAAAAAATGAGGAACAACTTCAGAACAAGTATGAAAGAAAACGCATATGGAGGATACGATAATATTCACCCCCCCCCACTCTCTCTCTCTCTCTCTCTCTCTCTCTCTCTCTCTCTCTCTCTCTCTCTCTCTCTCTCTCTCTCTCTCTCTCTCTCTCTCTCTCGTGATGGTGCTGGAGGTGTATGTATAGACGCCGGTCAGCATGAGCGAGGACCTGTTTATCATGAGGTGGCTGTGTGGTGTCACTTAGTACAACGCCTGTGTGTGTGTGTGTGTGTGTGTGTGTGTGTGTGTGTGTGTGTGTGTGTGTGTGTGCAAATGAACGCCATGTTGAGGACGGCGCTCCCATCTAGAACGACCTCCTCCCTCGTACACCACACACACACACACACACACACACACACACACACACACCACAGACAGACATCAGATTATAACCATAAATCATCGTCATCATCAGTCGTGGAGGCGTCGGCAAAAAACTCAACTCCTCCGTCAGGGTCAAGACGCCTCCTCCCCCGGCAGCACCTGAACGATGCATACCGGCAGCCAGTCCCTCCCCTTCTACGTAGCCTAACCTCTTCCCGCTGTCTCCTGCCTTCCTCACTGTCTCGTCTCTACTCCTTCTGGTCTGACTTGCCACTCACGGATTAACTGAGGCATTTTTTTTTTATAGCTTGTCAGGATAGTTATGTTGATATTATTACTACTATTAAAAAGAGAGAGAGAGAGAGAGAGAGAGAGAGAGAGAGAGAGAGAGAGAGAGAGAGAGAGAGAGAGAGAGAGAGAGAGAAGAGAGAGAGAGAGAGAGAGAGAGAGAGAGAGAGAGAGAGAGAGAGAGAGAGAGAGAGAGAGAGAGAGAGAGAGAGAGAGAGAGAGAGAGAGAGAGAGAAGAGAGAGAGAGAGAGAGAGAGAGAGAGAGAGAGAGAGAGAGAGAGAGAGAGAGAGAGAGAGAGAGAGAGAGAGAGAGAGAGAGAGAGAGAGAGAGAGAGAGAGAGAGAGAGAGAGAGAGAGAGAGAGAGAGAGAGAGAGAGAGAGAGAGAGAGAGAGAGAGATGAAACATAACTAGTTTATTACGATGCCACATAAAATAGAAGAGTAAAGTACTACATTCTATCACGGATCTCTGAGTCTTACATTGCTGACCATTAACGCATGACTATTGAAAAGAAAAAAGAGGAAGAAGTAGAAGAAAAAGGAACTATGATGAGCTCTTGTTACCACCTTCACCGTCATCGCCTTCTACGTGATGTGATGATGGTAGGTAATGTTACGTGTATCAAGGGAATGAATGCAAAATTATACATGGCAATGGGAACACGAGACACTTGAAAAAAAAGAAAAATGATTCGTGAAGTCTTAAAGGGAGAGTTAAAAATTGCAGAAAAGTAATAGAAGGAATAGGAAGGAATGTGTAAAAATGGAATTATTGATTGCTGGCCTATTTACTTATCTACTTATCTATCTATCTTCCTGTCTATCTGTCTATTGATTTATCTACTTATCTATCTACATTATGTCTTCATATTTGTCTACTTATCTAAATACCCGTTTATCTATCTGTCTATTATCAATCGAGTTACTTATTTACATAATCTGTATATTTTGTTTATTTCTTTATTCATCTATAACTACTTGTTTATCTATTTGTATCTTTTTATCTATTCACTTTACCTATTGATCTAACTATCCATCTATTTAACTGGCCATCTATCTACATATATACAAATAACACAAATAAATGTAAATCGAAAAACTATACTAATAAAAAAAACACTAGATAAGCATACAGTAAGAACGACAAATACACTGACTACACACACACAAAAAAAAACCATACAATGCCATACACACACACAAACACCATAGCAAATAAACATACAAACCACCAGTACTCACATCAATAAAGTCTTCTTCTGACAGAGGGAGAGAGACGGGCAGAAGGGGCATCGCAGGTGGCATCATCCTTCTCTCGGCTTTCTTCTGAGTGTCTCCAAACGTCTTTATGGCCAGCGAGTGTCTGTGGGAGGGGGAGACTACTTAGATATGTACCAGGAGGAGGAGGAGGAGGAGGAGGAGGAGGAGGAGGAGGAGGAGGAGGAGGAGGAGGAAGAAGAGAGAGGAGAGAGAGAGAGAGGTGGTGGTAGTGCTAGCCACCGCCGCAACCCCCTGCAGCGGCCTCTTAAGCTGACTAGAATAGACTCATAACCGCTCGGCAAACAAACTGGGTGGGTCTCCTGGTTAATGAACTAGTAATAAACGATGTGTTGGCGTGCGTGAGTGATCGCCGGGCGTCCAGGTGGGAGTGCTATTGCCCAATTAGTTTCAATCAGCCCAGGTGTAATTGGATCGTTTCCCAGGACGGTGGGGGTGGGACGGGGAAGGAAGGGGAATAGAAAAGGGGAAAGGGAAGTATAGATGGGAGATGGAAGAGGGTGAACATGATATAAAGAGCGTGTTGGCGTGATGGGAAGGCTGTCTTGGGGGAGGTGACGGAGGTGGTGCTATAGAAGGGAAGGAAGGGAAGGGAAGGAAGGGAAGGAAGGATAGAAAGGGGAGGAGTGTGAGTGAGTGAAGGGAGGAAGGAGGGAGGGAGCGAGGGGCGGCTTCACTTGCAGTAATATAAGAGCTGCACAGGTGACTTACTACGTAGATGTTAATTAACCTGAGCTCGTTAAGGTGGGTGAGGTGTGTGTAGGTGTGGACGTCAAGGCTGGTGGTGGTGGTGGTGGTGGTGGTGGTGGTGGTGGAGGAAAAGTTGCCTCTCTCTTCTCCCTTACATCTCCTTCACCTCCTATCCTTCCTACGCGGCCCTCTGGTCTTACATACTTGATCTCTACTTTCTCATTCATTTCTCCCTGTTTTTTTTTTTTTTTTTACCCATCATTCGAGCTTACTTTCTTTTTACTTTCATGCCTCTGTCTCTCCCTCATTTATTTTCTCTTCTTCTTCCACTGATCATTTTTCGTTTTCTTCCCACCTTAGTTCTCCTTCTAGCTCTTTCCCAGTCATCCTTCCTTCACTTTATCATTCAATCACTTTTTTTTCCTCCCTTTACTCAATAATTTTTCGTGTCGTTACATCCTTCCCTTCCCGTTCTTTCAACCTAAGCAACTTTCAAACTTTCCATTTTCTTCTGTTCTTCCTTCTTTCCAATGCTCATTCATCCTTATATCTATCCTTTTCTTCTTCCCTTTTCTTTCCTTTTAGTATTCCATCTTTCCTCCCTTTCTCCTCGCCATCTGCCGGCTCTTCCCCACATCTTCGCCTTCCCTTTAGCGTTCCTCAGCCCTGCAGTGGTTCACGACTGCCTACCAACCACCGACCGTCACGGATACCAGAGATGGAGATGTCCACATTAGGGACGTGAGTCGCTTGGCTGCTCGGCGGGCATCCCAAACCGATACTTTTCAACAACAAAAACAAGAATGTCCGACACAATGGCCACTGGATGCCTCAAACACATTTCTCTGCTAGAATGAACTTGAAAAATACCAAGATTAGCTCCCGCAGTAGTGGTGGTGGTGGTAGGGTTGAGGGAAGGAAAAAAAAGAGAAGGTACTTGGGTGATATTTGTAATATTTATGCCCGAAATACTTACACTTTAGCCAGGGCGCGGCCAGGCATGCTTCAGGGTTTGGTCTTGGTCTTGGTCTTGGTCCAGGCCAGACAGACCCAAAAGAACGACCCGCCAACACCCCCTACCATCTCCTACCACCACCACCACCATCCACTATCATCGCCGCCACCTCATCATTCTGCAACCACACCCATAACCCACCACTATCACCATCACTATCAACCCCCAACCCCTTACATACACCTCACCCCTCCCGCAGCGCGCATCAAAAAACGCCCATGTAAGGTTAATCTTGAGCAGGTCGCGTACAGGTTATCTTTCACCTGACGGAGTATTGCTATAATATACGTCGCTGCGTGGAGAGTCTTGATGCCTGGAGTGTATAGTTAAGGTAAAGACTTCCAAGTGGCGCACCGGGTCATCTTCGTCAACCTGGATGGGCAACGGTTGTTTAAAAAGTCCTCAGGAATTAGAGTAAGTATACGGATACTCTCTATTAGACTAGATACGGAGCATGCCACACCGTGATCACTGTACTCCGGAGACGCTGCATCTTGACGGGTTGTTGGTTGTGGTGATGAAGATAATAGTGGTGATGGTGGTTGCAGTGACGGTACAGGCGGTATAGTGGTGATAGTGAAGGCAGTGCTGTTTCTTGGTAATGGTGATGGTAATGGTGATGGTAATGGTGAGGCTGAGGTTTCAAGGCTGTGTATGTGATCATATGAATGTGATCAAGTCTCGTCCCATCATAAGGCCCAATATTATTCAGAAGGATACTCATCGATAACCCATAATCACCAGCCTGAGGAGGAAAGTCTCAAGTCTCTCTATCTATCTCTATCCTTCCCTCTCTATCCTTTCTCTCTCTCTCTCTCTCTCTCTCTCTCTCTCTCTCTCTCTCTCTCTCTCTCTCTCTCTCTCTCTCTCTCTCTCTCTCTCTCTCTCTCTCTCTCTCTTATAATATGACTGAGAAAGAAAGGAACGCAGTAAAGAGAAGAAACAATCAAAAGAAGAGTAAAAGCATTTGGACACTTTGAAGTTTTTGTTCCAGGAATTTCGTACACTCCAGGTTCTTTTTATAGCTGGTAGAATGCACTGATAATATACTTTTATCTTCAGTGATAACAGGAGATTACTTTTCATAACATTGTGTTGTCTACCAAATGCACTTCATCCCATCCCTATTCTTCTTTTGATTTCTTGTTCATGGTCTGGACATGCACCAATTTTCTTTCTAAGTAAATATATTCTTGGACACATTTTGTTACTTCATCATCTATTCTAATTTCATGGTCTCGTATGAAATTCTTAAACATCACCTTAGTTGTCTTCTTACTCATGTTAAAAAAAAACACTTTCTGGCTTTATCTATGCAATTTCAGAATCATTTGGTATAGTTCATCTGTCGATTCGCTCATTAGAACAATATCACCAGCAATTCGAAGATTATTTAGCTATTCTCTATTTGTCTGAATTCCTGTCATTGTCCCATTTCAAGTTCTTAAAAACAATTTCTTAACGAGAGAGAGAGAGAGAGAGAGAGAGAGAGAGAGAGAGAGAGAGAGAGAGAGAGAGAGAGAGAGAGTACTCATCTCCATCATACCTCTCTTCGGATAACCACCTCATCCTCACATCAAGGAGGCTGATCAGGAGAGCAGAAGGTAATGATGCTTCCCTCCATGAGATACAAAATAAGGGTAAGGACAGACAACCCCTCCTCCTTCCCCCTTCCTCCTCCTACTTTCACTCCTCTTCCTCCCTTCCCTCCCTCCCTTCACTACGTCTTCCCCCCACTTATATACACTCCCCGTGGCGGCGTTCCCAAGGGGCTCACGCTGGTTCCTCTTCTATCCAGCACAATGGGGCACAAAAGAGACTTAATTCAGCATGAAGAGTAATCTGATGAGTGTAAACAGGTGAAGGGATGGAGTATGGAGGAAGGAAAGGAGATACAGGAGGAGGAACAAAGGAGTACAAAGGAAGAACAGACAGCAACAGTCCTACTGGACCTAACGAGGCTGTCCGTGTGGCCAGGGACGAATCTTTCAACACAATAGTATAATAACTACTATTCTTTACGGATTAATATTATACTAATCATAAAATTAAGTCCAGATTCGTGTTTCTCATGCACTAGAACCTCTATAGACTTATTTTTGTGAGATTTGAAACTTTGAAAATTTTCACCAATTTTCGTGGGTACAACCCTTGGATTTTTTCATAAAATCACGTTTTATTAAATAACTCGAAAAATATGAGGTTTACGTAAAAAAAGTATAGAATATAAAAGAAAGAGCAGACAACGGCCGTTCTAGTAAGCTATAGTATAATGACAATTGAAAGTAAACAATCGACATAATGTCACATTTAATTTTTTCAAAAAATATTACTTTATTCCTCATTGTCTCCAAAAGTATTGAAGATATTCGAAAGTTTATTGCACCATCTGGTATACCTTGTTAATCTCTACAAATTTGTTACTATGTATACTTGCTCTAGGACTAATAGTTTCGCAGCAAAATGGCGTTAATGTTTTTGACGTGAATTTTGGTCGACATTTTCCGGGTCAAAAAATAAAAAAAATATTTCCGTCACAGAAACGTGAAAAATTATATGAATAAAAGTTGTACATCTTCAATAGGCAATAACAAGCTAAGAAGAGGAGGAGGAGGAGGAAGAAGAGGATGTGGTGATGGTATAAAAGTTTTTAGTTTCGTTCGTAGAATTCTAGTCTCTCTTCCTCTCTCAAAGTAAAGGAGGAGGAGGAGGAGGAGGAGGAGAAAGAGGAAGAAGGTGGTGATGGTGGTGGTAGTGACTGTAAGTTGGTAGGTAAGAAAGTAAGTAGAGAGATAAGAGGAAACAGGTATTTAGTATAAGGGAAGTGGAAAGAGGTGAGAGGAAGTGGTACAGAGGAAGGAAGAAAGGAAGAAGGACGGAAGGAAGGAAGGAAATAAGGATGTAAAGAAGAAAAGAAGTATGAAAGAAAGAAAGGAAAGAAGGAAGGAAGGGCTGCTGGTAATGATGGAGGAGTAAGTGGATAGGAGTGAGGGAAGGAGGTAGGAAAGCAGGCTAATGATGAAAGAGATGGATTAGTGGGAGGGAAAGTGGAAGGAAGAAAGGATGCCAAGAGAAGGAGAGGTAAATATGTATGTCAGGGAAAGGGAGGAAGGGAGGAAGGCTGGCTGGTGATGATGATGATGATGATGATGATGATGATGATGATGATGATGATGATGATGATGATGATGGTGGTGGTGGTGGTGGTAGTGGTGGTGTCAGGAAGGGGTCGGTTCCCTGCCTCCTTTTCCCTTCATTCTGTCGCGAGGAACTGAAATATTACCGCCGCTAATCTTGCCCATCTCCCTTATGTGGACGCGCGAAGAACGGCGGGATGGAGTGCCCTTCTTTGGGAGGCTGTGTGTGTGTGTGTGTGTGTGTGTGTGTGTGTGTGTGTGTGTGTGTGTGTGTGTGTGTGTGTGTGTGTGTGTGTGTGTGTGTGTGTGTGTGTGTGTGTTGGTGGATGGTGGGAGAACGTGAATAGATAGATAGATGGATAGATAGATATGCAAGTGGATAGATATATAGATAGATAGTTGATAAGTAAGTAGGTAGATAGGTAGGTAGATACATATTCAGACAAACTCGTGCAGAAAGATATACATAAGCCTCCGTTCACACAATCACTTCTACGAGTACACATACGACTGTTGAGTGCATGAAATGTGATGAAATATGATAACATAATAAAACAAAATGAAAAAAAAAATTGAATAATAATGGTAAACTAATACTCGAGCGAATTAAAAAAAATTGCTATCCACCCATGCTTAACACTTCAATCATACAGTCCTGTTAAAACTCACAGGTGAAGTGAGGTGGGAGAGAACGCTACCTCTCCCACTAAGTGACGCCCGGGGCAGAGGCTGGAACTCGCGCCCATCAGATTAGAGAATCATCACTGCACCACTGAGAGAGAGAGAGAGAGAGAGAGAGAGAGAGAGAGAGAGAGAGAGAGAGAGAGAGAGAGAGAGAGAGAGAGAGAGTCAAGGTGCTAACACTCGGTACATCAGATAAGTGAGCATCAGGAGAATCAATATGACACATCAGGCATGTCTCCCGCCAGGACCCTTGACAGGTATATGCACACAGGTGAGCTTAGGTTAGGGTGTTACGCTCCTTCTACTACCTCTTCCTCTTCTTCTTCTTCTTCTTCTTTATTCTGTTTCTCTTTTTTTTCTTATCTCGGTCCTCTTTTCTTCTTTAGGTTGTGTTACGATTATATCTTTTTCATTTTCATTCCCTTTCTATTTTTCTTTCTCCCTTTTTTTTGTGTCCTCTTGCCTTTTTCCTTTCCATCTGAACCGTGTTACATTTTTTTTCTAATTCTTGTTCCTCTTCTTGTATGTATCCCTCTAATCCTCTACGTCTACTCGAGTCCTCCGTCATTTGCATCTTCATTGTTGTTCGTGTTTTATGGAGTCACCGATGAGATGAACGAGTGTGATAATTATGTGATTTAACGGACCATTTCTCCCTATTCCCCCTCCCACCCTTCCCCCATCCCTCTCGCCTTCCCTTCTTCCCTTCACTCGGACCCCATCAGCAGCGACTTTATGGGGCAACAGATAACACAAGCAAAAACGGTTGTAACGGCGGACGAGAATCGTAACTTTGTGCACCGGACTGAACCGAATTGTGTGTGACCCCAACGCATGGCATTTCGATCCCTTCAGTTACCTCGACATACCAAAATCAGTTTCTTCAGCCATCATAACACACCAGAAAACTACAACTACTACTCCTTCTCCTCCTCCTCCTAATACTACTACCATTACTGATATCGAAAAAAATAACAATAACAACATTTAAGCCGCACAGCAATAGGGAATTTTCGTGTAAAATTTCACGATCCTGATCAATGCCATTCTCCCATCTACCAGGAAGAAGCAGATTAAGGAGGTACATTACGCGCCAGGGAAGAAGCCTCAACAGGGGAATGTCAAGTCACCGCCACCACCAGAGCCGCGTTGACTCGCTTCCTTTGTGGGTACGTGTCACTTCAGAGGCTCTAACGATGTGATGGGATGGTGGAGAGACGTCACTACTTTGGGGAGCAGAGAGGCAATGTTACACTTGTGATAGTTGTGACGCCGCCGAAGGTGAAGGTATTACGAGATCATTGAGTTATTTATTTACAAGGTAATAATCATGGATAGTTTCGAGGTAATAATTATTGATAGTTTGGGTGTAATAACTGTTTAGCTTCGTGTACTAATTTGGTGCTGCTTCAATTTGTTATACTTATGTGTTTTAGTATCGCCGGTATGTGAGATTATCTGTAATAAATTATCATCATTGCTGTTACTTTTTTTTTTTATACAGACTAAGCACGAGGGTCATGGAATCATAAATCTGTATTTGTATCACCTTGGTGGGGTTTGCATCGTAGCTTGACATTATTACAACCTTACCCTGAACAGATGTCATATAACCGTAACAAAACAAGCGAAAACCCATGTAACGACTCTGCCACCTGTGTTCGTGGACTCTGCAGCCTTCCGTCTGGCGGTGTGGACACGGTGCAGCACCACGGCCGAGGGCTACTGCAAGGGTGTTATCTAAATATCATGGAATGCGACATCCTGCAGGAGGGAGGACTGGGCCAAGAAGGAACTGCATTCTTACGACCTACTGCGCTGCCCCCACGTTAAGGGAAGGTGGATGGCCTTAGGGGAACAACTTCACAGATTAACCAGAGCATAGAGGCATCAGGCAAGTGGCTCTTTGCTACAGTGCTACTTTGTCTCTTTAGCCTTTGATATTACAGCGGGTAAACACCACTCAGGTCACCACGGAACACAAGACTTAACTTCTGTATTTATGTTACAGTTGTTTATCTTCTTCAGGATTCTGCAGGTACACATTTGTAGACCAAGCGCAAGGGAGGATAAAGTACTGTGAGGTCTGTGCTCTATCTACCTGGCCTCGACTCAACCAAAGGCCAAATTAGACCGCTAAGATAAAAACGATGCGTGTTCTTTGAATATTCCAAGACTCTGTGCATATGTAGTGACGGGCTGACGTGTGGATATTCAGCAGTAGTTTGTAGGAAAATTATACGTTGTGTTAATACTATGTTAATCTACTTATCAGACTTTGGAATGGTTCACGCAAGGCTGATAACACTTCCCTTGTGATGAATGGAACTCAAGCGATGAATCTCAAATGAGACAACACAGGTGCAAGAGTACATCAGACTGTCTGGGAGAATTCTGCACCAGTTTGGCTGCATCGCCTCATTGCAGATGATGTGCATAATGAAACCCTAATAATGATTTATACCGCAAATATCTCTGGCAGTTCTTATACAATCATAGTTAATGGCCACCACCATCATTACCTTGGGTTAACTTAGCTATACTCGCTGATCAAGGTTAGGGCAAAAATTCAAACTTCTTTTCTACATTGTGTGGCACATACGGATCGCTCCACTTTCCAGTCATGACCACAAAAACACCAACTCGTTCACAACACAAATAACCACTTCCACCTTTGCTTCAAGTTTCAAGCCCCTACGTGCCAGCTATGTACTCACCTTTCAGCTGTGGAGAACTTCACATTAGCGACACGCCGCTTCGTGTGAAGAACAGTGGCGTTTCTGACAATCCTGATTTTCTCACTCCCTCGTCGGAAGCACTGAGGATGGGGCCGACGCAATGCTCCGTCGCTTCCGCCAAACTTGCGAGGCAAGGCGGGAAACACGTCTCGGGATTCACTTCAATGCACTTTTTATCCAGGCAATCTGTGGGAAAAGGTTGGAACTTAGGCAAGTGCATTTTAAAGGAAAGAAGCAGGTTTCTACTTGGGCAGTAAAATACTACTTGTCGCATGGCTTCCTTAGATAAGTCAATCTCAATCCGCTTAACATAATTAAGTAGCCTCTAAGTCTGCACGTGCGCGTCGCTCTCTTCATTTACGTTCAGAAAACATGTTTAGGCCACAAATTGCCCTCGTCTACTCGCGTCTCAGGTGCGGCGGGACTTGATAACCGGCTCAAAGTTCTCAAGGGAGCGCTGGAAGTATTTGTTTTGATACAATATGTGGCAGGTGAAGGAGAAAACAAGCGACAAACGAGATCCACCATTCTGCCAAGACCTCCCGTCCAAGGCCTGCCAACCCACCATGGCCACGTGGACCAAACCTGACCAACGTCCTGGAGGATATCGAACAGGAAGGATCCATTGGTAACATTGCAGTGAACTCAGGTGCAAGATCATTTGTTTTTGGTGAAGTGGTGAAGGTGTGACGCCAAGCAGGGATGAATAGGATAGCATTGTATGTCACTACTGTGTTGTTTCCTTTAAATTATCCAACATTTTTTTTCTATGTTTTGAACGATTTTGACACTAATTTCCGGCGCACATCCATAGAAATAGAAATAACCCTACTACTACTACTACTACTACTACTACTACTACTACTACTACTATTACTATTATTTCTACTACAACTACCATTACTGTTACTATTATAATGGGGGGGGGATTCAATTAAGTGTACAGATGTCTTTCCTCAATCCTTAACCCACCATTATCAGCCACGATACAAAACTTATTGAAAAAATTTATACAAATATCATGTACAAAACAACTAAAAAGCATCAACAGAAATTCACCGCCAAGCATGACATCACATAAATCACGGTACTACTTATCTTATAACAATCACGTTGACTTACTTCACATTATTATCATGAAAAGAAATATGCTGTCTATAACAATTTCTTTTACCAACTGAGTAAGACATAAATAAAGTACCTAAGAGTTATAATAGACGTAAATAAGGTAGTATATCTGTCACTACAATTTGATCGTCCCTCGTGTTTGTGTTTCCTCAGTGTACTATAAACACGCTTCTCATCAGGATAAAGGGAAGAAATAGACAGACATGAGTGACTAACAGATTCATCTTCCACACCTCTACCGTAACATTCAGGTGACGCACAACATACACGAGGCAAATGGAAGAAAAATAGACTCGTTATGGACACCACCACCACGACATCCATTCCTCAATCTGTCCTCTATTATTTCCTCCGTCACTCCTTCCTTCACCTACTCACCTCTAATCAGACTGAATTATGTGAACAGCACTGCGCCTTTAGGGGAATGAAGGACACCACGAAAAGGAGGAGGAGGAGGAGGAGGAGGAGGAGATCTAGTCCGTGCAGTAACCACCTTTTCCACTACCCCCGCCATTCCCTCCACTCCCTGCCTCCCTCCCTCCGTTGGACACTTACTGCCACTCTTAAACCATTAGCCATGTAGAATCTGACGAAGGAAATGGATACATGAACGTTCTGACAGATGGTGGGATATAACAAGCGGCCTTCAGCAACGTGGCCATTACAGGGGAGGGAGGGAGGGAGGGAAGGGAGGATGACTACTGCCTTGTCAGCCCCTCCCACAAGGTTCATACACTTCTCTTATCCTTACACACACAGCCCTTGTCACTGCCACGCCCTAGACTGACACGAAATCATAACGCCATAAAGACACACGGCTCCTTACCTTCATATATCGTGTGGTGTCCTTGAAAATCGCCTCGAGACAAGATGCAAGTCACAACCTCCTTTTTTCCTGCCTGCGCCAAGTGGTCTCGTCTGCTGCTGTCCCGTGAGTGGTGACGTGACGACCCGCGCATCGCAGCAACCAATCACTGACGTCCTCTCTTCCAAGCCTATAAATATTATCTATATCTTAACTGTACTGGGTTTTATTAATCGTGATAGTGGTAAAGTGAAATAACCGATGATGAAATAGTGTTACGGATACAGAATAAGCCTGAAATTGTATATTAGGTCGTTTATTTATGGTTTGCTACATCGAGAGAAGACGAGGAAATAGAGAAGGAAAGTAATGTATGTATGTTTTGTTTTTTTCACTGTTCCAACGACGCTTCCTTGAGCTGTAACAAGAAATTATAATGAAACATAAGAATAAAGTGTGTATATGTGCGGGAGACAAGTAGAACGTTCCCACCCGCCCCCCTTCTCCGCCCCCTTCCTCCCCCCACCTTCAGCCCGCCAAGATGGACACTCA
>JAPQNM010000018.1:6064141-6066641 GCA_029783475.1 Metacarcinus magister
GGAGGAGGAAAACATTAATAAGGACAGCAACAATAACAAGGAAAAAAAACTCATGATAATATAACGAATAAGATGGAGGAGGAAGAAGATTAACGATGATGATGATGATGATAATGATTATGATGATGACAATGGCGACAATGATGATGACGATGATGATGACGATAATGTTTCGTAATCCAGGGATCATTTTAATAAATTTTCTTTTGTATTCTCTCCAGGTTATCAATACTAAATTTCCTATGCCACTTTACTGACCAACTGACTAAGATGTCGAGGAAGGATTGTATTTTTGTATTTTTTCGTCAGTTGTAGTTACTGACCATGATTTTCGTATCGTGGACAAATTTTGATATCTTACAGTTGAGGCGTTCACAACTTTCTTCATAAAAACGAGAGAAAAAAAATGTTGTATCTAACTTTCTTCATAAGCACAGAAAAAAGTTGTATTTAACACCACTGGACTTGTAAATCTCCACCACCACCACTACCACCACCACCACAACCACCAAAACCACCACCACCACCATCGTTACCATCAGCAAAATTCTTGATCACGTTCGTCTAATTGCAAGGTGGAATGAAGGACGGCCAGGTGAGAGCGATCCAATTAAAACATGGAGATATATGGAATACGTTACTTGAGCCCTTAAGGTCAGTGGATAATAAGATTTTGGTAGAAAATGACCTTGACATTAACGAAGAGGAGGGGGAGGAGAGGGAAGAAGAGGAGGAGGAGGAGGAGGAGGAGGATTAGAAGGAAGAAGAGGTTAGGTCCGCAGGCAGGGCGAGACGAAGGCTGACGTGACCTACACCACCAACAACACCACTACCACCACCACCACCACCACCACCACCACCACCACCACCACCACCACCAACAACAACAACAACAAGACACACCACCCTACCCTCCCTGCGTCCCGTCCCAGTACTCCTTCAAGACGTTCGTGGTGACTTCCCTTGAAAAATCCGCCGCCGCCCTGATTGCCGCATGTACTGCGCGTTGCCGAAAAAGGGAAACGCAACAAAAGCAGTGAAATAAAAAGCAAAAGAAAGAAAAAGAAAAAAAACAAAAAAAAACGCTATGGACTTAATGCCCTTTACGCTACGACGCCCCTTTTTGGCATAGAGCAAACCTGGTTATTTCCTGATATGGTTTTATGCTTCGGTCTTCTTATTAATTTCTTCTTTTTTTTTTACATTATTTTTCTTCACCGTCGATTCCGCTGTAATGTGCGGTGCCAGAGAGAGAGAGACGAGAGAGAGAGAGAGAGAGAGAGAGAGAGAGAGAGAGGAGAGAGAGAGAGAGAGAGGAGAGAGAGAGAGAGAGAGAGAGAGAGAGAGAGAGAGAGAGAGAGAGAGATTGTGTCAAGCGTCTTAAATATATATGAATGAAGTCAACGTTTAGATTATGCTATTAACTCTAACTCTAACTCTCTCTCTCTCTCTCTCTCTCTCTCTCTCTCTCTCTCTCTCTCTCTCTCTCTCTCTCTCACTCTCTCTCGCCCACGTGCCCTTCCTCCTGGGCCGGGCATCAAGGAAGTGACCTGGAGAGCGTCAGCTGGGCACGTCAAGGCTTTGTGTTATTCCACTGTATTACCCACGTTACTGTTGCCTAAATCGATGTCCAATGATTCGTAAGTTTGAGAAGTGACGCTTTGTTCCTTATAATGTCATCGGGTGCTTTTCTGAATTGTTGTATCCGAGTGTTGTTTTGCTATCTTTTTTCACATTTGTACTTTTTTTTTTCTCTCTCTCCCTCTCACTTTTATTTGATTTTCTTCGCTTGTTGGTTCGGGTTCAGTAGCGTCGCCTTGAACTTCTTCTTCTTACATGCTTTCGCTGGTAGAGGGGAGCCAGAGGGGAGCCAGAGGGGAGCCAGAGGGGAGACGCAGGGACGCCCACCCGCCCCTCGCTCATGCCTGCCCTCCCTCCCTGCCTGGCGTGATGAAGGGTTAGTGGTGGCGGCCTGTATGGAACGGCGGTACACACGTGGACTTTGTATAGATCTCATTATGTTTTGTTACGTCTGTGTATACTCTTTGTCTGATAAGGTGGTTGTTGTTGTGTGTGTGTGTGTGTGTGTGTGTGTGTGTGTGTGTGTGTGTGTGTGTGTGTGTGTGTGTGTGTGTGTGTGTGTCTGTCTATCTGTCTGTCTGTTTGTTTATCTGTATGTGTGTCTGTCTATCTGTCTGTCTGTTTGTTTATCTGTATGTGTGTCTGTCTATCTGTCTGTTTGTCTGTACGCCTGTATCTCTCTCTCTCTCTCTCTCTCTCTCTCTCTCTCTCTCTCTCTCTCTCTCTCTCTCTCTCTCTCTCTCTCTCTCTCTCTCTCTCTCTCTCTCTCTCTCTCTCTCTCTCTCTCTCTCTCTCTCTCTCTCTCTCTCTCTCTTTCTCTTGCTCCTCAACAAACAGTTAACTAATATATAACCAACAAAACAGAGGAGGAGGAGAGCCCCAGCCCTACACAACAACCTGCTTCCACTCCAATCTAACA
>JAPQNM010000018.1:6071641-6076641 GCA_029783475.1 Metacarcinus magister
GCGCGCGGTTGTGGGCGGCGAGGGCCCTTGGGAGGCGCAGAAGGAAAGGCGACAGCACCAAGGAACAATAGGCTCTCAACGCACTTGAATTATACGGCGTTAAGCTTTTCATTCGACTCGGCTAATTGATTTCTACGGGACTGGTCGTGTTCCCGCCGTGATTGACCGCCTTCCGCGTGCCGCGTCTCGAATTCTGCATTATCCGGCACGGAGGAGCCTTTCCCCGAGGACTTGGACTGTGGAAAAACTCTAATGCAACTGTTATGTTAGGCAGATGTTAGGGGCGGCCCGCGTGTAATAATGCCGAGGTAAGAACCATTCTGGACGGCCAGTGACGGCAGGCAACTGACGCTACCTTCATAATGCACATGCCTTCACGTCGGCACCCGCACACCTGTACACATCAAGCCGCACACACACATACATGCATACAATTCCTAACACACACATACATGAGGGTACCACCAAGGCGACGCACGGACACGCCCTCCCAGCCAACAGGTAAGGACGCCCACCTCGCTGGACATATTGCTAATGCTCACCTGTGTCCATTGATGGCGGGGGACGCGGGGAGTTGCCACACTTCGCCACCACCACCACCACCGCATTTGACGAAGGAGTAAGATTCATGTTTTTATCATCGTGTTCCAGCCCAGAGCGGTGAGGAATTTATTAAAGTATAATAAAAGTCAAGGCGGCGATAATCGTATAACAATGCCGTCAAATTCCAGAGCAAAGAAGAACGATGGTGGACGGACTGAACCTGACCCGTCCGTCCGTCCGTCCGTCCGTCCGTCCGTTCGTCAGCACCAAACACGACACGAAACAAATGATATGGAATAAATTTACATTGACTCGTTACATAAAAAAAACATAGATTAAAAAAAAACCACAATGAGAGTAACAGAGAACATAGTAAAAGGTCCAGATTTATGAGACTAACAGATTGGAAGACTATCAAACACTATACTACTACTACTACTACTACTACTACTACTACTACTACTACTACTACTACTACTACTACTACTACTACTAACTACATCTACAGGAACAGCGGGGTACATTTTCACGTCCTTATACACGTCGACAAACATGAAAGAGAAATACTAATCAAGAATTCACCTGCACACCTTCCCTGCAACATTCCCGCCACCTCTTCCCCGAGTCTCAGGCTGACGGGCGGATCGGCGGCGGGTAATGAGACGCTATAATTGTACAAACAACCTTAAGGGAAGCTGGATAATGAACCCACATGAGGAGGCCGCCTGCTATTATTGATTAAGGGCGTGTGTTATTAATTTAATCTTATTAGCCATAGCTATTAACCCAAGAATGCTGGTCATTATGGGTACTTAACACAAATACCCTTCAAATTATAATCTTGGTTTACCCTTATTTTCTCCCTCCCTTCTCTCTCATCCTATCCCTCCTTTACTTCTCCTCTCCCTTCAGCCTCTAGTCTCATCCTCGGTCTTAAGCTCCCCCGCCTCACTCGAGACATTAATCTAATACTGCTGTACTGGCTGGCCGCGTGCAGCATTATCAGGAAATTTAATGAATATTAACGCACGTACTGAGGATGACTTTGTAGTAAACAGTAATTTAAGGCGATGACGTTAACGCAAACACCCCATCTCATCCGCCTCGTAAGGTATAATGTTATTTTTCTATTCTCCTCCTCTTCGTCTTCCTCCTCCTCCTCCTACGTTGCCGGACACAAAAAAGCGAATACAATTATGGAGCGGATGGACGAGGACGAGGACAAGGACGTGGCCGCTCTGCTTTAACATGCTTCGGAGGAAACTATACGTCCAGCTAGATTGCCTCGTTCATTATCATCATTCTGTCGTGGTCCAGTTTTCCATCTAACGCGCGATGCCTCTTTTTGTTTCTTCTTTTTTCTCTTTTTTTCTTTCTTCTGGAGTGTGTTTAACGTTAGAGTATAGCCGAGGGGGAGGGAGGGAGTAGTGGGGCGGGCCAGTAAGTGAGGGGCGATACTGCTACTCTTGCTGCTACTTCTACTACAACTACTATTACTACTACTACTACTACTACTACTACTACTACTACTACTACTACTATCACCATCACCACCTCTGGACACACACACACTAGCAAAGAGCACAATATGGCGTAACCCCAAGCTTCACCTCGCTCAAGCATCCCTCCCCCCTACACACCTGCACACAATTCACAACGAGACACGATCCTTGCCCGGCCGCCGCCCACACGCTGGACGCCCCCACCTGTACACTCTCGTAGTGGCAGGTGGCGGGGCGGAGGGAGACGGCGAAGGAGAGTGGAGGAGGAAGGAGCAAAAACCTTCTAGGCGACAGAGGGGCAAGTAAGAACAAATACGATCTTCCTTTAAAATACAGTAAATGGGCGACGACAGAGGAGCAGGCGCAGGTTAAGGTGAACTTGACGGGGGTTCGATCAGGTGACAGGTAAGTATGGTCTTATCGGAGCCTCTCGTTCATCCATATGGCGGCGAAGGAAATTAATTGTCCGTCTGTCTCTTGAGCCTGATAAGGAATACTGGTGAGAGGAGATAGCAAGGCTTCCTGATGGTGGGTCGATTGTCTTCAGGTACGTACGTAGGGAGGTTAAAAGGGGCGTCAGACCAAGTTTGTTAGACGGTGATGTAACGAAAGCAGGACGCGAGGAGGTGCTGAAGGAGGTTGTTAAGGAGGGAAGGGCCGACTGCAAGAAGGGAAGGGGGAGGGGAGGGGAGAGAGAAAGAGAAAGAGAAAGAGAGAGAGAGAGAGAGAGAGAGAGAGAGAGAGAGAGAGAGAGAGAGAGAGAGAGAGAGAGAGAGAGAGAGAGAGAGAGAGAGAGAGAGAGTGAGAGTGAGAGTGAGAGAGAGAGAGAGAGAGAGAGAGAGAGAGAGAGAGAGAGAGAGAGAGATGAGAGAGAGAGAGAGAGAGAGAAGGGTGGTGTTGAGGAAGGGAGAGGAACAGCTGCTGTCATTTGAAAGCTCAGCTCCCATGTTTGCGGTTTTTGCATCAGTGACCGTAAAAGGTTAAATTCTCATATTCCTCAAATTTTCTCTGATATGACGGATGCTCGGGGGATTTTGGCGTCATAGGGTAAAGGAAACCTAAAGCCGCGGCTGAATTCCTTGTGATGTTGTCCGGAGGTGGTCCTGAAGGTGCAGGTGGCGCCAAGACCCGGCAGCTGAAGGCCAGCACCACCAGGGCAGCGCAGCCCCGAGACAATAGTAGATTCCGGATAAATTCCTCACGTAGAGACGACTCCTCCCACCACCAGCTTCTCCATCCCCCCCATCCCCCAGCAGAGCACGAAGACACCATGTCGTAAAGAACAGAGGCGTCACTACTATTTCTCACGCGAACTCTGCCCTATATTAGCTACTGGCCACACCGGCGCCCCTCAGCTCCTGTAATGTGTCGCTACACTGATAACAAGAGTGTCCTGATAAGCTGACGAGCCATAAGACATTTTTTTTCCTACACAACCTGCGAGTTTTTTTCAAGGTAGTTGGACCAAGTTGGAGTGATTAAATCTGAGTGAATTAGGATTAGGAGCCATCACAGGGAGTTAAAGAGTCAAGCTGCGAGTCTACTGGGACCTCTGAAGGCGACGACAGATTGTGTGCAGGACCGCGAGAAAGTGGAGACCTTGTGGAGACTTACCTTAAGGTGCGGTGAGGACGCAGTAAATCTGGACGTTCACTCACTCACTCCTGTCAAGGCCTCCCGCGCGTCTACTTAACCCGGACACGTCAGAGATAAGAGAAAAGTTACTCAGGGTCCTCTCGTTTACGCGGCTGACAACCGATACCAAGCTAACATCCTTCCGTCAGCGTCCAGAGTCATGCTATCTGCAGCGCCCCCCGAGACGGGGCCCTCCACCGGCGACCCAACACCTGCCGCTGTCATGGTCTCGTCTGAGAAGGAGCCATTAATGCCACCTGCGACTCCACTCCTCCAGGGCGGGGACGATAGTGTTCTGGGCCGCCGCTGCCCTCATTATTCCCCCGCAATTAACACACCGACGCCATGGTTCGACTCCCACGCGACCCCGCCACCCTATCCGCCGCTCTCCGGCCAGGCGACACCCGCCTCTGTGGGTGCGGCTGGAGGGCTGTCATCCCTTCCCCGAGTCTCCGCTGCCTCAGCCCCGCTAGCACCACCCACGAGTGATAATTGATGCTATTTGTTAGTGAAGCGAACACATTAGCTCGCTACCCGGACGTGTACACGAAGCTACACGATAAACAAACAAACTCTTATGAAAGGCAAAGAAATTTCCATGCGTTTTACTCTCGAGTCTTTGAGGAGTGAGGAAGGGCGGGATGGAGGGGTGGGGGCGAGGGTGAGGAGGGGACCAGAGGAGGAAGGACCGTGAAGGTACGCCGGCGCTGCAGCCACTCAGAGACAAGAAGAGGTTCAGACGCTTCAGTTACTGTTCATTATAAGCATTAAGCCACACATGACGAATCTCACGTCATCTCAAAACTGCCGGCAAGAGAGAGCGTGAGAGAGTCAGTGAACCACGACAACATACACTCACAGGACTTTAGCTTCATGGAGCAGAGACAAACGCTCACCTTAACATGCACACACGCAAAGCCATAAATTACAACATTTTCCCCCTTAATTAAAACCAAAATTAATACCTGCATTCTCCACTGAGTTAATAATTTGCGTCTGTTTCATTCTACTAAGAGATTACTCTGCACCAGCTTTTTATAATGACTTCCTTAACCTTCTTTCCAGACTGTTCTTGGCTGTGAGTGTAAAGGACTTCCCAACAGTTATCCACCACACGTGCTTCTCTGCCTCCACAATGCCACCAGGATGCTCCCTTACCCTCCCTCCTAGACAGTTCTGCAAGGTCTGCGTCTCCTCAAGTTACCACCGTCATGACACTTCGGCCTTTCTCCTGCAGGCGGTGAAGCTTGAAAAAATACCGAGCCTCAAGTGTAAAGATTGTTTGGTGATGGTGGTGGTGGTGGTGGGGGTGGTGGTGGT
>JAPQNM010000018.1:6084141-6091641 GCA_029783475.1 Metacarcinus magister
ATATATATATATATGAAAACCTTCCACTACAGGCCAATTGACTGCGTGCAACAGCAATTAACAGACAAAATTGACAAATAACAAATGAACGACTGAACTAAGTGTGTGTGTGTGTGTGTGTGTGTGTGTGTGTGTGTGTGTGTGTGTGTGTGTGTGTGTGTGTGTGTGTGTGTGTGTGTGTGTGTGTGTGTGTGTGTGTGTGTGTGTGTATGTGTGTATGTGTGTGTGTGTGTGTGTGTGTGTGCAGGAAGGGGAAGGGACAGAGTATTCCTATGCAGCAAGGGCTGGCCAGCTCGCCACACGGTACGGGCCGCTCGTAAATCAAGGGACCCAAGCCTCGATACCCTGCGCTGCTGTTATAAATTGAACCCTCATAAAGGTGATGCTGGGAGCAGGAGGGGGAGGAGGAGGCTGAGGAGGAGGAGGAGGAGGAGGCTGAGGAGGAGGAGGAGGAGGAGGAGGAGGAGGAGGAGGAGGAGGAGGAGGAGGAGGAGGAGGAGGAGGAGGAGGAGGAGGAGGAGGAAGTTGAGAGTAGAAAAGAAGGAGAAGGTGGATGACGAGGAGGCTAATAGGAAGAACAAGATAATTATTTCGAGGAAGCGCAGGATACGATAGAGGAAAAGAAAACTGTAATAGGAAGAGGGATAAAGAGAAGGTAGGGTAGAGGAAGAAGAAGAAGAAGAAGAAGAAGAAGAAGAGGAAGAAGAAGAGTAGGAGGAGTAGGAGGAGGGGGACGATGGAAAGGAGGAGGCAGAACCAGAGACCCAGATCACCACAACAAATAACTCGTGTCATTAGCTGGATTGCAATTAGCCGTAGAGGATTGGCCAGGTGCAGCGAGCGTGATGCCCCACTAATGAGTTTACCTGGCCCAGTGCCGGCTTACCTGCGTCGTGCCGCCCAGGTATGCACCACAACACAGCCTGCCTTCCTCCGCCGGCCACCACCTCTTCTGACGCTCGCCGTATGCAAATCAAGGACAGTAACAGCACGAAGCTACCTAGTACCTGCCGGCCTCTCTTGATCACTCGCTACCTGGGGCCAGCGCCGGTAGGTAAGAAAGGTCGGGGTGGATGTGGCGATGGTGGAGGTAAGAGAGGGAGGAAGGAAGGGGAGTTGACAAAAGGGACGAGAAAGGAGAGTGAGTGGTAGGCAGAGGGAATAGAAATTTACTGGTAATGTGGAGTGATGGGTTAAGGGTATGCAAGGATGCAAGGCGAGTGATTATGATAGATAAATGGATTGATATATAGATTTAGATCGGTACATAGATAGATAGAGAGTGAGAGAGTGAGAGAGTGAGCGAGAGAGCGAGAGAGAGAGAGAGAGAGAGAGAGAGAGAGAGAGAGAGAGAGAGAGAGAGAGAGAGAGAGAGAGAGAGAGGGGTCAATTGAGGAAAGTTGGTGGAGCATGACGGGTCTCCTCTACAACATCACAGCCTCCTCCTCCTCCTCCTCGTCCTCCTCCTCTTCCTCCTCCTCCTTCTCCTTCTCCTCCTCCTCCTCTTCCTTTTCCTGCACGCCAAGTGACCACCGCCCGGGACACTGTCAGGTAGCACTACACCCTGAGCCCGTTCTCTCTCAGGTAGGAACATTGGCAACATCTCCGCTATCTTACCTTTCCTCCTCCTCCTCCTCCTCCTCCTCCTCCTATTTCTCTTCATCATCCTCCTCCTCCTCCTCCTTCTCCTCACTCCCTTTCCTCCTCCTACTTCACTTAATTGTCTGTAAGTTGATGTCAAGCATGTTTTGTTATTATCCTTCTTTTTCTTTTTAACTTTTAACATTCTGAAGCGAAGCATTACAAGATGAAGTTATTGTTGATGGAGAGTCACTGTCAGTTATGTTGTGTGTGTTTGTGTGTATGTGTGTGTATGTGAGAGAGAGAGAGAGAGAGAGAGAGAGAGAGAGAGAGAGAGAGAGAGAGAGAGAGAGAGAGAGAGGGAAAAAAAAGAGAGAGAGAATCAGCTAAGCACGTAAACTCTTAAGTGGTCTTTCTTGCCTTTTTTCTTTCCACCGCATCATCTGATATTCTTTCGGAAACCAAATATCGGAATGCAGCTATGCAGACCGTCTTATTCTGCTTTGGCTCACTTCATTTCTCTTAGTTTTTTTTTATATGAACACACACACACACACACACACACACACACACACACACACACACACACACACACACACACACACACACACACACACACACACACACACAGAGAGATAGACAGATATATATAGAAAGATATATAGATAAATATCTTTTTGATCACAGCTAAAAGTCGCAATTCAAAAATCTACCATAATAAACAACATGTAAACTAATCTAATATTAAAAAGTAATATACTTTATCAAATGCAAAATGTGTAATTTACTGCTGTTGTTCACAAAACTTCATACATTATCCAAAAAATAAGCTATTGACAGTCCCTTTGGTACCAATCAAATGTACAACCTGAACAATATCATTAATTATTTTACACATGAGTTCATGAGACAAATGATTCGAGAACGAATCTTCAATATTATTTACTTGATAGCTATCTCTGATGTGTAATGATAATGGACAACCCTGCATCACATGACACTGTTTGTACAACGTCACACTCACACAGCTGCTCCTTCACTGGGATGCAGCCGTTCCGCCTCCCTGTCTTTATATATAAATTGTCACTAGATACTCTAAAACGTGTAAATGAGGCTATAAAACTTATTGATATTATGACTTTCCACACACAGGTACTATACATTTTTGTGTCTCTCTCTTTCTATCGATCTACCTCTAGTCTCTCTCTCTCTCTCTCTCTCTCTCTCTCTCTCTCTCTCTCTCTCTCTCTCTCTCTCTCTCTCTCTCTCTCTCCCCCCCCCCTTTCCCCACCAACCTGAGCGCGGCGTCGCTAATCTTTCCAGCATTGATGACGCAGCAGAACACGAGTATAACTATCATGATTGTACTTTCGCATTTTATTGAACAGAACAACAATTTTTATTCAACACGAGAACAACTCACTTTACGTGGTTAAAAAAAATAACCTGCACCTTCCAGCACAAGCGAAATAACACTAGGTGCTGGAGGCATGACACTGGGGGAAAAAGATGATGAAGAGCGAGAGGGCGATGCTGGCTGACGATAAGAGTTGGAAGGCAAAGCAAACACGAAGGCAGAATAGTTTTGAGCAGTCAGCGATGTATGTCTGTTTATGCTGATTTCTTACAAATAGAAAGAAGAGAGTATGTCCTCTATACTCTGACACACATGATGGGAAGAGGAGGAGGAGGATACTAGGAATCTCTTGCACAAAGTCTTAAAGTCCAAGTTTAGAGGAGGTGAAATACGTTCGCTGGAAGACCCCATCACCCCAACCACCTCCTCTTTCTCTTCCTCCTTCTCCTCCTCGTCCACCTCTACCACGTTCCTTAACTTCTCCCGAGATGAAGGAGGATTGTAAGTTAATTGCCAGTGCCTTGCCTGCGTCGTGGGGGGCGGAGACGTCTGTGGGGAGGGAAGACTCTGCATTAAGTCTCCCGAGTAATATTACAGCGTCCTGCCCCCGTGGCCTTCAGACGTGCCTGCTGCTGCTGCTGCTCCTCCATCACCAACACCACTATCACTTATCAGGCGGCCAATGAACTGCTGCGTAGGGAAGACGTGCATGTTTGTGGGTGTGTGTGTGTGTGTGTGTGTGTGTGTGAGTGTGAGTGTGAGTGTGAGTGTGAGAGAGAGAGAGAGAGAGAGAGAGAGAGAGAGAGAGAGAGAGAGAGAGAGAGAGAGGAGAGAGAGAGAGAGAGAGAGAGAGAGAGAGAGAGAGAGAGAGAGAGAGAGAGAGAGAGAGGAGAGAGAGAGAGAGAGAGAGAGAGAGGAGAGAGAGAGAGAGAGAGAGAGAGAGAGAGAGAGAGACAGAGAGAGAGAGAGAGAGAGAGAGAGAGAGAGAGAGAGAGAGAGAGAGAGAGAGAGAGAGAGAGAGGAGAGAGAGAGAGAGAGAGAGAGAGAGAGAGAGAGAGAGAGAGAGAGAGAGAGAGAGAGAGAGAGAGAGAGAGAGAGAGAGAGAGAAAAGGAATAGTAAAATGGCCATACAGACACTGCAAACGACATCATGAGTGCTACATGAAGGAAGATGAGGAAGAGGAAGAGGAGAAGAAGCAACAGGAGAAGGAAAAGAAGGAGGTAAAAAATAATAAAAAGTAAAATAATAACGAGGATGAAAGATGAAACTCAAGTCTAAAAAAGAAGAAACAAAGGAGATAAGAAGGTAAAGAAAGAGAAACAGAGGGAAAGAAAGTCAAACAGGAGAGAGAAGAAGAAAAGAATACTAAGGGGTTAAGGCGGTAAGGCTGTAGAGGGGTGAAGGGGGGGTGAGGGATGACATTAGAGAACCAAATTGCTCCTTTTAGCTGATGGAGGCGAGAGGCGGAGTAGCGGCCAGGTGGTGGAGGAGTAAATAGTAAGGTTGGGCATCAGGCGTCCAGGGCATGGTGCTGCTTCCCTGCCCGGCGATGTAAATAAGACATGAGAATGGAGGTGAAGTAAACTAGGAGGAGGAACACATAGGAACACATAGGAAGAACAAACAGCAACAAGCCTGCTGGCCCTTACGAGGCTGTTTGTGAGTACACTATCTAGTCTAGAGTGAAGGATACAGGATAGTAAGGGTGAAGGCTTCTCTTAGCATAGGTGGAAATTTTGAAAACTTATTAATATTTTGAAACTTATTATTATTTTGAAAACTCGTGAAGGTTATTCTAAGTGTGTTTTTATTGTGTTTTGGTTGTGTTTTGGTTGTGTTGATCAGGAATCTGGACTCAGTTTTATCATTACTGTCACGGAAATGCATTGTTCAGTTTTGGGCCGAAATTTGCCACCAGAATTGAGGTCGAAATCTTCTTTGTCATTTTACTATGAAACTATTACTCCTACAGTTTAAATGTTTATATACAAATTTATTAAGCTTGATGAGCTCTATCTAAATATCATATCAGATTTAAAATATATTGAACCGTTTAAGAAAAAAATAATGTTTTGTGTAAGTTTTGTGAAAAACACAAATGTATAATTTTCTCAATAACCAATAGTCCAATTTTATTTCTGTATAGCTCAAAAGAACGGGCGTCTCATGCTCTATCTTTACTATTATATACTTTTTTTCCGTAAACCTCATATTTTTCGAGTTATTTCAAAAAACGTAAATTCTTGAAAAAAATCTAAGGGTGTCACCTGGGAAATTTGGTGAAAATTTTCCACACCTCAGAATGTGATGAAAATTTCTACAATAAGGTTTTGGGTCAAAATGAACACGAATCTGGACTTATTTTCATCATTACTGTAATATCAAACCCAGCCATGGCTAGCAGGGAAAGGAAGGCCAACCAAGACCAGACTGTCACTACCACTACTGCTACCACTATTTCCTGGCAAGCGATGTCAGGCCACTAGCGACGTCTTTTGAATCGACATTTCGTAAGTTAGGTACATCAGGATGAACTTACTCAAAGTTTGCTACGTTAACGGATAGTATTTTAGTTGTGGATTGGCTTCTAAATATTTGTCAAGTCTATTTTTGAACGTAGTAATTGTTTTACTGTCGACGACATTGGCGGGCAGGGAGTTCCAAACGTTAACGATCCGATGGAAAAAGAAGTGCTTGGCTTTGTTTCATGTGAATCTTTTACCAGTAATCTTAAAAGAATGATGTCTTCTTGTTATATTTGATCAATCAAAAGTAATGTAATCTTCTGTATTGATATTATCGAATCCTTTGATTATCTTGAACATTTCAATGAAATCCCCTCGCATCCTTCGTTTCGGTGGTAATGGCAGGTTAAACATAACTTATTGCCAGTATTAACCCTTACACTGCCGAGGTCTTTTCTAAGTGTTCGATTTATAGATTTTTAAAAAAATTATGATTTTATTCAAATTTTTCTTATTAAAGATAAAAATAAATATTAATGATAAAAATAAATATTAATGATAAAAATAAATATTAATGATAAAAATAAATAATAATGATAAAATATATATTAATGATAAAAATATATATTAATGATAAAAATATATATTAATGATAAAAATATATATTAATGATAAAAATATATATTGATGATAAAAATAAATATTAATGATAAAAATATATATTAATGATAAAAATAAATATTAATGATAAAAATATATATTAATGATAAAAATAAATATTGATGATAAAAATAAATATTGACGATAAAAATAAATATTGATGATAAAAATAAATATTAATGATAAAAATAAATATTAATGATAAAAATAAATATTAATGATAAAAATAAATATTAATCATAAAAATAAATATTAATGATAAAAATAAATATTAATGATAAAAATAAATATTGATGATAAAAATAAATATTGACGATAAAAATAAATATTGATGATAAAAATAAATATTAATGATAAAAATAAATATTAATGATAAAAATAAATAATAATGATAAAAAATAGATATTAATGATAAAAATAAATATTAATGATAAAAGTAAATATTAATGATAAAAACAAATAATAATGATAAAAATAAATATTAATGATAAAAATAAATATTAATGATAAAAATAAATATTAATGATATAAATAAATAATAATGATAAAAATAAATATTAATGATAAAAATAAATATTAATGATAAAAATAAATAATGATAAAAAATAAATATTATTGATAAAAACAAATAATAATGATAAAAATAAATATTAATGATAAAAATAAATATTAATGATAAAAATAAATAATAATGATAAAAATAAATATTAATGATAAAAATAAATATTAATGATAAAAATAAATAATAATGATAAAAATAAATAATAATGATAAAAAATAAATATTAATGATAAAAATAAATATTAATGATAAAAATAAATATTAATGATAAAAATAAATATTAATGATTAAAATAAATATTAATGATAAAAATAAATATTAATGATAAAAATAAATATTAATGATAAAAATAAATATTAAATATAAAAATAAATATTAATGGAGGAGAAGGAGAAGGATGATGATGATGATGATGAAGAAGAGGAGGACTTTTTCTTGACATTGATCCTCTGTAATCCGGTTCCTTCACACTTCCTTGGATAAGACACACTTAGGTCATTACTGGTAAAGAAAAAACTTCATAGGATTATTGACTTTACTCTAAATTTCATAATATAACACTTCCACATAGTGTTTAAGGAACTCTGTGGTTAAGTTTAAAAGTACACTGCGACGAGGATGGGATTCGAACCCACGCAGGGAAACCCTATTGGATTAGCAGTCCAACGCCTTAACCACTCGGCCACCTCGTCTTGTACTATAAGAAGAAATGAAGAAGAGGAAATGGAAAAAGATGAGGATGAGGAGGAGGAGGAGGAGGAGGAGGAGGAGGAGGAGGAGGAGGAGGAGGAGGTAAATGATGAGCCGTGTGTGCGTAGATTAAGTTTACGGTAGATACAGAGCCTGAATAAGAACAAAAATAAGAATAATTATGT
>JAPQNM010000018.1:6094141-6119141 GCA_029783475.1 Metacarcinus magister
TCTCTCTCTCTCTCTCTCTCTCTCTCTCTCTCTCTCTCTCTCTCTCTCTCTCTCTCTCTCTCTCTCTCTCTCTCTCTCTCTCTCTCTCTCTCTCTCTCTCTCTCTCTCTCTCTCTCTCTCTCAACCTCCCTCCCCCTGTCCCTCCCCTGGCGCCTGGCGTTGCGTCGGTAGCACCAACATGGCAGCGGTGCGAGCAGGTCATTTGTAAGCATTTAGACTACAAGGTCGGACCGACTTGCCCCTCTTCCCTCTCGACGCTTGGTTTTGATAATTACCAACTTCCTAATTACTGCTGCGATTTATAGACACGAGGGAGAGGGAATGGGTGGGAAGGGGATGAGAGGGGGAAATGGAGAGGGTGTGTGGGAAGGGATGGGGAGAGAGGGAAGAGAGGAAGGTGGGTTATGGAGATATTTGATTGTCTCTTTCACTGGAGAACGCAAGTGGAGATGAAAGAGACGGCATTTACATGAGATGGGACAGTGTGTGTGTGTGTGTGTGTGTGTGTGTGTGTGTGTGTGTGTGTGTGTGTGTGTGTGTGTGTGTGTGTGTGTGTGTGTGTGTGTGTGTGTGTGTGTGTGTATGTGTGTGTATGTATGTAGCCAGTGGTCGCTGGTCAGGGAATCGGCTTCCATCAAACAGTGTTGGGAAGAGGGAGGGACGGCAAGGAGGGAGATAGAAGGTTGTAAGGTGACGGGGTTGAATACGTAGTGGGTGGGGAGGGAGACACGTGCTGGCTTCAAGAGGTAGGAACTGTAGGCAACAGAAGGCAAGTAGAGAGTGCACGGAGGGAGGGTCTTGAAAGGGCAAGTAGGTAAGGCACGACTGAAGAGGAATGGTGTTGAGGATAAGGAGGGAAAGCTAAGAGGGACTGGTGAGTGTGTCAATGTATAAGGATGTGTGTGCAATGCGTGTGTGTGCGTGTGTGTGTTGAGTGCTGCTGTTGTGTTATGAAAGGAGATGAGGGGGATGGCGGATGAAACGAGGGAAGAAGATAGAGCAGGAGGGAAGGAGGGAAAGACAGATAGAAAGGAGAGAGGTAGTGTGGTCAGTGAATGCAAATGAAGGAAGGAGGAAATATGGGAGAAAAATATTATCTGTAAGAATCTTAAAGGAAATAAGCAATACGAAAACAGTGTAATGAGGAAGAATTTATATTCAGTCATACAATTTTTCGATTACCATTATATACCTTGGAACTAATTAAACGTTCACACACACACACACACACACACACACACACACACACACACACACACACACACACACACACACACACACACACACACACACACTATGTTTGCCCCAGCGACTACAACCTCAATTAGTTCAAGTCTTTCAAGGTCAAACTCAGGTATCTTATTATTAGTCACACTGCACGCAACACACACACACACACACACACACACACACACACACACACACACACACCCACACACACACACACAGCAAATACGTATAACTTATGAGTGATAATGAAATGCAGTGCGATGTAAGGCAGACAGTAGGAGGACCAGTGACGGATCTTGTACACATTATCACGCTCATCCTCTCCGCCTTTTGCCTCCCTGCTAGACTTAAGCATTATGTTCATTCCCTCATCATGCAGTGCAGTAAACTCTTTCAACAAACTACTGACTTACTTATTTTTCTTCCTTCTTAAGACCTTGACCTTTCTAGAGAAGCATAAAGTTGCATTGAAAATAAAAACTACCCTTCTTTTTTTTCTTTATCTCGTCTTTTTTTCTACCTCTTCCATGTTTTCTCTGTAAAATGTCGTTTTTTTTGCGCTCATGTAGTACATAATGAGCTCCTTACCCACCTCCTGCTGCGTTAATTCAAGTCAAATGAGGTGGGGGGGAGACAACCTAGAAAACATGCTTTTAGTGGGACGATACTCGTGTAATAAATGACAAATTAAATAAAATGTTGACGAGGGCAAGACACTAACCTATGAATGTGCGGACGAATAAACTGTTGATATAATATATATATATATATATATATATATATATATATATATATATATATATATATAAATATATATATATATTCTTTGTGCACGTGTATACGTATATGTGTGTGTGGCGCATTTGTAGTCAGTTTATAGCATCGAGTGGGATGGTATAACCTCCTACACTCCCCCCCCTCTCTCTCTCTCTCTCTCTCCTCTCTCTCTCTCTCTCTCTCTCTCTCTCTCTCTCTCTCTCTCTCTCTCTCTCTCTCTCTCTCTCTCTCTCTCTCTCTCTCTCTCTCTCTCTCTCTCTCTTTCTCTTCACTAATACACTTTAATTATCCGCAGCATTATTTACTGAAGCAGGCGCGGCGTGGCTCACCGTGTAGTAATCACAATAATTCACACCTGACGCACCGCCGTGTTTGGCTAATTTTCCCCGGAGCTCCCAGCCGCTGCTCGCCATCGCATATTCGTTCTGCTTGCACTTGCGGGATTCGAGAGCAATTCAATTATCAGTTCGTGTTTACCTCAGTCCTGTTCACCTGGCTCAGGCTTTTAATGGTCCAGCTAATTACGAAAACAAAACCGGATTCCCTCCCAAAGCATGGCGGGAGTGGCTGGTGGCGCCTTCCTGCATGTGCCCAGTTAAGCGGCGCCCGCCCACCGCTGGCTGCGTATACGTCGAGGGGAAGGAGCAGCGCCCTTCATCCCGTGCCTCTGAATGACAACATTATAAGCTCGTTCCTGATTGGACAGTTACTTCATCACCATAAGATTCTGGACTGGATTGGCCCACCCATGAGGGGCAGTTTGAGTGACGAGTGCGGCGGCGGAGGCTGCAGCAGAGGAAGAGGAGGAGGAGGAGGAGGAGAAAGAAGAAGAAGAGGAGGAGGAGGAGGAGGAGGTACAAGGTGAAGGGTAAAGGAAGTATGGTAGATCCTCTTTAAGGTGACGGGTAAGTGGGTGAAGGGATGAGAGGCCATTACGCTCATGAAGGAGAGTGAAATTAATGAGGAAGAAGAGGACGTTAGGGGAAGCGGTGAAGAAATGAAGGATTAAAGGGACTGATGGAGGGAGGCTGAGGGGTGACGCGATGTGGGAGTGTGAGGGTGAGGGCGATGAGAGGAAACAGGACTGTGGGGAGGTGAGATGAGGGTGTATAATAGATGGGAAGAGGCAGAGACTGTGAGGAGGTGAGGTAAAGAAGTTGCATGACTGAAATGAACAATGGGTTTGGTTGAGGCACTTCATCCATATAACATGTAACGTAAGTGCCTTTCATAAAGTTTTCTGAGGTGCCTTTCAAAACATCTCAATACGAAAGCTACGCTACATTGTATGAATAACGTTCGGTGTCTGTTCTGGTCTCCCACAGTATCCTTGCTGAATAAAAATTTGGTGCAATTTTGATTAATCTTGTAATACTTAACCTTCTATTACCAAAAGTAAGTAACTCTCAATAAAGTGAATGTTTCGATACTTGTTAAAATTCTCCTAATATCTAAAAATCCTTTCACGGCATGCATGAGGAAAAGTGCAATTTCAGTAGAGCAAGTTGTCTCTTTTTAATCTCTCCTCCAGGAGTGAGCATTAAAGGGACGAACAGTAGTTATCATAATTCCTCTCCACGCTAAATGAAAACCTTGATTGTTTATAGTCTATAGGATTACTGAGGCCAAAGGAATCCTGGGACGGGAGGACTTGCGGTAGGTGCTCAAGGTCAAGGGTTTCAGAGGAGATTGAAGAACTGAGATGAGGGATGAGTAGAGGGCGGAAGGATCTGAGGGTGGCGGAAGGAAAAGTGGAATAATCCCGTAGTTAGCGGTGAGGGGGATGTTTGGGATGAGAAATAAAGGTGTTAGGAAGGTCCTGGGAGAAATTATCCTTGGGTGAGGAGTGAGAGGCTAAGGGAAAACGGGATAAGTGGTCTCGGTAAGTGGTTGGGTGAATAATGGGTGTGAGAAACACGTAAATGAGTTATGGGGCTGAGAAAGGGAAAGCATCACGAGGTTCATTGGGTGAGTTGGTAATGGGGTGTAGAGAGTAATGCATCTGCGAGCTGTGGCTGAGTAGGTGAGTAAGTGAGGCGCAAGGAGTAAAATATTTAAAGGGTTCAAAGCAGAGAGCATTCCAGGGCGATTGGTAACGGGGTGACAGATCAAAGGGTTCAGAGAAGAAAACATCCCAGGGCGGTGAGGTGAGTGGGTCGCGCACTGCCTCACTCAAAAGGAATCTTGAGAAGGAGCGTCACTGCGGGGGAGCAGCGGCCGTCCATGGCAAACAGGTGCAGGAGGAACACCACGGGACTAGTGACGCTATAGAATAAGAGATGCCATATTGCTTCTAAACCGGAGGTGGCCTGTGATTGGGTGGCTCATGTGGGTGCATTATCAGTACTATTTTATGGTGTGTAACTTTAAATCTCGCTCTAGAAAGGTGTCTGGCAGTCGAGTGCTTGAATAATCCTGTACGTGACTGGGAGGTTAAGAGTTGTTATATGTTCTATTTGTCAAAAATTGAAAATTAGCCGAGAAGTCCTTGCAATGTAGTGAGTGCGACAGTAAATAAAGGTATCTTGACCAAAGGTTAAATGTGCACCATCAAATCACTGTTTGCATCTTCAGATGCGCCTTCATCCCCTCTTGCCATTTTTCTTTGGAAAAGCCGCCGAGTGGCCAAAGATCCTCCACATGCTGCCAACAATATCCTCAACTGGGACTGGAACGTTAAAGGGGAGGTGGTAGTACAGTGGTTAGCGTTCGGACATGCAAACCTAGGGTCCCGGGTTCGAGTTCTGATGTCTGCGGGCCACTTTTCTTTCTTTGGTATTACCGCCGAGTGGCCAAAGATTACCCAAATTGCTGCCATACTATCCTCAGACGGGACTTACCATGTTATATGCATTTGAGGCTTTAGCAGCAATAGCCTCTCTCGTTCTCAACATCATCAGAAGAGAGCGTAAAAGATCGAGGTGTCACTATAAAAAATCTTAACCTGCGCCAATAACGGGCAAGAGGCCGTCTATCTTAGCCTCCATAAAGTCTATCGGCGCCACAGGCTTGTGATACGAAAAAAATAAAATAAAATGCAATGAGGAGCTTCCAGGGGCCTCTGAACAAGAAACGAGGCGTCACTTAAACAATCTTGGTCTAACCTTGGTCTCCATGAGTCACAAAATGGCGTTCTGTCATATCTATTATTCTATACAGTCTCTACCGAGGACCTGCTGACCTGCCCTTTCACCTGACCTCCCACGGACCACCAATGCCACGCTACCTGCCTCACCTCAGCCTGCATTCAAACATCATCATCATCATCATCACCTTCAAATAACTCTCCTCAGTCACCCGTAACATCACTGCCCTAAGCAACTCCTCTCAGGCGTACTGTACATCATCTGATTCACTAGTGGAAAATGTTTTATCCTCGTTGTACATGAATAAAAGAAGTTATTATAATCATCACCGTAATGATAATGATAATAACAACAATAATGATGATAATAACAACACTAATGATAATGATAATGGTAATATTGATAGTAACAATAAAAATAACAATAACAGCAATAACAATAAGGATAGTAATGATTATGATAAGGATAATAATATTGATAATGATGATGATAATAAAACAACAACAACAATAATAATAACATTAATAATAATAATAATAATAATAATAATAATAATAATAATAATAATAATAATAATAATAATAATAATAATAATAATAATAATAATAATAATAATAATAATAATAATAATAATAATAATAATAATAATAATAAAGATAATAAGCCATGGATTACCCTGAGTTCATGGAAGACGCACCTTCCCTTCCACTCCCACTGTTATCACACGAAGCAACACGAGGCTGACTGGTGGTCCTGGTGTCAAGATTCTTTGATCTTGTTTGAGAGGAGAATGAAGGTAATATTACAAACAAGACACCTTCATCCCCTCTTGTATCACAGGAACGCGTTTAACATTCAATTGGACGGTAAAAAGGCATAAAAAATATATGAAGCTCGCAAATATGAAACACGAATTTAATAAGTTTTCCGTTTCACAATCAAGTTTTTCCAGTTAGAGACTATTTATTCATCATTAGTGTCATAAATATTGCAGCGTTAAAATCGCATTATTATATTATAAACTTTTTTATGATAACAAAATAGAAAATACACACTTAGAAATCACAATATATTGAATCAGTATACTTATATCAAACATTTTATCAAGCTGGAAAAATGGTACCTAGTTTTAAAATGTGGAGGAAAAAATCACACGTTGCGATACCCACACGTCCAAGTTATATCATTAGTCATAATCACAAGGCTTATTTTCACGTGAGGTAAGAAGGCAAGAGCACGCAGCTTCCTTGAGGTGACGCAAGAGACACAAGGGTGAAAGGAGCGGTGACGAGAATTCCATGAAGTTTCCACAGGATGATGATGAGGCTAGGCTAGGCAAGGCAAGGCAAGGCAAGGCAAGGCTATGCAAGGGTAGGCAAAGAGCTGCACGTATGCTTATTATGAGTGTGTGAAATGAATACTGATGATGATGATGATGATAATGATGATGAGATAGAAAAAAAAAGAGAAGGGACCACAAGTCGTTATAATTTTTCCATACTAACAGGAATCTCTCTCTCTCTCTCTCTCTCTCTCTCTCTCTCTCTCTCTCTCTCTCTCTCTCTCTCTCTCTCTCTCTCTCTCTCTCTCTCTCTCTCTCTCTCTCTCTCTCTCTCTCTCTAATCCCTTGCACATCCCATCCACTTATATACTCTCATACGTATTTCCCCCAACCTTCCCTCCTCTCCCCTATCCTCCACATCTCTACCCTCCCCTACCCCTCCGCTCCACATCTCTTCCTTCCCCTGCCCCTTCCCTCCCCTCCTCTATCCTACCCTCCCGTCCACAACTGCCGCGGGGAGCAAGTAGTGTTCTGGTTGGGCGGGCGTGAGGGAAGCTTGGGGCATGGCAAACAGGTGGGTGGGCGGGTGGACGGGGGATGGGAGAGAAGAGCAGTGGATGGGGAGCGAGGGTGGGGATGGGTGGGAGGTATATTTGTGCACACGTGGGGAGCAGCAGTGGGTGGTGGGTGGTGGGAAGATGGGTGGGGTGGGCGGTGGGCAATGGGGTGGGTGGGGGGGTATCAGTGGGTGTGCTGCTTCAGTCAAGGACAATTACTGCTTGTCTGGTAGGCGGGGACCCACCCACTGCTTAAATGTACGGAAGGAAGAGGAGGAGGAGGAGGAGGAGGAGGAGGAGGAGGAGGAGGAGGAGGAGGAGGAGGAGGAGGAGGAGGAGGAGGAAGAGGAGGAGGAGGAGGATGTGGTGAAGGGAGTGGTGATGGTGAAAAATAAATATTATAATGTAAAATAACAAAAAAATAAAAGAAAAAAAGTGAGAGGGATGAGAGAGAGAGAGAGCGAGAGCGAGAGAGAGAGAGAGAGAGAGAGAGAGAGAGAGAGAGAGAGAGAGAGAGAGAGAGAGAGAGAGAGAGAGAGAGAGAGAGATTCATATGAGCTAAAAATACGCATGACAGAACACAGACACAAGAAAGGAAAGGAAGGAGAAGCAAAACTACTATTAAAACAAACACACACACACACACACACACACACACACACACACACACACACACACAACACACACACAACACACACACACACACACACATAACTGACCAGAGCCTAGACAATACATTAATAAATCCTTTTAAATCTACACTAATTTCCTTGCCCTGTGTAGTACTCTTCAATATAATCGAGAACACGGCATGGCAGCATTAAGTAACAACTCCAACTAAAGTTATGAATTAGCGAACGAGTAACAGAAAATACCTGACCCTAAGAAAATAATGATAATGTTGCAAGGCCAAACCGAATATGCAAAGGCCCCAGGCAGACCATAACGTTAGGTGGTGGAAGCAGCTGTGGTGGTGGTGGTGGTGGTGGTGGTGGTGGTGGTAAGGAAGGCCTTCAGAACCCCCGTGATGCTCCTCCTCCTCCTCCTCCTAATTGTCTTCTTCATCCTCCTCATTTTCTTCCAAATCCTGCCTCCTCTTCATTTTCTTCATCATTAAATTCCTGTTTCTTTTCTTTTCTTTTCATATATTTTCTTTTGGTTATTTTTTTTTCTATTCTTCTTTTTCTTTTTCATATCCTATTTCTCCTCCTCCTCCTCCTCCCTTCTTTGAGGTTTTACTTCTTTACAACTCTCTTTTGTGACACTAACAATGATACACACCCAGTAGACACACTTATGAGAGAGAGAGCGAGAGCGAGAGCGAGAGAGCGAGAGCGAGAGCGAGAGCGAGAGCGAGAGCGAGAGAGAGAGAGAGAGAGAGAGAGAGAGAGAGAGAGAGAGAGAGAGAGAGAGAGAGAGAAAGAAAAAAAAAAGAAGAAGAGATGGAAGATGCCATAAGAAAACCACTCAATAATAAAAAACAACAAGTTCTTATTAGGAAACGATTGTAAAGTAACATTGACTATCACAGAGCAAGCATTCTGACTTCACAATAACATCCGTCGCCAGAGGGATTTATACATCATCTCCTATCTTGGTTCTAAAGCAGTTCAAGATTAGGAGGATGTGATTCTATTCCCTAAGTGTAGCTAAGAAAACCAATTAAGGACACCCGGTCATCTAAGAGCTGCAAAATAACACGGCTAGCATATACAAAAAATGGAAATGAGGTACTACTTTCAGCAACCAAAATTCATCCACTCGCGCAGTACAAAAATCTTTCCTAATAATAGACACTGTGGCCTCGTGCTCAATCTTCTCGCTTTGACGTCCTGAGTTTCCGGCATGAATATGTAACGTTTCCAATAGGTGATCCGGGTGGGAGGTGCCTGGCTGTCTGGCTGACTGGCGGACTAGAGGGCTCAGAGAGACGTGTAGGTAGTACATACAATGCTATATGGCAAGGAACAGCTATCTATATTTTTTTTTTCTTCTTTTTTTTAGGTAAGAAACGCTGGCCAAGGGTTAAGAAAGTAATAAAAGCCAGATCAATTGTTGCTTTCAATAAGTATAAAAAAGGCTTGACCAATTTAGTCATGTAAGTGTTTTGATGCTCCTCTCTTGAAAGTGTTTAAGTCGTAAGAAGATTGAGAGAAAAAAAAAAACATGATTAGGCAGAGAGTTCCAGAGTTTTCCAATGGAAGGCATTAACAAGTGAGTATAATATTCAACTCTTGCATTACTGAACTTGAGAGTAAGTAGAAAGTCTAGTTCAGCAAAACTACAGGAAGAGGGAGCGACATGCATCGGTTCAGAAGAGATATAATCATTAAAATAACGGTAGAAGACAGCAAGATACACAACATTGCGGCTGAGTGTGAAAGATTGAAGAAAGTCTGTTAGAGAAGGAGAGTTAATGAGACGAAAATCTTTGGACTCCACCCTGTTTGATAAAGCTGTGTGAGTGGACCACCTTCCACCCATATACGGGAGGCGTACTCCATACAAGGACGGATAAGGCACCTGTATAGGGTTAACACCAGAAAGGAAGAAAAAATTGGCGGAGACGACACACAATACTCAACAGCATGGAAACCGTTTTAGCCTGAAATGAGATGTGAAATTTCCAGTTTAGATTTCTAATAAAGTACAACCCAATAATATTAAATTTAGAAGAGGAAAACAGTTGAGTGTCATTAAAGAAGAGGGGATATATAGATAGATAGATATATAGATAGATAAAGAGAGAGAGAAAAGAAAGAGAAAAGAGAAAAAGAGAGAAAAAAAAGAGAGAGAATGAAATAAAAGGAGTATAGTTAGGACGAAAAGTTATGACCGGAATAACTGTGCATGGTTATTTATGGTTGTGTTGTGGACGTGTTGTGGATTTCAATGCGGGTTGAGTAGTGATCAGTTATTAAAACAGTAGACGTAGAGCAATAGTAACATGTAATAATAGTGATGCAAGCGTAGAATTATATGGTGATGCGTATGATGATGATAATGATGATGATGATAATGAATGAAATCAATGAGGACGATACTGATGGTAATGACTGACTCACACACACAAAAACACACACGTACACAGACACATACACAGACACAGACAACCCCACAAACACATACTAACACAGCGGTTAAGGGGAAATGGAGATCTTGCTCTAAGAAACACACACACACACACACACACACAGAACCATCCCCACACACACACAGACCTTGCCTCCCCACACACACACACACACACACTAGCCCAGTCAGAGTTATAGGGAGGCGAGAGATTGAACACACGAATTAATCCTAATCAATCATGCATGCATCCTGAGCGCTCCTCGACAACCAGTGACTATTAACACCTTACTTAATTCTCTCGGCGTCTGCAGCATATGAGACGCTGGGCTGTTAATCTCATGCAAAGGGGGGGGGGAGTTCTCTTGGGAGGGGAGGGGGAGAAGAGAAGAGAGAGGAGAGGGGAAGAAGGGGAGAAGAGAGGAGGAGAGGAGAGTAGCAGCAGTTGTGGTTGTTGGTCCTGACGCGGTTATCGGGTAGTTTTTGACGAACGTTCCCAGCGCGTTGATGAAGGGTGTCAGGCTGGCTTCGATGATACAAATGAGGGGAAATTACTACCATCCCGCGACCTTGAGTGAGTATCGTCGCTCAGATGTTCGCCAAGACTAGTTTTTTCTCGCGCACGTCTGTCTGTCTCCTGTCCATGCACCTGACGGCCCGGCCCCGCCCCGCCCCACCCCGCCCCGCCCCGCCCCGCCCAGCCCGCCCCGCCCTTCTCAGTTTTGTATCCAACTTACTACTATTTTCATTCATCCTTTTAGCTTCCTTATATCTACCATTTCATCTTTATCCCCCCTCTTCTCTCTCTCTCTCTCTCTCTCTCTCTCTCTCTCTCTCTCTCTCTCTCTCTCTCTCTCTCTCTCTCTCTCTCTCTCTCTCTCTCTCTCTCTCTCTCTCTCTCTCTCTCTCTCTCTCTCTCTCTGATAATGTAATTCGCTACGAGACACGGTTACCTTATTCATCTTCTCTTCCCATTCTCGATCCATTCCACGATGGAGATAGCAACACTGACTGAATTTATATCTGTTAATTATTTCCATTGTAATTTGATAATTTCATAAGCTCTTACCTCTCCTCCTCCTCCTCCTCCTCCTCCTCCTCCTCCTCCTCCTCCTCCTCCCTCCACCTCCTGTTCGGTGGTGGTGGGTGTTAATGCTTATCAAATGGGCGGGGCATTGTAGTACTGCTCAGGTTTGGCAGCGACGCCCGCGGGGTTAGCAAGATGTGGACGGGAGGCGAGGCGATATGGGAACTCGCCTGAAAGCTCTTCACAAAAACTCACTTCGCTGACTTGTTACGTCGCCTGGTAAAAAAATTTGTTAAAGTCTGTTAATCGAACAAATATATTAAATTACCATTCATTAGTTGATTATTTGGCAGCATGTGGGTGGTGGTGGAGGGCGGGGCGGCTGGGTGGTGGGCGGCACGTCTGGCAGCGGGGCGGCCGGTCAGGGTGGAGTCCCCTTATTTATTATTTATTGTGTGCGTGATTTACGTGGCGCGGATATAATTTAATTAAGTGCCGAATATTATTGCCAATGGTAAGTTTGCGTTTTATTAGTTTTTTGATAATTAGTTTCCCTTTTTCATTTTTCTTTGGTGTGAGTTGGGAGCATTGCGTGTTGTTATCACTGTCATTACTGCATTCATTGATCGTGGTCCTTAGGAGACTCCGACAACTCACGGTGCCCTTGCATCCCTTTATGCTAGTGAACTAGTTTTGTTCTTGTCAGGATTGTCTGAGCTCAGCTGCACTGACGCCGCATGAAACTTCACCCCTGTGGTGCTCCTGCTGCAGCAGCAGCAGGAGCAGCAGCAGCAGCAGCAGCAGTCTGTCGGCACCCAAATATGCGCGGAAAGGCGGTGCACGACGTGGCCACCCTTGATAATATGGTTACTGACGAAAATTCATTCGGTGGCTGTTTCTCGTGGTGTTCCCGCCCCGCAGCCAACGCCTGGGAGTGACGCACCACACCAGTGTGTCGCTGCACGCCCACGGGGAAGTTTGACAACTTGTGCTTTTCTCTGAATTTGAAATATAACAATGAAAATTCTGCGTCGTCTCGAACTTTTTGTTCTGATTTCTGAGAAAGTATTCGTCAGTGTTTGCGGTGGACGGTATAATAATGTCTTCATCGGGAACACAGAAGGACAACCCGCGAGGCGCCGAGGAGCCTGAGCCACGCACTGCGATGCCCGTCGAGTCTGAATTATTATCAGTGTTGTTTTTATTCCTGAGGAACGCGTGGGCTCCCCAAGGGGCCAGGGGCGGTACAGACCAAGGTGTGTGGCCCCGACCGACACCCTATCCACCCCCCACCCCATCACTCCTTCCTCTACCATGACACAAGACACGACAAATATATATATATATATATATATATATATATATATATATATTAAAAATACAAAACAACAAACAGGAAAAGGAAAACACAACAAAGAACATGAAAACACATAAAAGCACAGCTCCACCTAGTTGGACCCACGCCACCCAGTCCCCCACCCAAGCCTGGCAACGCTGGCGTGTGGCAAAGGAAATATGAAGAAAAGCACATCAACTAATATACAATGATAAAGAATATATGAACCTGTGCCTTGCTCTGTCTGTGTGTGTGTGTGTGTGTGTGTGTGTGTGTGTGTGTGTGTGTGTGTGTGTGTGTGTGTGAGTGTGAGTGTGTGTGTGTGTGTGTGTGTGTGTGTGTGTGTGTGTGTGTGTGTGTGTGTGTGTGTGTGTGTGCATTGAACTACGCCATCTGGGGTTACGTCCACCCAAGCAGCAGCAGCAGCAGCAACAACAGCAACAACAGCATCTAGCCCTCAATGTGAAACCAGATAAAAGAATACAAAAGACTGCTTCCTTTTTTACCCTCCCCACTACCACACACACACGTCAGCATCAACCAAGATTAAGTGAATCGAGTCAATGCTTCAAACAGGTGAGCTGAAGCAATAAGAGTGAGTACAAGGAGCCAAGGAGCTGAGGAGCCGAGGAACCGAGGAGCGTGGATGCAGGATCGAGTACTACATTCACGTCAAAACATCGGCTCAGCTCAGGTGTGGCGGAAAGTTAGGCACCTGTCTCAAGAATGCACCTGACCAAGCGTGTGCTGGACAGGTCTACAAGGCGTGTTTTCCCTTCACCTCAGCGGCCGTGGGTGTTTATACCTGGCTGGCAGCGCACGGCAGTACCTCGTCCACAAAGCCCAAGTAGATCCTCTCAATTATTCCCTCCAACTCACTCTAAACTTCTCCACCCTCTCCAATCTCCTCCCCCATGACCCTCTCCCCTCTCAGTAGCTTCCCTCAGCCTCCCCGGATCCTGGGAATATCTCTCCACGCCAACCTCACTCCCTCACTGCTAAAGACGTCCCTCGCACAGCATGGCGGCGGAGATGAGACCCTAAGAACAAGTCGGTGGCCGCGACGTGCCAATACCAAGACTCCCGGCCGCCAAGTGACCCATAATACATCCCATTAATCCCGTCTTGAGGCAGGAACAGGACGCCAACCGCCACCGCCACCACCACCCTCTGAGCTACCCTGAATATTTTGGGTCCATATACTAATCCTTCATGAGGCTGGAAGACGGAGAAAAGGAGAATAAAGAACAAATGGACTGAGAAGAAGATAGAGAGAGAGATACAGATTCATATATAGACTGGGAGAGAGGATAAAGAGGACGAGCCCCTTGCTTACAATCCTCATACCAGGTCGAATTAGATCTTATTTTCCCCCGCATTAGTCGTCGATGAAGCAGGGATTGGGCGGAAAGATGAACAGGATCGATAACTACACTCGACTGGACTGATGCGAAGCGGATAATTGAGGGAAGGACGTGTGTAAGTCAACCTTAAGGAACAGGGTCAGAGGTGAGGCGAGGGAGGTAGTGATTTACTAGGCCACACGGAGCAGGACGAGGAGGGGGAGGAAGAGGAGGAGGAGAAAAGGGAGGGATAAGGAAGGAGGTTATCTGACAGTATAATGAGAGAAAAAAAAAAGTGTTTGAAATTATACACCGATGCACAGTCCTGAAAATCATTAAAATTTACAACGTAAATATTAAATCACAAGATTCTCACATGTCGAAGCCAATTATCAAAATCAACAATAAAACATAAAAGGATAAAATAAAAAAAACAAACACGTATCTGCTATTACTTTAAAACTTAACGATTATGCAAATCGGCCCCAAAAAAAGACACACACAAAATATAAAATGTAGTTTTGCGCATATACCTTTTCTTTCTTCTTCATAAAGTCCGGAAACAGTTTTACAAATGATCAAATTATAGACTGAAACAAGACGTAAGATAACAGAACAAAACAATTATCTCCAAGACCACGACACTGGTGATCCAACAAACCTTCGCTGCCACGTATTAATTCATCCTTGATTTATGAGCCGAGTTTCTTGCTTCACTCCGATGCCTTATTATCGACTTCCCAATTAGAAAACAATCTCACAAGCCTCACACGCGTTCATCCTCACAAATTAAACGTCAGCAAACACACCAACACACTCACCCACATACACGCGCACGCACACGCACACACACACACACACACACACACACACACACACACACACACACACACACACACACACACACACACACACACACACACACACACACATATACATTTAATCTCTCCCACATCCTTTACTACTAACTTTCCCATAAGAGAAATTTCAGTAACAATCTCACGCGTATACATATATTCTCACAAACCCAGCCCCATCAATACCCCTGCATCCCCTCCCACCCTTGACCTAACACTGCAGGGAGACCAAACAAACCAGGCAATCATGACCGGAGTGTTAGCGGGGCTGCGGGAGCCTCGTGGAGACCAAGAAGGTGGAGGTTTGTATCTCGGGGGTTCCTGGCGGCTTATCCCGGCCCGCTGCTCGCCGCTGATTGCCTCCCGCGACGCACGAGTGAGCCGTCGCAAGCATCCCGCCCGCGCCTCCTGCCTGCCGCCCTGAGAGTTCCTGCTCGACGGCGGCGGAAAATAATTGTTCGCAGCTCAGAGCAGATCAGTAGGAGGAGGAGGAGAAGCAGGTGGATGAAGAGGAGCAGGTGGAGGTGAAGGAGGAGGAGAAGGAGAAGGAGATGGATGTGGAAGAGGAGGAGGAGGAGGAGGAGGAGGAGGAGGAGGAGGAGGAGGAGGAGGAGGAGGAGGAGGAGGAGAGGAGGAGGAGGAGGAGGAGAGGAGAAGGAGGAGGAAGAGGAGGAGGAGGAGGAGAGGAGGAGGAGGAGGAGGAGGAGGAGGAGGAGGAGGAGGAGGAGGAGGAGGAGGAGGAGGAGGAGGAGAAGGAGAAGGAAGAAGAGAAGGAAGAAGAGGAGGTAGATGTGGAGGAGGAGTTGGAGGTGGAATTGGAGGTGGAGAAGGAGATAAAGGTGAAGGACGAGGAAGAAAACGAGAGGGAGGAGGAGAAGATGGAGGAGGAGAAGATGGAGGAGGACAAGATGGAAGAGATGGAGGAGGAGGAGGAGGAGGAGGAGGAGGTGAAGAATGAAATATATCAAATGAAAGAAAAAAAATAAGGTAAGGGGGAAATAGTGTTTGTTTTGATCAGAAAAACTGGAAACATTCCAGATACAGCAAAAGAGGCAGCAGCAGCAGCAGCAGCGGCGAAGGGCTCACCAGATATGTCACTGGCTGGAGTCCGCAACTCTGGGTCTACTTTTTTCTCTCTCTTGGCAACATCTCCAGACAAGATTTGCCTCTAAGGTTGTTATCTTCCTGATCTCAGCAGATGGAACATAAATATCCAGGTCCTACTTGGCTCCAGCGTGGGCAGGGAACTCTCCACTTTTCTTCTTTTCTTCCGTTTTGTCTGTAAGTATTTCCTAGCCTAGAGGCGTCCCACAAAGAGAGGTGCTTGTCTCAACCACCGAAGAACAACGACATGGAGTTATTCCTCAAACAACGTCACTATAGCAGAAGAATAATGGTTCAAAGTTAAGCCACAAGACATTTATGCACAAACACTCTCCAAAGATGGCTATCTCCGCGCCGTCTTATCTCAATCTGGTAACAGCACCTTTTATCTAATTAAAAACTACACGGCCCGATGATCATGGTGGAGCAGACACGCCGTAAAGAACGGAAACTCGTATTTGGCTTCGATAATCGCGGCCTTAGAGACAATGCCGGCTGGCTCTATCATTCAGGGGCGCGGGCTCATTACGAGGTGGCCTGGCCTGGCTGTGAGCGGCAGGGGTCGGCAGGACGGGCAGCTTTGCAATGCACGTTGCTAACTCGCTCCAACGCCCACAGAAGGCTGCTCCAGGGACGAAGGGGACCAAGAGGAGACTAGTAAGAAGCTATCTTGGCACAGCATAACCATTATATCCAACAATCACGTAATGAGTCTATGATCATTAAGCTGGAAGGTGATATCCACTAAGTGAATGGTGTGTTTGGATAAGAGTAACGTGAAACACAGGCACATGGAACACTGCAACCACTGAGGGAAGCACCAAAATAGTGCCTCCACAACGTGCAGTATTGCGTTCCCTCCCCTTCAGTGTCCTTCTGCAATATGTCTTGGTAGGAGAGGGGATATATGTGGGAGGAGTCAGAGGCGATGCATGGGCGGCCACACTAGGCTGATGGGTGCAAGTATTCTTGAGGCTTCGACAGCTTTTTTTTCTTCATCTCTATATCTGCGTAAAGTCATTCCCAGAGGCTTTTAATAATCTTGTCTCGACGAGGAAAATGATTATGTGTTGCGACTAATTTATGTGCAGTGTTAAGATTAATGATAACTTGAAGGGATATAAAAAAGGCAGGAATTTTTAATGAACATAAATCATAGCAATCACGACGAGAATTGAGCAAGTGTGTATTGATCTCTGCGCAAAAAAATATATGATATCAGAGAAAAACATCATCTGATAAAACGTTCAATTAAAGAAACATAAAATAAGAAGGATCAACACCACCATCACCACCACCACCACAACTACGATCACTATCACCACCACCATCACCACCACCACTACCACCTCCACCACCACCACCAACACCATAAACAACAACATCAACAACAACAAAAACTTCACTACCATTACAAGTCTCATTAACCTTTCTAACACACACACACACACACACACACACACACACACACACACACACACACACACACACGCACACGCACACGCACACGCACACGCACACGCACACGCACACACACACACACCCCACTACCACTACTACACTACCCCTGCCGACCTTTCCACCACCACCACCACCACCACCACCACCACCACCATGAACATCACGTCACACATAGGCCTTGAGCCCATGAATCTACCTGCGGCCGCCCACGTGATAGGCGATGGCTGCTACCTGAGCTGACGGTACCTGGTGCTAATGAGGAGGTGGCACGATCACCTGGTCATTACATCATTCTATTGTCCTCCTCACCTCACCTTCCCTTCCTTCCCTAATCCCGACCAGGTGTTTCCTGTCCCTCATCCTGTGATTTCAGTGGACAGGTGTTTTTCTTATCAGGTAACCAATTGAACATGGATCTATTTTCCTACACCGTACATGCAAGAGTTTTTTATAATCTATATTTGGTCTTACTTCCTGCTATAAAAGACAAGGCCAAGGATAAAACATAATGGATAAAAGTGGATTCACGTGTGTTTCTCCACCAGGTTTGTTGTTAGTCTCTTCCTCACCCTAGGCAAGGCTCCCTAACGGTGTCCTAACATCACGGGGTCTTGGCGGTATTCTTCTTCACTATGCTGATAACTCTTCTACCCCTTTTGTGCTGACCGGCCCACCCCGCCCACCGTACGCCCTCCTGGAGCTACTACCACAACACCCGCCACCACCTTGCAACAGCAGCCAACACTACATCGATGGGTAATGCAACACACACTTATATCATTCCCTCAGCGAACACCAAGAGTACCGAGCCGGAGAAACCTGGAGGAATACTTTCTTCTACATCACCTCGCGTCCTGGAAAATGAGAGACAGAAGACCTCATAAGTATTCTATCACGTCCTTCAGTTTTTTCTTTTCCTTCCATGTTGACAGTGACGCTATAAAGGAAGTGCTTCGGTGATAACACTTCCTTGTCTTGTTTCCTTGTGTACCGTTGATGTAAGAAGACGAAGAAGAAAAAAAGACCCTTGCACGCGGACCAGAAGACTCTCAACGCGGGGATGACGATGATGCTGTGGTGTGAGTCCTCAATGGCTGACTCGGACTCCCAGGTATAAAAGTCCAAGCCGATATGATATTCTCTCTATTCTCTCTCTCTCTCTCTCTCTCTCTCTCTCTCTCTCTCTCTCTCTCTCTCTCTCTCTCTCTCTCTCTCTCTCGTCAGGGCCACCAACAAGCCCCCACCCATGACGAGCGCCGCAGAACGACCACATGCGCACTCCAGGGGACGTGATGCATGACGGGAATATTACAGGGAATCACAGCAAAGCGGATTTATGCCCACTCATTGCTATTCCGAGACCCGTGCAGGAAGGGGCAGCATCCAGGAAAAATGGCCTACTGAGCGCTGATTATCATGGCCGGAGACTGTCTTGTTCGGCCTGTGATTAGGCTTTCGCTCTCTCTCTCTCTCTTCCTCTTCCTCTCCCTCCCTCCATCTACTCCTCGTGTGGCCCGCGGGGAGGTTGCGATGAGGAAAGGATCGGAGGGGAAAGAGAGAAGGGATCAAGGGAAGGAGAATTATGGATGGAGATTTGATGATGATGAAGATGATGATGATGAGGGTAATGAGGGGAGGAGGAGGAGGAGGAGGAGGAGGAGGAAGAGGAGGAGGGATCATTGGAGGTATTTTATGCTGCTCCCTGTAACGACACTTAAACCTGCTTCCGCCATAAATAAAGCCGATGGGCGATGCTAGCGGTGATAAAGATGGCGGCGTGCGTTAAGCTGAGGGCTGCAACAAGGCTTCAGGACCACCACAGCGGCAGCCAAGAGGGTGAAGCTTACCTGAAAGTCCTTGAATCAGATGAAACTTCTGCAATTTTCATTAAGAGAGAGGAGAAAAGAAGAAGAAAAAAAACTCACCCTAATGATACGTGTTACTCAAGTCCTTTAGCGCTGAGAACGGCGATATGCTTAAGTGTAATTTCTTTTAAATGTATAGGATTAAAAAAACAACAAAAAAAAAACTATATTAAAAAGCTACTTAATCCCTAGAAAAAAAAAAGAAAAAAAAGTGAGGCCCAACGAAGCAGAACGAAGCAAAACGGAACCTCGCTCGATCCCAACCGAAGCTAACGCCATCGAAGTCGCCAAAACAGCAGCTCCGGGGCAGAGTAAGCGGCACCTTCAGGTATAGACAGACCAGCTTCCTCGTTTCTCGCGTTAAGCTCCTCCTCAGCGGCACCTTTCAGCCACGCCAGCCGCTCCCTGCCGCCTCGCACGCCACAATTACGCACCATAACCACAAGAATGAAGGTCTTTAATCGGATTTAAATCGTTCTCTACAGCTGAAGAAAATCAGTAATCTGTTCATGAGGCGTTTGTGGCACGTACCGTCTGATGGGCAGGGATGGGCGGGCCTGGAGGGACGGACGCCTGGCTGACACACTGGACGAACAGGAGTTGAAGTAAAAGAAAAAAAAAACATGAGGAAGAAAAAATATATATATAGAAAGAGAAAAAGGAGAAGAAAAAAAAAAGATAAATTAATAAATAGTTACATAGATTAATAGATAAATAAATAATATGAATAAGAATAACAATATGATGATGATGAAGATAATGAAGGAAGAATATGAAGAAAACTGTGAGAAAAAAAAATTACAGGTTAAAGTTTAAACACTAAAGAAAGAAGAATATAGAGAGACAAAGAAATAAGGACCACCACCACCAACACCACTCCTATCACCCCTAACAACAACAACAACAACAACAACAACACCAACACCAACAGCAGCAACAACAACAACGATAACAACAACAGCAGGACCCAGAACAAAAAGAGTAAGGAAAAAGGAGGAAAACACGGTCTAATATTTGAAGCATTTACATGATAGTGAATTTTTTGGCAGAATAAATGAGACACGTGCGGACCAGTTTTTCTTCATACCTCAAAATATATATATAAATAAAAACGAGAAAGAATGCGTGTGTTTGCTACGACTGGTTACACACATTGAAAAAAAAGAGGAAACAGAGAACAATTTCAAAATAATAACCCAAAAAGAATAGACGATGTAAGCGATGTCATTTCCTTTATATAAAAAAACTAAACCAAAAAACAAATAGATACGAAAATATATTGATACGAGAGAGAAAAAAAGAGAGAGAGATACAGAGAGAAAATAAAGAGAGTCCAACATAACAATAGGGTACTTACTGTCATCGGGTCCTGGTAGTGATGCAAGGTGACACACAGGTAATGAGCCACCTTATCACAATCTACCTTCCTTATGAACCCCTAGCGTCCAGGTAACACGCGCCTTCATTAGCTCCTCACAGGTGACACTTACGTCTTACTTCTCCTATAGTCTTCCTCCTCTTCCTCCTCCTCCTCCTCCTCTTTACCTCCTTCCGGTCCTCCTCATCTTACGTCTGGAAAGAGTAGAAAAAATATGAGGTGAATTGATTTTTCTTACTCCTACTTTCCTCTCCCTTCTTATCTTCTTTCTTCTACTCTCCTTTCCTGACTCCTCTTTCTTGCATGCTTCCTCTGACTGACACACACATATACACAAACACACATATATTATTAAACAAAAATAACTTAGATAACAAATAACTGATTTCATTCGACAACCACTGAACGGTAACATCCTTTTATCAGATTCCTATATATCGTACGTACACAATGGTTCTTGGACACACACGCACACGCACACACACACACACACACACACACACACACACACACACACACACACACACACACACAAGAAGAAGGGAGTGGTTGTTGCACGAGAGGCAGATGGTCTCAACTCGCAATTAAAAATATTAAAGTGACATCAATGAAAACATGAAAATGACACCAATAAATATATCAAAGTGACATCAATAAAACGTCACAACATAATGATCAGAGGTAGGATGTGTGTGTGTGTGTTGTGTGTGTGTGTGTGTGTGTGTGTGTGTGTGTGTGTGTGTGTGTGTGTGTGTGTGTGTTTCTAAACACACACACATGAATACACACGCATACACACATACAATTATTCATCCTAAAAATACAAATTGCTTTGTCTGCCTGCCTGCCTGTTTGCCTGCCTGTCTGCCTGCCTGCCTGTCCATCTGCCTGCCTGCCTGCCTGTATGTCTGTTTGTCTGTCTGTCTCCCACACCAGCGGCTGAGTGGGTGCAGGCAGCGAGGCGAGGCGTGGCAAGGCAGGTGAGGGGAGGAACACGCTACACAGCCTCGTCTTCTTGGGATTTATGTTATCAGTGCCAAACGGCGATGCTGAAACATTGCCAGTCGCAGCCTCTGGACGCGGCAGGGACATCACTGGTCAATCTAGCGGGATGGACCTGTAAATAACCCGACCGTCGATGGGAGGGAGAAAAACAAACTGTGTATAAAAAAAGACTAACGCCGTGAAAGAGGGGGAGGAAGAGTCACCATCACCACTCCCATCTCCACCACCATCACCGCCACCATCAACGCCGCAGCCAGCCAGGAAGGACAAGGAACCTGCCGTAGATTTACTTTATCAGGCGAGTGGTCCATTTGGGGCGTTTAAGCTGTTGTTAGTGTGTCCGAGATATTTATTATGGTTGCCCCCGGGTGATCGAGAACTCACAGAAAACGGATGCCTGGTCCTACCGACGACGCCTCCCGCCTAACACGGACGAGGCTCCCAGATAGTTCAGATAAAACTAATGATGATACGAAACCCTTGTAATGTTCGGCAGGCAGCTCGCCAACCGTGCCCCGCGTCCCACCGAGATTGGACGGTGCTGAATATGGAACACCTAATGTGGGAGCTTATCTGGCCGCGTCTCTCACCCTGTATCTGTAAACACGAGGAAGATCTGCTGGGAGGTAGAGAGGAAGGGAAAGGAGAGGAGTTTAGAGTGGAGGAAAGGAGGGAAAGAAGTGACACAGGAAGCAATAGGAGATGGATGGATAAATGGATGGACGGATGGATGAATAAAGACGAAAAAGAAGGGAAAGATGGGATAACGAGGTAATTGATAGATAGATAAATAGATAAATGGATAGATAGAATATGAAGTGTAGGAAAATGTAGAGAGAGATTATATATGTAGATGACCAGATACAGTAATGGAGAAAAAGAGATAAAAGAAAATATGAAGGGAAAAGTGACCACTATGGGTGTGTGTGCGTGTGCGTGTGCGTGTGCGTGTGCGTGTGCGTGAGAGAGAGAGAGAGAGAGAGAGAGAGAGAGAGAGAGAGAGAGAGAGAGAGAGAGAGAGAGAGAGAGATACACACACATACAAAAAAAAAAGAAAAGAAAAGAGAATCCATCTGGGTCGGAAATGTCTACCTACAGTACCTTAATCTTACCATAACCTACCCTATCCTACCCTATCCTTCCCCCTTACCTTTCCACCACCCCGCCCTCTAAACCCAGCCAGGTATGCATAGATCTCGCCTAATTACCCTTTGCCGTAATGGAGCGGAATTCCCCCCTTCACGGCATTATAATTCGTGGATTTATCACAGGTAACCATGGCCAGGGGAGTCACCTGATTACCCCTTCCCTAACCCTTTCAGTTATGAGAGAACAGCCGTCACCTTTCCGAGGCCGCTCCCGAATTACGAAAGCGAGTAGGGCTGCATTTTTTTTTCCTTCTATATTTTTTTTCTTCCTAAATAAACGCTTCCCTATTTTCTATAATGTCCCGAGGATGTGGTGATTCCAGGTAATGATTAGGTTTGCAAGCTGTCTTATGGATGTTTAAGGAGTCGTGAGGGTGTGGGAAGAATGGTGTTAGAGGTAGTACATTAGTTGTATTATTATTATTAGCAGTATTAGTATTAAGAAGAAGAAGATGAAGAAGAGGAAGACGAACTAGCAAAAGAAAAATAAGAGGAAGAGAGAGAGAGTGAGAAAAAAGAATAAACGCCATAAGTTCGATCACAATAAATATGAATATGAAAAAAAGTGGCCTGAAGAAGATCCCTTAAAGAAAGCAAATGCTGAAAGACCACTGATTGAACCACGAAGAAGGTGAATTAACAAAACCAAGGAAAACCAGAGGTGGACATGGATGAGTATTCGCTGAGCTGAAAAAAAATCACACTGTCTAAACCAACCTGCCCTGAGGACCTAAGCACGTGAGGAGGCTTTCAACGGGCACGCCAAGCTAGGCCTACTGGGCATCAGAGCTATAAAGTGTTTGAATGAAAGGATAGGTTTATTAAGTTCCTCTAATGGGTATATACCACAGAGAAACAAACACACACACATACACATACACATACACATACACATACACATACACACACACACACACACACACACACACACACACACACACACACACACACACACACACACACACACACACACACACACACACACACACCACACACACACACACACACACACACACACACACACACACACACACACACACACACACACACACACACACACACACACACACACACACACACACACACACACACACACACACACACACACACACACACACACACACACACACACACACACACACACACACACACACACACACACACACACACACAGTAACTAAATTATTTTTGTTATAAATATCCAAATGTTCACCTTAATCGTCTTTAACCATGACCAGGAGCTTTTGAATCTCCTATTCTGGGACGCCAAAGCAAACCTTAATATATTTACAACCAGGAGACGCCCTTACGTGTCCATTTTTTTCATCGATCCAGCACGTAAGGCCAGGGAAGGCCACACAATACTATATTGTGATCTGATATTGATTTGTGTCCCTCTGGGAAAAAAAATTAAACCTGAAAAAAAGGGAATAAAAAGAAGACAATGATGTAACAGAATATATATATATATATATATATATATATATATATATATATATATATATATATATATATATATATATATATATACACACACACACAACAAGGGAAACGGGAGGAGTGAGCCAACAGGAAGGACTCAGACATCAAGGTGGCGGTACAAACCTTGCTCCCGTTCCGGAGAGAGAATGGAATTTCTACCTTAATAGAAGTGATGATCATAGGACTTATCACACAGTAATTAAGAATCGTAAATGTGGTCTTACAATTAAAGAAACGTCCAGAATGGCGGTGTTCAGGTAAACACATTGATTTTATGAGCCATAAAAATAGATGCGTCTAGTAGTTGGTCATTAAAAGTGATGCTGCTGAACATGAGAAGGAAACTTATTAGGTAAAAGGTATAGTGACTTAAAGCAAAATATCAACATCTAACTTTATATAAAAAATTAAATGTAAAATAATTGATGTTCAACAAATAGATAATATAATATGAATACAAATTAAATGTAATATAATTGTTTTAACAAAAGGGGAAAACATTGTGGATGGAGAAAAATCGATGTACAGAGGAAATAAAACATTACATAAAGGAGGTTCAACACAGGGAAAAATATATATGAAAAAAATAAAATTAAAGTAAAACAGCTTTAACAACAATAACAACAAGAACAACAGCATCAAGAAAAACAACAAAGTGTACATATAAAACTAAAAATAATACAAATAGTGGAGAAGTAGTTCAACAAAAATAGGGTACATATAAAATTTAAAAAGTAAGAAATATATAAAGAAAAACCCTCAACCAAAGAAAAAGAAACAAAAAAAAAGTTACATAATATTGAAGAAATGTAAGATGCATCCACGTAATAATATTGGAAGAAAAGAAACGTTTAATATCCATAAGAAACACAAAGATGAAATTAAGTCGAGCATTAACCCTTCACAAAAAAAAAAAGTGTATCCGGACATCCTGCTTGACCTTGATTTGTGGTTCAGTGTTCTCAGAAATCATGATCCACAATGAATAAT
>JAPQNM010000018.1:6131641-6134141 GCA_029783475.1 Metacarcinus magister
CGTCTTTCACTACCTCTGCGTCTTCCCCATTAGGCCTACATATCCTCAGTAATGTCTTTATGTATTGAAATATATTGGTGTTTAGAAAGCCTCTGGTGGAACAGTGTCTTGTGCTTCGTCATTACTCTCTCTGGGGCACCGGGCGAGGACTGCTCATTAGGACCCGCTAATTGGAGGTGGGATAAGGTTGCCTCAGGTGTGTGTGTGTGTGTGTGTGTGTGTGTGTGTGTGTGTGTGTGTGTGTGTGTGTGTGTGTGAGTAAAAACATGCTCTCTCTCTCTCTCTCTCTCTCTCTCTCTCTCTCTCTCTCTCTCTCTCTCTCTCTCTCTCTCTCTCTCTCTCTCTCTCTCTCTCTCTCTCTCTCTCTTTGTCTACCCTTTGTTCTCCGTCCTGCAATCTTTAGCACATGACAAACAGATCCGTGCAATATTCTTGGTTTTATACTTATTTTTTCCCCCCTTTCTCCAGTTCTCTCATCTCGCCCCGTGGTTTACGACTCATTCACAACCTTAGTCATGGCCGTCAGGTGCGTCCGCCGTCCTTGGCTCATACTATTATGCGTCCAGTCTATGTATTCTTGTCTTTTATAAAACCAGCAACAATCTCCTTGTTTTTTTTAGTCTATCTCTCTTTTTTTTTTTAACTGCAGTCATTTACAGAACCAGGACCAGCGCTTCGGGGACTGCATCGAGGGGGTTGTTTGTCAGGAAGGAGGAGGAGGAGGAGGAGGAGGAGGAGGAGGAGGAGGAGGAGGAGGAGGAGGAGGAGGAGGAGGAGGAGGAGGAGGAGGAGGAGGAAGAAGAGAATAAGAATAAGAGAATGAGGAGGGTAAGGGATATAGGAGAGGTAAACTTCTGACTTGAGGAGGCTGAAGAGAAGAAGAACGAGAAGGTAGAGGTAGGTGAAGGGAGTGAGGGAGGAGGGAGGAGGAAGGTGAGCGGCTACACTCACCCCCAGTACCTGTGACGTATGGCCGTGCTCGGATCATTAACACCTCAGCACACACCTGCCGGGGCCGGGAGGCCGCGCTAACCTGCTGGGCGTAGCCTTTCATCTCCAGGGGCGTTACCCACCACCACCTGCACCTCCACCACCACCACCACTACTAGTACTGCAACCACCTGCACCGCCACCACCACCACCACCATGACTGCAACCAGAACTATTACTCGAACCACCTGCATCACCACCACCATCACCACCTCCTCCAGGGCCACTGCTACCTCTACCACTGCCGCCCCTCTTCACCCCCACCACCTCCACCTTTCACCCTCCTATTACTACTACTATATCTCAATCACCACCACCACCATCACAACCACCTCCATCACTAATACTGCTATCAGCATTTTAACTAACATCACTACTATTCATCCTCCTCCTCCTCTTCCTCCTCCTCCTCATACTACTACTACTACTACTACTACTACTACTACTACTACTACTACTACTACTACTACTATACTATCTACTACTACTACTACTACTACTACTACTACTACTACTACTACTACTACTACTGCTACTACTACTACTACTACTACTACTACTACTACAACTTCTACTACAACTTCTACTACTACTACTACTACTACTACTACTACTACTGCAACGATTAATCAAGCAGCACCTGCACTGGTGTCCCCACTATCAGTACTACCACCACCTACGGCGCCATCACCAGTACCTCCACCACTACTGACGCTAACACTACTATAATTACTCCACCACCACTTACTTTCAGCCCTGCTACTTATAGTGTCACTTACTGTTACCTCCACCAACACTACTACTACTACTACTACTACTACTACTACTACTACTACTACTAAACTCTATTCAAAAATCGAAGGCGGACGATGCCCCGCCTTTCCTGCCCGCCTCACCCTGAGAATGGCTGCTGAAATGATGGGTGGAGCGTCATTAGTTTGGACTCATTTTGGTGATCTGTATAGGGGGGCTGGGGGGATGAGAGGGCAGACCCCTGTTAATCCTCTCACCACCACCACCATAATGATGAATAAATACTATAATAATAATAATAATAATGAATATGAGGTGATGGTAACGGGAATAATGAAAGTATTTCTTGTATCTCTTATTTTTTTCTGTATATTTTTTTAATGTTTGATATTATAGTAATGATGAAACTGAGTCCAGATTCGTGTTCAGTATGACTGAAAACCTTTATGTACAAATTTTCATGAAATTCCGAGGTGTGAAAATTTTCATGAAATTTCCAAGGGTACCACCTAAGATTTTTTGGCAGAAATCATGTATTTTGAAATAACTCGAAAACTATGAGGTTTACGTAAAAAAAGTATAGCATATAAAAGAAAGAGCAGGACACGCCCGTTCTTTTGAGCTATAGTGATATGGAATTGGAATATATGTATAGATGTAAGAATTGAAAAAAGAAAACATTAATTTTGTTCACAATAATTAACTTTTCTCCAAAGATATAATAGATATTGGAAAGGTGATGACATCAATCGATAGA
>JAPQNM010000018.1:6141641-6144141 GCA_029783475.1 Metacarcinus magister
AATGGAGAGAAAGAGAGCGAGAGAGCGAGAGAGCGAGAGAGAGAGAGAGAGAGAGAGAGAGAGAGAGAGAGAGAGAGAGAGAGAGAGAGAGAGAGAGAGAGAGAGAGTGTAATATAGTTTTTCATTCCAAGCCTGTACGGTCGCTTTCAAAATTCCTGGGATGGCTGGCTGATAAGAGCGGGGAAGATCTGCTACTCGCGACTAACCACCGTCACCGCCGCTGCCTCCTCACTGCCTCATACCCAGGTCGGAGTGCACCGTCCTATTAGGTCTTCAGGAGCTACAAGGGATCTTTAGAGGAATGAACACAAACATACTTGTTGTCAGAGGGAGAGAGGAAGGGATGGTGGAGGAGAAAAGGAGCAGGAAGAGGAAGATTTAGTGGAGGAACAGGAGAAAGAGCAGGAAGAAAATGTGGTTACAGGAGAAAGGAACGCACAACAACCTACCGTCTGAGTCCTACACGTCCTTCCTTCCGTCATCAGCAACAGGCAAACGTCCCGGGAGCGCTGGAACGGGGTATCGAGTGAGGCCTGATGGGTGCAGAATGTTGTCTGGTCACCTCCGTTGGGCCAAATACAAATTGCTTTCCCGTCCACGGCCCTTCGCGACCCTCTTATCTGTATGCCCGGCGCGCTGGCCTGCGGTGACGGCTTGCGAGGGGAGGAGGAGCACGAGCTGACACCGAACATCTTGCAAAGAGAGGATAGTAAGAAGGGGGGGGGGAAGGCATGCTGAGGAGATGACTCGGCTGCAACACAAATTCCGACAGTAAAAAAAAAGTTATCTAAATACGTGACGAATTCAGACACTCGACAAGCAAAGTGAGATTCCTGCTGGAGGTTTCTTTTCTTCGGCATATTATTATTATCTATCGTCGTCAGCGTCGAGTGCCATTCTGCGGTCCCGTCAGTCTATCACGTTTGATGTACTTATCGAGGTGAGATTGATGAATTGACAAGAAGGGTCGGAGAAAGCTACACGAGCCATGATAGATGGGAGGAAGGAGCAGAGATGAAGTCTCGCCGCCCTGACCCCGCTGGAAGCTCGTTGTAAAGGCCACGTCTGTGTTTATCCGTCTTTAACAACTCTGCTTATCAGACCAACGACAGCCCGAAGCTCGCACAGTCTGAAACGCCCACAGGAGGGAGCAGGGTGACTCACACGTAGCAATAAAACAGAAGCTTTGCTGGGCCAAAAGGTCGAGGGAATAGCGAGGTCGTTTCTGATATAGTGACACCCATGCAGAGGATACGAGGAGAGGAATCTTGAGAGACAACGAGAAGCAACAGCGGGACTCTGGCGGAGGATGAAGATGGTATTGAGGAGGAGAAAGTAGACGATAACGAGGGTGTGGATAAGGATGAGAGGGATGACGTTGAGGGCGAAGAAGAAAAGCATCTAAGTAACATTCCCTTTCTAAATACTATACATGGTCTTCAACAACGGCCAGGTTAGCAAGGATAAGTGGGCTGTAATAAAAAAGTCAGAATGGAAGGCAGGTTCACCAGTGCTGGCGGAAGGTATTGTGGAGATCCGTAGGGTGGTAAAACAGGCGTGAAGGTGCGGGTGGAGGGGAGAAAAAGGCTGGTGGTTGGGGGTGTGGATGGCTAAGCGAGTGTGTGTAGAAGGGTGGCGGAGCAAGTAAAGCGAGCAGAAGGGTGGGAGGGCGGGCAGCCCCTCAAACACACTCAGTCACGGTAGCTACACTTCTTCTCGGGAGGCATCTCGACCACGCGGCGATGGTATTTGTCGCGCATGACTCCCGTTGTTTCCTCCCCTTCCACGCGGCGTCCCCAAGCCAATGTGATTTCTGGGACGCGGCTGCCGTGACCGACGAATAAAGAGCACATTGGGGCCGTCGTGCCCTTCGTCCGCTTCACCCCACGATCAACACTTAACGGTCGTTCCCGTGCAACACACTTGAGCACCTTCCACCGCTGCTTGCAACATACACTGCACAATAAAAGCACTATATGTATTTCCTTTTTTTCAGGCAACAATAAAAGAGACCAAAAGGCAAAGTAAAAAGTACATAAATACACTACCAAATGCTTCGCTCCTCAGTATCAAACACAATTTCTTACGTTTCTTAAAGCTGCTTGCAGTGACTTCCTCTATCCGCCTCCCGCGGCGGTGAGGTCAGTGTCCCCCGCGGCAAGTGTTCCCTGGCGGACACAGTAAGGTCGCCTTAACCCGGACCAGAGGCAGCAGCATGTGGCAGCGGCAGCGACGACGCAAAATGATGGAACCAGTCACCGGGAGGCACGTGAGGCGTTGAAAGGAGGTGGAATAATTATTTTAGAACTGATAAGGGGAAGTCCGGCCGGGGGCGAGGACCTGCTTGTATGATTCTCTCGATGGACGTACAATGTGGCCTTTTATGCACCTCGGCGACGGGACTCACACCCGAACGATGAATCTCCTACATGGCTTCCGTCTTAAGGGGTCCCGCAGGCGATCAGCCAGGCACGACGCGCTGATACCCCGTGATTTCCTG
>JAPQNM010000018.1:6146641-6161641 GCA_029783475.1 Metacarcinus magister
AGGAAGAAAAGGGAAAAGGGAAAGTATCGGATGCAAAACTTATATATTTACAAAGAAAATATTATATAGAATTAAAGATTATATGTTTAGGAGAGAGGGAGAGTGAGAGCGAGAGAGAGAGAGCGAGAGAGAGAGAGAGAGAGAGAGAGAGAGAGAGAGAGAGAGAGAGAGAGAGAGAGAGAGAGAGAGAGAGATGGAGCACCAGACGCCAGATGACCGACGCCAAGACATGCATTGCTCAAACCCTTTAGAAATGTGTCCAAGAAACTTTATGGGAGCTGTGAGCCATAAACCAGGCACGTCACCCCTTTGCCCTACCCTCCCCCTAACCCACCCTCACCCACTCACCCTTTACCCCCGAAAACCTACTCCTTCAAATCCCACACCCACCTCACCCTTACACCCACCATCCACACATACACACACACACACTACTCCCCCCTATCACCCCCAGGTCCCCTTCCCGCCCACGCCGCACGCTCTCCGGGATAGACGAAATATGAGGCGGCGATGAACGATTTAAGGCTTGGTACGCTGATCGCCGAGGTCAAGCGAGGTCAGTGTAGCGTCATGACTCCCGTAAATTGCCGTCGTGCATAAATCCAGCGGCCGCCTCGCCATGCCGTTACCAGCGACCTCCTCCTCCTACCTCCTTCTCCTCTTCCACCTCCTCCTTCTTGCTTCTCTTCTCCTTCCTTGTGCCTCCTCGTGTCTGCGTCTCACACCCTTACTGGCTGGTCGCACGGTGTTAAGGTATCACACGTTAATCAAAGGTAAAGGGCACAGGTGTTGATGCAAAGGGTGTTAGAGAAGCCTACTGTATATGTGTATGGTGTAAAAATAAGAGGAATAGGAGTAGAATGACGAAAAAGAGGAATGGGTGGTAGCAAGCAGGATTATGGCAAGTAGGAGGCGTAGGAGTAGTAGGAGTAAGAGTAGTAGGAACATGAGGGGAGAGAAGGAAACGGAGGAGGAGGAGAAAGGAGACTGGCGCATCAGAGTCCTAGAATGTCCAGAGGCGTCATTCCTGCCGTGCCAGGCGAGGATTCCTGACTTGGTTTATCGGGGAGAGAGAGAACCAAACGGAGACTTTCCCACCGGGCCCTGATACCTGCCTCTGTTTCTTTCTCTCTCTCTTTTTTTCTTCTTCTCTATCTCTCTCTCACATACATACACACACACACATCTTGCACATCCCACCAGCTCTTCTAAACATCCTCTCTCACTCTTTCCATTCTTCCTCCCTCTCTTCCCCTGCTACGTCTGTCCATTCCCTTCCTGTCCCCTACCTACCATCTTGCATTCTCTTTCCTTTATTCCCTCCCTCCCTCCCTCCCTCCCTCCTCTCCTGCCCACGTGTTTTTGCAGCCTCCTACCTCGAGTACTTCTTAAGTGTGGCTCCTTCCTTCCCTGACGCACGCAGGAAACAAGGTACATCTGACCACCTGCACAAGAAGAGTCACAAAATGTATTGTCTGATTTTTTTTTGACCTGTGTCGTGTCTCCCTTCTGTTTCTACCGTTTCACTTTCTCTCTCTTTTTTTTTTACTTTCTTTTCGTTCTTGCTATTTTTTCTGTTCTGTTTTTCGTTTTTTCCGTCCTTTTTTTCCTTCTTATTTTTCTTTTTCCTGCTACTCTTCCTCCTCCTCCTCCTCCTCCTCCTCCTCCATCGTCTCAACAAACAGCAACACTCAAGGATACTAAGGAACCTGTCTTTGCATCCGTTTTTATCTGTTTATCTATCTGTTTATGTATCTATTCATTAATCGAACTACCAATTTATTTATTTATTTATTCATATATCTTTGTATCTATGTTTGTCAGCCAATCTGTCTTCCTAGTCCTTATCGATCTATTTATAATTATCAATTGAATCTACTTTGCTTTATACGTCCTTCAATTTTTTCTTGCATCTGTCTATACTTATCTATGTTTATCCATCATTCACTCTCTTTACCCATCTATCGAAGTCTTATTATCTATCAGACAATCAGTCTCTCTCTCTCTCTCTCTCTCTCTCTCTCTCTCTCTCTCTCTCTCTCTCTCTCTCTCTCTCTCTCTCTCTCTCTCTCTCTCTCTCTCTCTCTCTCTCTCTCTCTCTCTCTCTCTCTCTCTCTCTCTCACACTCCATCCGATATCTCCCTTCTTCAACAACCACTAGTGTCTCCCTCTTTTTCTTCTCCTCGCCTGCCCTTTTCCCCTCCCCTCCATCCCTTCCCTTGACGTGGCTACTGAAGGAGAAAAGCTCAACATTACATTGCCTGCGAGTTAGTCTGGACACGAACAGAAGGCTCAGGCACGCCCTCCCTCCCATTTTCCGTCTATCTGATTCAATCTCCTTCCTCTGCTCCGCCTACACCCAATCACCTTCATCGCTTATTTATTTATACATATATTTTCTTCAACGATTTGTAGGCTGTGAAGGCGAGCTGCACACACACACACACACACACACACACACACACATAAAGGAGGGAGCCGTGAGGGGGTCTAGAAGTGGTGATGGTGGTGGTAGTGTGTTGTTGGATAAGCAAGAGGTGCTGAAATAATGGGGTTACAGTAGTAGGAGACATTGTTGAGGTGTTACTGGGAATGAGTGAAGGTTCAAGGACAAAGGGGAAGACTGGTTATAAGGAGGAGACAAAGGGAGGAAAGGAAGGGGAGGTGAGATCAGCCTAAGTAGAAGTGAAGGAAGGGTTAGGAAGGGGAAGCTAACCTAACGATCAGAATGCTATGGAGAAAGAGGTAGTTTATGTGTGTATGGGGGAAAGGTGAGATTATGGGTGAGGATAGAAGGGAAAGGGTGCAGGCCAGCAGAGGGAATGGTGTTGGAGGTGATGGGGGAAGAGGGAGGAAAAGGTTCGGTCAGGAGTAGTAGTAGTAGGAGGAGGAGGAGGAGGAGGAGGAGGAGGAGATGAAAATAAGAGGCGGAGGCTGTGAAAAAAATTATAAAAGTTGAGATGAGCAAAAATATCTTAGTCGCTATTGCCTCGTGGAATGCATGTACGTACACACACACAGACACAGACACACACACACACACACACACACACACAGACACAGACACAGACACAGACACACACACACACACACACACACACACACACACACACACACACACACACACACACACACATACTAAGCATCTTGAAGCACCATCCTATGTACAACGCGTCCCAGGCATCCTAAGTCCAGCACCGCGCCCCGCCCCGCCGTGTCCCTCGCTGCCCGACGCCCAAACTGCCACATACATCGTGCTCTTTATTAGGCATCCGTCAGTGGGCGTGGGGGGGGCGTAAAGTGTGGTATATATTGTACCCAGGGCGGGCGAGATGGATCCAAGCGTGGCGTCAGCTGGTCCCAGAGAGTATCCTTCCTACCTTGTTTATTGTTTATCACGCACGTTGAGAGGTGAGCACCCACATCATGCCATGCGTTCTGCTGCTTTCTCTCTCTCTCTCTTTCTCTCTCTCTTTCTCTCTCTCTCTCTCTCTCTCTCTTTCTTTCTTGCTGTCTATCTATCTATCTCTTTCTCTCTAATCTTTATTCAGAACTGCATGCCTAAAGAGATGAATAAAATGTAACATGAGACCTCCGTGCTGATGCCTGGCGAGGGGCGGATCACTAAGAGCAAGATGGAGTGGTATAAAGCATTAAATAAAACGACGATGGAGTGTGAGTGATGCAGAAACACCTGCCGGCGAAGAACAGCAATTCTCGCCAACGACCAATATATTGAAGGAGCTTGAGGGAGAGGCATTGACGTTACCCCCTCAACCCTTACCCTTCCTACCCTTCCCCTCCTTACTCCTTCTCCTCCTCCTCCTCCCCTTCAACGCCCCTACAGATTTACGGGGCGAGTCTGTCTCTTATGACGATGAAAACTCGCCTTGATTACGCTTTATCTCGACGCCCCCTTTAGGAGACGGCGAGGGAGGCGTCTACTTCAACTCGCTAATAAGTAAAAAATAAAGAAATAAAATCCAATCGCCGATACCCAAACTGAGCAACATCCTCATTTGCACCTGAGACGTGGCCTTGTCGGGGGCGGGCAGGTAGGTGGGCGGGTGTGTGAGTGGGTTTGGGTGGTGGGTGGGTGGGTGGGCGAGACGCTGGCCAAAGTACTGACGGTGAAAGTTGTATAATTCAAACACTCGTCATCCCTGGAGTTGATTTCGAGGCATCGTCCAGGGTGGGCGACCGACCGGCCTTCACGGACCCAACATTACATCATTCAGTACCTTAGTCAATCAGTGAATCAGTCAGTCAGTCAGTGAGTCAAACGGGTAATCAGTCATTTGGCTTATCATCCAAAAACTCTTTAATCAGTAAACATTTTAATGCATTAGACATTCACATTTCCAGTTAGTTAGTCAGTCAGTCAGTCAGTCAGTCAGTCAGTCAGTCAGTCAGTCAGTCAGTCAATAGGTCAAACGGGTAATCAGTCTCTTGGTTCGTCATAAAAAAAATTCTTGCAAAAATTGACTTCTTCAATCAATAAGTCAGTTAGTCAGTCAGTCAGTCAGTCAGTCAGTCAGTCAGTCAATCAGTCAGTGGGGGAGCATAGCGTTACCCTTAACTAACAAAGGACAAAAAAAAAGTGCCAATAAGGTTCAAGTGAGGACAGTCGTGCCTCGTAAGGAACAAGGTGACGAGGGGAGGCGGAGGGGACAAGGGTGAGGCTCTAGGGTGGGGATGGGGTGGGCGGCAGGTGGGAGGGAAGGGATGGAAGGGGGTGGTCGGGTGGAGGTGTGGTGAGGGAGAAACAGAGGTAAGGAGGTAAGGTTTGATGAGGATGAGGTGCAACGAGCTGGAGGGATGGAGAAGAGGAGAGAGAACACACACACACACAAAACACACACAAACACATAAAACACACACATCACGGTAATAATGAAAATAATGATAATAATAACGAAAAAAAACCACCACCACCATCAAGAACAACAATAATAATAATAATAATAATAATAATAATAATAATAATAATAATAATCACCAACCCTTCACACCTGTCAATCACTCACTCACTCACCTGTTCCTAAGCACCTTTCCTAAAAAAAAAAACCAACCATAATAATAAATAAATATATAAACAAAATAAATATATATAAAGGTAAAGCCCAGCACTTCAATACATCACTCTGCCCCTTCCCAGCATGTACTTAGAAGAGGTAAATATGCTTGTTAGAGTACATACGTGTGTTAGCGTACGTGCATGCATGTATACCTGCTAATATACGCACACGGCCAGGTGAAGGGAGGAAGAGACTGGCTAAATTTATGTGCGTCTGTACGTGCGTGTGTGTGTGCGTGTGTGAGTGCGGGATGACAGGTGTTTATTCATTGCAAATTGGGCGTGTTTACCGACGGGCTGAGTAATGGGCGGCGTGCATGAGAGCGTCCACGTGTGTGTGTGTGTGTGTGTGTGTGTGTGTGTGTGTGTGTAAAAGGAGGGGAGACGAACGAGAGAAAAAAAAAAGAGAAGCATAAGAAGGAGATTTAGAAGGGGAGAGATAAGGAGTAAAGAGTAAAGAAGGAAAGTAAATGAAATGAAAAAGGAGAATGCAGAAGAAAGTGAGGGAGAAAAAAAAAGAGAGAGAGAATGTAAGCGGATGAGAGATAGAGTGATAGAGCCATAAGCGGATGAGAGAGTGAGAGAGAGAGAGAGAGAGAGAGCGGTGAGATAGAAACAGACTTTAAACATTGTGTGCGAAAGGAGGTGGTGATAGAATGTAATACTATCATAAGGTTACAGTGAGTATGTGAAGATGAGGCAGGGGAGGGGAGGGGAGGGTGGTAGGCAGGGGAGGGAGGGGATGGGGACGGGAGGAGATGGGAGGGGAGGGGAGGGCGGTGCTTCAAGCGGAGGGAAGGCGGGAGGGAGGATGGGAGGGAGGGAGGGAAGGAGGAAAGGTAAGAGGACAGGCGGATAAGGTGAAGGGGAAGGATACAGAGGAGGGAAGATGAAATGGGAAGAGAATATGAAGCGAAGAAAGGAAGAAAGGAGAGATAGGGAGAAAAAAAGCTGTGGAGAGAGAGAGAGAGAGAGAGAGAGAGAGAGAGAGAGAGAGAGAGAGAGAGAGAGAGAGAGAGAGAGAGAGAGAGAGAGAGAGAGAGAGAGAGAGAGAGAGAGAGAGAGAGAGAGAGAGAAGAACAGGCTTGGTTAGGTATGTGCCAATGATGTATGTCTTTTGAGCATGATGGACGCCCACACCATTATATACACGTGTACTGTACAGGTATTTAATGATTTTCTCTCTCTCTCTTTTTTTTTTCTCTCTTTTCTTTTTTGACTCAATATTGGTTGTTGTTGTTGTTGTGGTTCCTGTTTGGAATTTTTTTTTTCTATACTTTTTATTTATTTTTTTTATTCCTTGGTTTGTTGTCTTATAATGATGCTCTGTTGTTGTTGTTGTTGTTAGCGTCAGTATTTTCTTCACTATCATTATCTATTTTGTTTCAACTGTTTTTTTCTTATTATTATTTCTTTTCCCTTTCTTTGCCCTAAAACCAATACCAAAACACTCATATATAAGTTCTAATCATCTCTCACTAACCTCATAACGTTTACTATACAATGTTTCCTCACCGTTCTCCTCCCTTGTGCCGCGGGGAGAGGGATGGGGATGGTAAGGGCGGCACCAGAAGGCGGTGGTCATGATCGGCTGCAGCGTGTTAGGGCGAGGCTCACATCATGCAGTGACGCCAAACTTGCTCTCCCACCCAGCGACAGGCACGTTTTCTCCCTCCCTTCCTTCCTTCTTTTATTAGATTTTTTCCTTCCCGTCCCGTCCTGTACTCCTGCATAATTGGTGTATTTACCGCTATTTTATCCTTTGCACTGTCTTGCCATGGAATAAAAAGGATATGAACGGACTTTTTTTTTTCTCTCTCTCTCTCTCTCTCTCTCTCTCTCTCTCTCTCTCTCTCTCTCTCTCTCTCTCTCTCTCTCTCTCTCTCTCTCTCTCTCTCTCTCTCTCTCTCTCTCTCTCTCTCTCTCAAAGTTAGATTTAAAGGTAACATTTTGCTAAACTCCTTCACCTTTTTCTACATTTCTTTATCATCCCTTCTCATTTCCTGCATATTTTCCACTTCTTCCTCTTATTCTTTTCTTACTTTTACCTTTTCCTCTCTTCTTTTCCTTCACGTTCTTATCACCTCTCCATTACCACTACCACTCCCTTCATTACTACCATAACCACCACCTCGTCCTCTCTTCATCTCGCCTCTGAGCGCCATTACACATGGTGGCGGTAAGAAGGAGTCTAGCTTAGGGTCGCAGCGAGGGACCAGGTATCATTACGTCTTAATCTCATTCCAGAACTGCCTCCACTCACCCACATAATTACCTGCCGCCACCTGCCGCTAACCTGGCCAGACCTCAAGCTCCCGTCTCTCATCTCTTTTCCCTAACTAGCCTATCTCGCGCCTCTCCCTCCCTCTCAGCCTCTGTAGTGACGCATTCTCTGTTACACACACACACTCATCATTGGTCATAACAGAGGGATCGCGTGCTACTGTTACTGACTTTGAAGTGATGATGTGAGGTGTGACTATGATTAGCGGCACTTCTCCCTCAGTCGACCCCAAGCCCCTGCGATGCTATCCTCCGTGGGGACAGGATTTATTGCCCTCCTCCTCCTCCATCCTGACGTTCTCTTAATCCTACACGACCGACACTTCCACCTATACTTACACACTCACATGCCTATACTTAATCAACATATGGAATGGTGTTGAGTTAGTACGTGGGGTGGGAATGTGGCTCCTCACACAGCTGCTGCCACTCCGTCAGGGTATCGAAGTGGTGGATCGGCAGGGGCAGGAAGGCAAATTTTACAGTGTTTGGTGGTTTCGGTGATAAAGATGAGTTAGGCGAGCACGTAATGACTGTATTGGGACTGTGTGTGTGTGTGTGTGTGTGTGTGTGTGTGTGTGTGTGTGTGTGTGTGTGTGTGTGTGTGTGTGTGTGTGTGTGTGTGTGTGTGTGTGTGTGTGTGTGTGTGTGTGTGTGTGTGTGTGTGTGTGTGTGTGTGTGTGTGTGTTTTAGAAGATTCTCAAGATGTATGATAAATAATCTCTCTCTCTCTCTCTCTCTCTCTCTCTCTCTCTCTCTCTCTCTCTCTCTCTCTCTCTCTCTCTCTCTCTCTCTCTCTCTCAACCCCCCCACACACACACAAGTACACACACACACACAAACAGGTCTGTTCACAAGGCCAGACTCGAAAAAAATATAAGAAAGAAAACAATTCTGTGTTTTATCTAAAGATACTAAAAGAGCCGACATGTTTTACGTCATTCATTTAAAACCACTTGATACTTCTCTTAAAACTTCACAATTTACCGTCAAAACACCGGATTATCGTTTAGGTAAACCAATACATCATTGCAAACACAACCAAACACACGTGACTTAAAGTAACTGAATAGATCCATAAAACTCCTATAATAATGAACCAACTTATCATATGTTCTTTGCAAGGAAATACACAACAAGAATTATTATATGTACAACACCATCATAAGCGCCTTGTAGCAGGTCTGATACAGTGATAATACGCTAGATGTGAGGCCAAGGCTGCTACACTGCTACAGGTGCTGAAGGTAGAGAAGCAAGTGGAAATGACTTCTTTGCTGAAGGAAAATGCAAATATAATGTCAAAAGTCGACATAAATGATACTAAATTATTATGCTTCCTAACAACAACAATTTCTACTATTACTACGACTATTACTACTCCTACTGCTGTAATGCTACTATTATCACTACTTCTACTACTACTACTACTACTACTACTACAACAACCATCACTTTTCCCATTCCCTCGTGGCCTCACCCCTGGCCTCCCCCCGCGCCTCCTCCTCGTCCTTTACTACTACAGAGGCACACACGGCATGACCTCTTCGTCAGGAAACCCTTGAGGGCCACCACGCCGCCGCCACGCCTTCTCCACCTCCTCCTCCTCCTCCTTCTTATTCCCCTCCTCTCTATTTTTTTTCCTCCAAACTTCTTTCTTGCTTACTCGTTTTTCCTGGGATAATTTTCCTTTCTCTCCTCATTAACTTCTAGTTGAGCTGCAACATCATTCTTTTTTTAATTTGCAAAAAGAATGAAAAGAAAAGAAAAGAAAGAAAAGAAGCCCAGTCCAACGTCAAATATATGATGAATACAAGGAAAAAAAGATTACCCAGAGTAGCATCACGCCATGGGTCTATCAATTAGAGAGAGAGAAAGAGAGAGAAAGAGAAAGAGAAAGAGAGAGAGAGAGAGAGAGAAAAAAAAACTGCACAAACTTCATCATAGACACGTTCATATTTAATTTTTTCCTTATCTTTCTCTATCTCATATTTTTTCTTCTTCTGGCAACACCGTGCCACATCGGAGCCAACAGACCACCACCACCACCACCACCACCACCACCACCACCGGCGAACACAAACGAAACTTTACACCCCGTTACACGCTTTTGCAACACTAATTACAACCCCGCTGCCCAGGTAACATCTTTAAATGGCACGGGGATTAAATATAATAAAGAGATACAAAATAAAAAAAAAGAAAAAAAAGACAAAAAACAAAACAAAAACAACGAAGTGTATTAAAATATAGATAACATTTGTAGGCAAGGATTTTTCTCCACTCGTAGGTGAAGGTATACTTTTTTCTAATTAGTCAATTCCCAGTGTAATTTATCGTAGTGAGGAGGAAGGCGGCGAGGGACAGGGAGATCCAACACTCTGTTATTAGTTGATAACCGACCTAATGGCGATTTCAAGAGGGCTGACGGGAGGAGGGAGGAAAGGAGGAGGAGGAGGAGGAGGAGGAGGAACGAGTGACCGGAGGGGGAGACAGGAGGGATAGGAGAAGAAATAGAGGGGAGGAGGGATGAGGGGATGAAGAACAGAGATAACAGTAGTAATATTTGTAGTAGTGTTTAGGTAATAGGAGTAATATTAGTATTTATATTAGTATTAGTATTAGTAGTATTAGTAAGAGTATTAATAGCAGCAGCAGTGTCACTAATAGTAATACAGGAGGAGGGAGGTGGGAACATATGAAAAAATAGGGGCGGGGGAGAGAGTGGGAGAGGAAGAGAAAGAACAGACAGGGGAAGAAGAGGTGTGTATGGAGGGGGGTGTGGGGGGGGGGTGGACGTAGGTGTTTTTTGGGGGGCGTTGGGTGAGTGCAACATTAATTAACTCTTTATCTCACCCCAGCGCCGGCCTACATTATCTCCGCTATCGCTGAAGACTTTTAAGCGGGTCCCTCCTCGGCGGGCATCTAGAGGAGGAGGAGGAGGAGGAGGAGGAGGAGGAGGAGGAGGAGAACCTAGCCAAAGGGAGGATATGTTTTACCTTGGGACTAAACATGTAGAGGATCGACAACTACACTTTTTTTGCACAGAATGCTCCTACACATCCTTATTAACGGCTGGAATCGAAGGGGAGACAACCAAGGCCAGACGGCGATGGAGGGAAAAAAGGATCAGAAGAAGAAGGGTTGGAGAGAGAGCGAGAGCGAGAGCGAGAGCGAGAGCGAGAGAGAGAGAGAGAGAGAGAGAGAGAGAGAGAGAGAGAGAGAGAGAGAGAGAGAGAACAGACACAGGGCCACCAACCTGTAATTAACACGATTGGTTCCATCACTGGGAGACATGTACAAATAATTCATTTCTTCTTATTAATGGAATATCTTTTTTTTTCCCTCCTTCTTCTTCTTTTCTCCTTCTTTTTTTCTCTTTTTGCTTCCCTCTCTCTGTTCCAAACCATCCGTCTCCGTGCGTGTTTCAGATGACCATCGCGATACTAGCCACTCCACCACCCAACCACACCACCACACACCACCACACACCACCATACCACACTACCATACCCCTCCACCACCCACCCAGCTAGCCACACCACCACACACTACACTACCATACCACACTATCACACCACACACTGACCCAGCCCGCACCTGCCTTAGAACTGTCTATAGTGTCCTTAAAACAGACATCAAGTACGTAAATATGTATGCCTTTGTTTCATGTGTGTGTGTTTGTGTGTATGTGTGTGTGTACAAATTATGTCATTATCCACATATACTCGACGAGGTAATTATTTGGGTAAGGAAGAAAGACAAGACAATAGATACATTACCCAACCTACGACTCACTAATCCTGAAGGAGATGAACACCGAACACACCTGGACTACCTGAGTGTTACCTGCTCGTCACCTCCTAAATTTGAATCAAGGGCAGACTGAACTAATAAATCAACCAGCCAAACACTAACACTTAAAACACCACCACCACCACCACCACTAACATGACCACTTACAACACCCATAAAGAACAACGTCAAGCAATAAGAAGAGGTAGTAAAGAACAGTTCGTTACCTCACACTCACATAGGATCTCTCTCTCCCTCTCGCTAAGTCTCCACCGTCACCCACTCATACAGTTGTCACTCTCTCCAATCCTTCCTGTCGCTTCTCCATCTCCTCTAATTTGCTTGTCTGCTCCAAGTAAGGAAACACACACACACGCACACACACACACACACACACACACACACACCGAAGAAAAAAAAAGGTGTAAGCAAGACGGGGTATAAAAACAAACAAACATATTATGAAGATCAAATTTGCAGGATGGTCAAGCGTGTTTAGTGGTGGCCGCTTACAGGAGGAGGAAGAGGAGGAGGGGAAGGAAGAAGAAAAAGAAGAAGAGGAGGAGGAAAAGGAGGAGGAGGGGTATTGGGTGTATCTGATCCAATACTTCACTGCTCTCAAGACCACCTGATGAAGTCTAATTCGGGGCGTCACTCCACTCGCAAACATGATGGAAGTCCACAGCAAGATGCAACTTACACACGCGATGAAAGGGAAGGACATGAGAGAGAGAATAAGAGAGAGAAAGAGAGACAGAGAGACACAGACACACACCCACACACACACACAAGAAAGATAAGGGAATGAGAATCTTAATCTCACTTCGGTCTTTGAGGAAACTTTTATGAGACTTGCTGTACAGGTGGGAGGGTAACGAGAGTCCTAATGTGGCGTCTCCTGGTGTAATCCCGGACTAATAGCTTCCTGAGGGTCGTGTGTACCTCTCATTAGTGGGTGTACGTCTGCGTGATCACCTCGTCGATAGAAGCGCAAATTATTATAGGCTGATTTGTGCGGGCGTATATAGATGTACAGATTCCAGACTAATGACAGACCGTTCCCGCAGCAGCCCGCCATTACCGCCGCGGAATCGCCCAACATCTATAAGGCTAATGAATTCCCGTGATTACCCGTTTTTTAATAAGCGGCTCCGCAAAAGTGAGCGATTCATTGTTATGCAGATTACGGCGGCAACAAGGCAGCTGATGGAAGGCGTGTCCCCCCCTATACACCCACCAACACACACCCACTCACCCACCACACAAGCTTCTTCATTCATTTCTTGCTATTATTTTAATCTTACGTGAAGTTGATAAGATAATCTATTAATTGCTCGTTGCATCCTCTCGCCGGATCTTAACACGCGGTATCCACCCACAGAAGTTCATAGATCGCCGCGGCGTTACCAGGGGAAGGGAATATAGAAATTAATTTGACGACGCCGTCCATCGGAGTGATCACCAGCATCCTCCTGCCGTAATTGTTTACTCTCGGGCCGTTCCTCAGCGTGTAATGCCTAGCCCTATAAGGCCTAAGTACACCTGTTCTGGCAGGAACGACCGATTATGGGGTGACCCACGAGACGCAGAAGAAAAAAAAAAGGACGATGGGCCACTAACGGCGCGCCAACATGCAGAAGCCAACACGCAGGGCGGCGCCTTGCAGCCACGCCCCGCGCTGCCCTCACCAACGCATGATTTTATCAACAAATGATCCCCTTGTCAAGGAAATGCAAAACTTTCCTAATTAGCTGGAAATGGGAAGATGGTTGAGATCTGAATTATAATATTGGAGTCTCTATCTCTTTCTTCCCTCCCTTCCCTCCCTTCCCTCTTTCCTGCTTACCATTGAGATGAGGCAAAAAAAAATGTAGGATTGCACGGATGAAATGAAGACTGATCGAGCCCCCGTCCTACCCCGGGCAACCTGCACGTCAGCCACCAGCCGCAGCACCACCGATAATATCTGGTTTATTGGCTCGATAACACAGATGAGGTCGACCCTTGCTGGCCCCAACTTGCAGGAGGCGAGGGGAGGCCAAGGGGGTATGAATAAAAGGAGAGATGGAGATTGAGAGTGGGAGAGGAAGCGTCGTCTCAGCAGGAAGGAAAGGTATCAAGGCATCCAAGAAGCTTTGCAAAATTGATTTAACGTTATGAACTCTATCTCGGCAAGTAATCACTTTCCAAGCTTCCTCAAACACTCTCTCTTCATACAAGATTAAAATGAATGACGAAGAACTGAACAGCAAAGAACATGTAAGTTTAAATACAAAAAAACTCTTAAGCATTGAACATATACGTCAAGTGAGTGATGAATGACGTTGTTATGGCCGACAGATGGTAAGGCGGCGTCCTGCAGTGGCGTGTGTTGCGTGGTGCGGAGGACGGCTGGTGGAGGAGAGTGGAGGGAGATGATAGAAGGAAGGATAACGAAGAATGGAGAGAGAGAGAAAAAAAAAAAGAGAGAGAAAAAGAGATGGAAGCCACTGCAGATGAGGGTAGGAAAGGAAAGGAAAGGGACAGAGACTTCACCTGGTCTGGTCTCTCATTACCTGAGTGTGTGTGTGGGGCCAAACCCAGACTCCCTCTCGTCAAGCCCCCGAGACGAAGACGCTGATGCTGCACGTCAGACTTAATTATAATACTCGTAAATTAGCCATTAACCCAAACCTGTAGTTGCAGCATTCACAAGGGAGGGAGTCCAGTGCGAGGGAACACACCACTAATTAGTTAATCATTTACTTATCTAATGATCTATCTACCTGTTTATCTTGGTCTTACTCATTACCTATGCATTCGCGAGCTAACTTGCTTGGGTTTTATTTGTTTGTGTTTTTGTTTTTGTAGCTATGATTTGCATGTATACCCTCACAACAACACCTGATTTGGATTAGCCTTATCTCCGCCAACACCTGTACGGAAACCTGTCAGTTAGAGGCTCATTTAGGGAGGAGGACTTGGTGCATTAAAAGCCAGAAACTTGAGGAACCATGAGACAAGATATCACTGATCCCTTCATACCTCTGAGGCAACCATCCAGCCAGTCACTCGTCGCTATGTAACAGATAACTACATTTTTACTACCTCTACGTCCTTCCTCGAACACTCACAGTCTCCTTCTGCCCCTTACCGCCCTTCCTGCCGACCCTTGCCCAACCTTCACCAGCAAACACGCCCTATACCGCCTTGCCTTGCCTTGCCTTGCCTTACCTTGCCTTCTTCACACCCACCTCGCCCTCTTCGTACATGCCCATCGAAGGCCACTTAAGCGCACTGTGGTCAGGCTTCGGACACACAGTTTACTTCAATTATGTGGAGGGTGGTAGACACGCCCCCTCCACAAATTGCGCCCCGCCCCCTTCCAAGCTCCAATCCCCTCCCTCCCCGCCGCGCCTCCTCCTCCAGCAACACCCACGCCGCCCTTAGTGACCGCGTGCAGGCCAGGTAGGGCGCCACAGGTGTTCAGGTGAGGTGCGGTGAGAAAATTAAGGTGAGAAGGATATTGGGCCGAAGCAAGGATGGAAAGAGTTAATGTGAGTGTTATGAGAAAATGTGCGCAGGATATCACAGCGTATAGGAGGGATAAGAAGTAGTAAAGGGCGAAGGAGGATGAGGAGAGAGGTTATGGGAGGGGTAAAGGGAAGGTGAGAAGGATAGCTAAGGGTGGAGAAAGGATAAATGATAAGAGGAAAGGATAATGAATAGTAAAGAGGAAAAGGAAGGCTGGGAGGATGATTATGCAAGTGTAACGAAGATTTTTTATATATAGAGTTGAAGGATAGAATGACGGAGGAAGAAAAATATTGAGAGGGGATGAAAACAGTGAGTGAGGATGAGTGACA
>JAPQNM010000018.1:6164141-6169141 GCA_029783475.1 Metacarcinus magister
CCCGCCCACAATACCGCCCACTCGGAAAATCGACGGCCGCCTGACACTCCAATTTCTCTCAGGTATTGCGAGGTAATGTTAATGAGAGAGAGAGAGAGAGAGAGAGAGAGAGAGAGAGAGAGAGAGAGAGAGAGAGAGAGAGAGAGAGAGAGAGAGAGAGAGAGAGAGAGAGAGAGAGAGAGAGAGAGAGAGAAGAGAGAGAGAGAGAGAGAGAGAGAGAGAGAGAGAGAGAGAGAGAGAGAGAGAGAGAGAGAGAGAGAGAAAGAAAGAAAGAAGTGTAAACGCAGACAGATAGAGGCAGGCAGACAAACAGATAAACAACATAAATAAAATAAGAAAACCAGTAAAATAAAAAAAATAAAATAAATAAATAAAAAAGGATACATATATATATATAATAATAATACACACCATTAACGAACACTAAATACGCCTCAGATAAAAGCATGAATAATCGACGCCGGAGGATCAAGAAGAAAACAACAACAACAACAACAACAACAACAAAAAAAAAAAGAAGGTATTAATAATCAACCAATATGCAACACAATGATTTATGAGGCAGAGTGAACAATGAAGGAACTAACTGTGATAATATACAATGCACAATAATAGTAATAATACCCAGTTCATTACACACTTTTGGGGGGGGGAGGGGAAGGGGAGATACAGAGACAAGAAAGGGAGGGAAGGAAAGGAAAGGGGAGGAAATACATAAAGAAAGGTGTGAAAGCCAAAGGAAGAGGGAGGGAGAGAAGAAAGAGTTATAGGGAGAGAAGAGTAGATGGAGGAAATGGAAGGTGGAGGAAGAGGGAAGGAAGGTATGTATGGGAATAAGATGAAGGTGGGAAGAGGAGAGAGAGAGGAAGGTAGGCAAGGAGGGAGGGGCGGAAGGACGGAGACAGAAGAGGAAGGGAGGGAGGGAGGGAGAGAGGGAGGGAAGGAGGCTGAGGAGATAATGTCTACCAGGAGTAAAAATGAACTTTGCTCCTTGGGATGTGACCAACTGGGTCTTCCTCTTCCTCTTCTTCCTTCCTTCCCTCCCTCCACTCCCTCCCTCCTTTAATTTCTCTCTTCCTTCTCGCCCTTCCTCTCATTCCACCCAATTAACCTTGGCACCTCTTCTTTCCTTCTTCCTCCTTCTATGATTTCATTTCTCCTCTTCCTTCCTCCTCCTCCACACCCTCTTCCTCCCCTTCTCCTCCAAAATTCTCAAGCTACCATATCCTTCCCTTCTCTGCAATCTCCTCACCTCCCCTCCCTTCTATCCTCTCCCTAAGACCTTTATCCCAACTCTCTTTTACCCTCCTACCCCCCAAAGGTCAGTCCAGTCAGTTCATGAGTCTCAGCAGTCATCGTGGAAAAGGGAAGGATAAGAAAGGCGTGGGTGTAGGTGGGGCGTCAGTGTAGAGCGGTGCCTTAAGGGGTTGGGGAGAAGAGGGGGCGGAATAAGGGTTTAGGAATTTCAGGTGAGGCGCCACAGAAGCAACATAAAGGGGACGAGAGGCGATTTTATGGTCTGATATAATGTTTTCTGTTTTAACGTTGATCGCTCTGGATATTTCGCTCGGTCATTATAGTTTTTTTCTTTTCATCCTTAGAATTTTTGGTCTTTCACTAATTATCCATGTAGGTCAGGCTGTGACGTCCCTCTCGTGGATGTCGTTTCACACACTTAACAACGGCCTCATCCCTGCACACCGGCCACCCACACAGCTACTTTTATCAATGCGATGCCTCAAGGATAACATTTTAAGTGCCATACATCACCTATACTAACCTGTTTCAGTTTATTGACCACAGATGCAACTTTCCTTTCCTTACCTCCATCTCCCTTGACTCCTTCTCTTCCCTCCCTGTCTCCCACCCACCCAGCCAGCCAGCCAGCTCCTCACCGGCCTGGCTGCCCCACAAACACTCGAAATATTTTGATGATGCGGATTAATTAAAGCTCAAAGGCCGCCCTGTGCCAATTAGGGAAGTATTCGGCCACCACGATCCAGGTCATTATCGGACTTCCTAATAACGTCAGTTCCTTGATTTGTCCTGAAAATAATTGGAGGCCGTAAGGGTTCCCGACGCAGGTATTGATTAGCGCTATTATTAAAATCATGGCCACTAATTGATGGATCAGGGCAAGGATATGCGGATTGACACACAGGCCCGAGGCGGTACGGGTGTGTGTGTGTGTGTGTGTGTGTGTGTGTGTGTGTGTGTGTGTGTGTGTGTGTGTGTGTGTGTGTGTGTGTGTGTGTGTGTGTGTGTGTGTGTGTGTGTGTGTGTGTGTGTGTGTGTGTGTGTGTGTGTAGAATATTGTTTTTTAGCATTATTATTTTTATTATCATTGTTGTTTTTGATGTTATTGTTGTTGGTGGTGGAGGTGGTGGTAGTGGTGGTGTTGTGGTAGTGTTGTAAGTGTTGTAGGTGGTGGTGGTGGTGGTGGTGGTGGTGGTGGTGGTGGTGAAGCTACTGCCGCTGCTGCTGCTGCTGCTGTGTCTGATCTAAATATTATGACTAATGCTGTTGTTGCTACTTCTGATGATGATGAAGATGGTGATGATGTTTCTGTTTTGCTGCCGTTAATGATGATGACCGGGATAATGATGAAAAGGATGATAAGGAAGAGGAGGAGAATAGGGATGAGGAGGAGAAGGTAATGGGGAGACGACGATGAAGAGCAAACTATGTAGTGAGTCAAATAAATACAATCAATCTAAAAATACAAATAATTATAGTGAATGTACAACCAGAACAAGGTAACGAGGAAGCCCAAAACACACCTGGTAGTGAGGCAACACCTGGACAGCGACGCAAAACACTAACAAAAATAATATAAAACCCCCCATGTAAACGAGAAAATTATATCGACAAATTATTATGGTGATCTGAATATATCACCATCACTTCAATGTAAATACGTATGATTACCTAACTATACAAAAAAAAATATATATAATTTACATCAAAATCTATTTTCTGTATATAAAATCAATTTCCTAAAGATTATAAATAGAATAAATAGAAGTAGTTTGTATAAATATTAACACCTCAACGTGCAGATACAAAAAAATATATATAAAATTTGTGAGAGATTTAACATCTAGACAACATTTGGTTAAGAACTTGCATATATCACCAACATTTGTGTTGTCGCACACTATAATGACCACAGAAGGATACCAAAAAAAGAAGAAAAAACCCTGTAAGAGTGACACCCAAACAGCAATGTGATCACTGTATATATCATTAAACCTTACTCTTCCATAATGACCTGTCTTAGGAATCAGTAAATTAAACCGAATCAACTTATTACACAAGAACCACTAGTTTCTGGCGCAACCTGTCGGCGAACATGTCACCTGCCACGTCAGCCTCTCCTTCAGGTGACACCACGCATGCATTACTCAATTGGGGACGACATTTCCTACGTCTCTACCTCCTCTGACCCTTACCTTCCATTTCCTCTCGCTCTCTCTTGCTTTGCTTCTTTGTTGTTTTATATACCCGTTTACCACCTTTTTTGCTTCTGTTTATTTTCCTACTTCCCTCGTATCTCTTTTTGGTCTCATTTCCTCTCTTGCTGCCTTACTGTTCTAAATCCCATTCCATCACCCTCTCTGCCTGTCTTTATCTTCCTACTTCTCTCTATCTCTTTTTTTCTCATTTCCTCTCTCTCTTTCTTGTTTCTTTACTTTTTCAAATCCTTTTCTAGCACCTTCTCTGACTCTCTGTCTCTTCCTACTTCTCTCCATATCCTCTTTTCTCTCTAATTCCTTCTTTTGTTCTCTCTCTTACCTTTCGTCCCTTGATTTCTCCTCTCCCACCAGAATGTAATGCAGTGATTTACCTTCATCTAGAAGTGTCGAGCCAGCTTTCTTTCCCAGTGCTTCCAGACCTGTAGTGGAGAGAAGAAAAAAGTATTATGAGAAAGAGAGAGAAAGAGAGAGAAAGAGAGAGTGTTTTACCGAGAAATACTATGAAAAAAGCAGAGACAGTGATATGAGTGATGAGGAAAAAAATGGGTCTGGTTGCCTGTCTGTCTGTTTTGCCTTTGTCTGTCTGTCTGTCTCTTCTCTCTCTCTCTTCTCTCTCTCTCTCTCTCTCTCTCTCTCTCTCTCTCTCTCTCTCTCTCTCTCTCTCTCTCTCTCTCTCTCTCTCTTTTAGGTAATTCTTCAAAACCACCACACCATCAGAATGTCCTGTGTCTGCCTTGCACCTGCCCAATTAACACAAGGCACACCTAACACGTCCACACCACACCTCACACACACACAAACACACACACCCCCCCCACACACACACACACGCAACAGAAATACCTCCTGCACGCAACACAATTATTAACAAGCCTAACCTAACCTAGACTAAGTTTTTTTATAAATTCGAAATAATCTGACCGTGGTGGCTTCATCAATTTTTCTTTTATTACTGTTATTGTTTAAAGGCCAATTATGACGACTATCACGACCCGCATCACGCAATCACTGGCGGCACGTAAATAATTCTAGCACATGTTATATTACGTTTATTGCAGCGTGGAAATATTTCTGATTTGTTAATTGCGTGCACCTGTTTCCTGCTACCATGCCCTTAAACACACACACACACACACACACACACACACACACATCACTACTTTCTTTCTTACAATACAATGTGAAGGTAACACGGAAACTATAGCGACAGGGAAAACAGTAAGTACACAACATTCATAGCAAAAAAAATAATGATAAAAATATAAAGATCATGTTGAGCGAGGAAATGATCCAATCTTACTCATAAAGACGAGAACAAGACTGATAATGATGGGGTGATGGAATGAGATTTTCTTACACAACAGAACGAGAGAGAAAAAAAGAGAAAAATACATACAGAGAGACAGACAAACAGACAGCAATGAATATACAAAAACTTCACTGCTGATGACCTTATGCAATCAAGGGAAATACCTGTAGAAGGTCGTTGGATCCCGTGCGTCTCACCGTCACCTGATCACCCAC
>JAPQNM010000018.1:6171641-6179141 GCA_029783475.1 Metacarcinus magister
TAGGGTGAAGGGGAACATTATAAAACGATCAACTATTCATGATATCACCTCAATACCTTTTAAACCCCTTCGCTCCTTGCCTCACCTGTGTCTCTGCGTCACCTGAGCACGGGGGAGGAGGTGGGGAGGAGGGGAAGGAAGGGGTGATGGTGGGGTGGGGTGGAGGGGAAGGAAGGAAAGGGTATCTTAAGGTTCAGGTGAGGAGGGAAGGGAGGTAGGGAGGGAAGGGTTCAGGCGTGCCAGTTTGGGGAGGAAATGGAGTCAGTAATTGGGAAATGCCGAAAGACTAGAATGACCAGAGATGGAGTTGTATAATTACCACCTGACTCTGGCGTATTGTGGGACGCTGCCGGGAGAAAGGAGGAAGAGGAGGGGCAGGAGGAGGAGGAGGAGGAGGAGAGGAGGAGGAGGAGGAGGAGGAGGACAGCAGCAGGAGGAGGAGTAGGAGGAGGAGGGATGTAAAACTCAAGAGGTTGTTGTGAGAGAGGGAGGGAGGGAGGGAAGCAAAGGTAGGAGGAAGGGGAGAGGGTATAATTTTTTGCTTCGTTTACTTGCTGTCTCGTTTTGTCTGTGTTGGTTGCAGGTGAAAGAGAGAGAGAGAAAAAGAGAAAGAGAAAGAGAAAGAGAGAGAGAGAGAGAGAGCAGAGGAACACAAGCGGGGGAGAGAGAGCAGGAGGGAGTAGGGGGGGAGAAGGAGGGAAGGAAAGGACCAACATTGTGACTCTCAAGGGATGATCAATTTATAGTCGCGAAGTTTAGACGGCTAATTACCACCCTTGTGATTAATGGAGGCAAATTTTAATAAGGCTATCAATTAGAGAGCGTTCGCAGGGGTAAGGGACACTAGGGGAGGGCGTGGCGGCCATCTCGATAAATATTCGTGGGGGAGGAAGAATAGGAAGAAGAGGAAGAGGAGGAGGAGGTGTGGACTTGCGTGGCCTCATCGGCGGTCTGGCTGTCAGATCTTCTTAAGCGAGATATGATTGTGTTATGCTTCAATGCACCTTCAGGATATTGGTAAAGTGTGTTGTTCCTCTCCCTCATTGCTCTCCAACCCTCCCCTCCCTTCCCCCCCTCTTCCAATCTCTCCAGCATCCCCTCCCCCGCAGCTCACTCCAACGGCGCGGGAAAGTGTGCAAGTCTCTCTCTCTCTATCTCTCTCTTCTTTTTTTATATCCACGTCTGGCCTTTGCATTCGATCTTGAGCCGGTTATTACAGCGACCACAAGTTAGGGTCATAGTAGTGCATGTTGCATATTCCTGCCTTCTCTCTCTCTTTCTTGTGTGTGTGTGTGTGTGTGGGTGTGGGTGTGGGTGTGTGTGTGTGTGTGTGTGTGTGTGTGTGTGTGTGTGTGTGTGTGTGTGTGTGTGTGTGTGTGTGTGTGTGTGTGTGTGTGTGTGTGTGTGTGTGTGTTTGAGGAACGTAAGGATAGAAAGGTTAAGTAAGTAGTCCACGTAGCTTCCAATATGATGACGAAATTTACACAGAACAAGAGGAACACCTGTTAGATAGGATTAGTTATATTATTTATGGTATGTTTATTGATTTTTTGCCTGACTGTATCCACGTAGTAACCTTTCACGACCCACGACCATGACCGCGGACCAAGCATCAGGAAAATGTTCCCAAATTCAATAACAAAAACAAACCAAGAGTGCTGGGATGGAGAAGGAGAGAGACAGGGAAATAAGGAAAAATGAGTGTAAATAAAATGATGAGTAAAAATGTTATGGTAAAAAGTACAACAAAGACGCGACACAATAGAACACACACACACACACGCACAGGAAACACACACACACACACACACACACACACACAGGAAACACACCATTAATGACTCACAACAAACGGAAAAGACTGGAGAACGATAACTTTTTTTTTTTCCAATAGGTATTTACTCCTTTACAGTCTCTTCCTCTCTCTCTCTCTCTCTCTCTCTCTCTCTCTCTCTCTCTCTCTCTCTCTCTCTCTCTCTCTCTCTCTCTCTCTCTCTCTCTCTCTCTCTTAACGATGACAGTACACGTGTTGCAAATCACTGTTGAAGGTTAATAACAAGTCAGGCAAATGAAGTATGTGTGTGTGTGTGTGTGTGTGTGTGTGTGTGTGTGCTTGTGCGTGCATGTGTGCGTGCGTGCATGTGTGTGTGTCTGTCTCTCTGTCTGTGTGTTTTATGAGCTTTAAGTTAGAGGGAAGGGGACGAGAAGCAGAGAGAGAGAGAGAGAGAGAGAGAGAGAGAGAGAGAGAGAGAGAGAGAGAGAGAGAGAGAGAGAGAGAGAGAGAGAGAGAGAGAGAGAGAGAGAGAGAGAGACAGAGACAGAGAGAGAGAGAGAGAGAGAGAGAGGAGAGAGAGAGAGAGAGAGAGAGAGAGAGAGAGAGAGAGAGAGAGAGAGAGAGAGAGAGAGAGAGAGAGAGAGAGAGAGAACGACAACGACAGAGAAAAACACTTCGATCCACTAACATACATTGATCATTACAATTGTTCTTTTTTTCCCATCATAAGTCAAATTTCCTGACATTTTTCGAATCCATTCTGAAGTGGGTTATTAGGAGACGAGCGAGTGTCACAAGATAGTAACAAAAAAGAAAAGAAAAAGAGAGCTGATAAGGTCATGACATTGTGGGTGACACTCTGAAATGAGACAAAAAAAACACACAAAAAAATTCAATATGGCACACATGTTATATTTAAACTATATAGGAAGTGTGATATGCATGTGTGAACCTAAGAAGAATCATAGATGTCATTTAAATATGTAAAAAATAATGAAAAAGAGAGAGCGAGAGAGCGAGAACGAGAGCGAGAGCGAGAGAGAGAGAGAGAGAGAGAGAGAGAGAGAGAGAGAGAGAGAGAGAGAGAGAGAGAGAGAGAGAGAGAGAGAGAGAGAGAGAGAGAGAGAGAGAGAGATTGAAAAAAACGAGAAAAGAAAACTTGATGAATGAAAAAAAAAGAAAAAATAATCGTGCCTTATAACTTGGAAAGACTGGTCAGAGTTGAGGTTTAATAGTTTAGTGTCGAAGCATAAATCGGGGAGGGAAACTTTTATGGACAGATGAAGAAGATGAAGAAGAAGAAGAAGAAGAAGAAGAGGAAAATATGAAAATAGAAGGAACAACACATTATCAGTTTAAAGTGCCAGACATACTACATGTGCTAAGCTTTATATACACTTAATATACCTAAATAACGATAGATAGTATGCTAAGTTTTACAAGTGGATGAGGTAAGGGAAGTAGTACTAGTGGAAGCAGCGGTGGTGATGGCAGTGTAGAGATAGCGGTGACCTTACCAAGCCCACACCTCCTGCTACACCACCACCACCACCACCATCACCACTACCTTGTTCCTCCCGCCGCCACCACCACCACCACCACCCAGGGCTCTAACTCTCGAGGCAGACGTGACGGCTAACCCACAAATTAGAAACAGGTAAGTGCGGGCCCGTGCAGGCACTTGCTACCTCAACAAGTGGCCTTTTCTCGTAACCACCTGTATCTCGCCGGCCGCTGCACAACGTTTGAGTCTGATTTAATGTTTTACTTCCCTAACGCAGCGCCAAGATTTCCCCGACACACCTTTCTTGGGCTCTTGATGCTGCTACGTACTTACTTACTCTATTCATGGATCGGGAGAGCAAGAGAAACAATGAGAGAGAGAGAGAAAGAGAGAGAGAATGAAGTGGACAGATGATGATAATTAATGAAGTTGCAACAGACTGAAGATATTAAAATATTGTCTACAACTGTCTTGTTTTCTCATCCATTTACTCATCGCTCTCCTAAACAAACACACACGCACACACACACACACGCACACACACACACACACACACACACACGTTACCTTCATACTGCAGCAGCCATGACTTCATATAAACTCCCATAAACTGAATAATTTAAGCAAAAATTCTAGTTACCCTACTGGAGAGCGAGAGCGAGAGCGAGAGCGAGAGCGAGAGCGAGAGAGAGAGAGAGAGAGAGAGAGAGAGAGAGAGAGAGAGAGAGAAGAGACAGACAGACAGACTGGAGGAATGGAGGGTTAAGAGACCTGCCACTCACTACCTGTCAATTAGATGAGCGTCACAACTTTCCCGATAGCGCCAAGCAGGTATAGGTACAAGTAAACGCACCCACTTCGCAAGCTACACACGTAATGCTTCTAATCACCTCCCCCACCACCCTCCCCCACACCCTCACCCACCACCCGTCTTCTCCCTGCCCCCACAACCCCCAACCCACACCCTCCCCACCACCATGAATCTGAGCATCGGCGTGGCATTAAGTGACGCTGCATAAATTTGTGTTTGATTCGCGTTTCTAATATCACTTGCCATTTATCTTCGTAACAACACGATGGTTGCCCTGTACTCCAAACAAGATAATTTGCGTTCGTGTGTGTGTGTGTGTGTGTGTGTGTGTGTGTGTGTGTGTGTGTGTGTGTGTGTGTGTGTGTGTGTGTGTGTGTGTGTGTGTGTGTGTGTGTGTGTGTGAGAAAGAGAGAGAGAGAGAAAGAATGAGAGAGAGAAAGAATGAGAGAGAGAAAGAATGAGAGAGAAAAAAAATGAATAGTAGTAATAAGTTCTTGCAGTAATAGTAGTAGTAGTAGTAGTAATAGTAGTAGGAGCATTTGTTGTTTTTGTTGTTGATGTTGTTATTGTAGTAGTTAAAAATATTGTAGCACTAGTAGTAGTGGTAGTCGTAAACGAATAATAATTAAGTAAATAGACATGCTGGGTGACCATGACCACCAAAACCACTCAACCAGCATACCCAAACTGCTCTCTTCAGTTTGGGTAGTTGCTGCAAAACACATTGCCTTGTTGTAAAAAGACAATCTTTAGGACCTTCTCATCTCCTCTCTAAGAGGGCTCTTTTCAGTTCTACCACAGACAAATCTTCACACACGCACACGCACACGCACACGCGCACACGCACACGCACACACACACGCACACACACACAATTGATATATAACGATTTACCTGATGAAGCAATGATAAGGGCACGCCGCAGCTTTTAAGGAGTACGATACAACACACTAAGCACACCACCCTCGCCACACTCAGCTCACAGACTAACTCCTCACACGGACAGCTAAGGCTCCAGACACCAAACGGTACTGATTCACATGTGGTTCAAACGATGTTCCGGAAGTAGGGAAGTGTTTTCTGAATTTATTCGAAAGCATGGCAGTAAGTTTGTGTGTGTGAGTATGAGTGTATATGTCCGTGACTGAGATAACACACATGATGAACCTTTAACACTGATGATGGAAGTTCACCGTTTGTTTATTCAGGATAACTTTACTCCGATGCTTCAACGACCGAACTTTAAGTGAATCGGCTTCGCAATGCGGTTCGATGCAGATTATGACTATCTTCTCAAATTTCAGAAACCTACAGGGGATTAAGGATGATTATTTGGCGTTAAATATGAATGTGAGGAGAAAAGCCTGTCCGTGTTATTAATTGTGGTAGTGGAGACATCCGTCAACACACTCTGCAGGTTCATAGGAGGACGCGGCAGGCAACACTCACACTGTATTTCTTTTCTTAATGAGTTGCCATATTTCTCCATGAACTGTAATTTTAATGTGCCTTCCTTAAACTATGAATGCTGAAAATATAAACATTTGAAGAGTTTTAACTTTAATTTCGTAATAGATGATTGGACCTAAGTGGCGTCATCATAACTGTAAAGCAGAGTACAATATAAATTAGTTTTATGAGAAGGATAGTTTCAGGGATGTCATTTCAGAATCTTAAAATAAAAAAACACTAACGCAACTCTCTCTCTCTCTCTCTCTCTCTCTCTCTCTCTCTCTCTCTCTCTCTCTCTCTCTCTCTCTCTCTCTCTCTCTCTCTCTCTCTCTCTCTCTCTCTCTCTCTCTCTTTATATATATAGGAGAAGGAGGAGGAGGAGTAGGAGGAGGAGGAGTTGGAGGAGGAGGAGGAGGAGGAGGAGTAGGAGGAGGAGGAGGAGGAGGGGGAGGGGAGGGAGAAGGGAAGGAGTAAGGAGGGTTGGAGGCAGGAGAAGCAGAAGGTGATAGCGAGGAACAAGTCGGTCGTTGCCAAACAGTGAGGGAGTGGAGTGTGAGGGAGGTGCTCGCCGTGCATGTTGATGAGGCGGAGCAGGAGGTGGGCGGGCGAGCGGGGCCGGGCGGGGCGGAGTGGGGTGGGGCGGGGTGGGACAGGGCTGGGTGGGGTGGGATGGGCATTGAGTGCGGCGCCAGGCAAAGCTAGTGCACGAGAACGTTGTCAGGAAGCTTGGACCTTACACGAAGTTAAGTTGGCTTTCATCGACCCCCGTTAGTTGAGAGGCAAGGGTTGAGGAGGAGGAAGAGGAGAAGAAGGAGGAGGAGGAGAAGGAGGAGATGGGTGCGGCAGATTTCTCTCTCTATCTCTCTCTCTTTTTCTATTTCTCTTCCTCTCTATTTCTGCCTTTCTCTGTCTCTCCTTTTGTCTTTATGTTTGGTAAAGGCAAATGAATAGATGGAAACAAAGAAGAGAAGGAAGAAAGGAAGAAAAGAGAAAAGGAAGGGATGAAGGAAGGATGGAAGGAAGGGGGAAGGAAAGAAGAACGAAAGAAAAAAGGAAAGAAGGAAAGAAAGGAAGGAAGGAAAGAAAGAAGAAAAATAGTGCGAACGAAGGGAATGCAGGAGAGAAGGACAAGCAGAAAAGAAAGAAAAGAAAAGAAATGTAAGATAACGAATAAAAAGAGTTGAAAAGAAAAAAATGATAACAAATGAATACATAGACAAATACAAAAAAAGTTATCAAGAAAGGAAGAAAAGGTGATTAATAAAAAAAAATAAGAGAGAAAGGAGGAAGGAAAACATATGAACAGCAAATGGGTACACACAAAATAGAAAACCTTATGTAACGATTTCAAATAAGTTTTCATTCATATATTCGCAGATTTGTTTTTGTTTTCATACTTTTTTTTTTTTTTTTATCATAAGCGTTATAATTTGCGTTGTGGTGTTGGTGTTGGTGTTGGTCTGGTCGTCTGTGCTTGAAGGTGGCGGTGAGAAGCATAGGGTTGTTTCAAACACGCGCACGTGTTTGGGATAGTTAAAATTATCAACACCTATTATAGTAGTACTCAAGTGAAAGCCACCACCACCACAACCACCACCACCACCACCACCACTTCGCTCCCAACAACATCTCACCCCCCACCCCCCCTCCTCAACAAAAAAAAAGCAACACAAAACCACTGGAAGACAAAACAATGATACTAATAATAAGAATGATGATAATAAGGATCGAAACTAGCTATATCCAGAGCAAGTGTTTTTGTTGAATGTAAATCTTGGCATGAATGATATTGAGGCAGGTGGTGGTGGCGGCAGTGGTGGTGGTGGTGGTGGTGCGGCGCAGACCAAGAGCTACGCCACGTCCCCCTCGGGCTGACGGGACGAATGTGCCGCCCACACTCGTCCCTTCCAAGTGACTGGCTTCCGGCCGAACAGGTCCAATACCAGGATGCCTGCTCCT
>JAPQNM010000018.1:6186641-6189141 GCA_029783475.1 Metacarcinus magister
GTAGTGACGTGAGGGACTTCCTGTTTTAAGGAGATGAGGTGCATGTGGGTGATGAGGGACAATGTGTGTGTGTGTGTGTGTGTGTGTGTGTGTGTGTGTGTGTGTGTGTGTGTGTGTGTGTGTGTGTGTGTGTGTGTGTGTGTGTGTGTGTGTGTGTGTGTGTGCCATTTTTGTAATGGTAATTATGTTAATAATTAAAGAGAGGAAGGGAAGGAGGAGGAGGAGGAGGAGGAGGAGGAGGAGGAGGAGGAGGAGGAGGAGGAGGAGGAGGAGGAGGAGGAGAAGGAGGAGGAGGAGGAGGAGGAGGAGGAGGAAGAGGAGGAGGAGGAGGAGGAGGAGGAGGAGGAGGCGGAGGCTGTTTGTAATAAACTTCACTTCGTTTCGATAGTTTGAAAAAGTTTAGTTTTTTACGACTTTCTTCATTGGGTAAATATTTTAGCCTGGAAATAACTTTCGTTAATCCTGGTTGTATTCTCTGTAGCTTTCCTAAGTCGTTTTGGAATAGGGAGACGAACACTGTAGGCAGTATTCGAGACCAGTGCAGCCAGTGAAATATGTAACTTCAATATATCTTTCTCTGATTTATCATCGAAGGCACATTCGGCAAAGCAAACCAAATATATTGCAGTTTTATTTAATCACCTCTGAGCAATGATGGCTGAGCATAAATTGCTTGAATTTATAACACCAAGATCCTTTTTCTTATTAATTGCAAAAAAACTGTTTACCATTCATAAAATATTGAACGTGATCGTTATTACTTCCATTTTAATTTAATTTGCCATTCGTTGGTCCTACAAGTTAGTCAATCTAGATCTGACTGCAAGGTTTTTCTGTCACGTTTCGTAGTTACTTTACTGGCAATTTTCGAGTCATTGACACTTTCTAATAGTTCACTTTCATATATGATCCCATCATCTATATCTATATCTATATAACAAGAACATAACAGCACCAAACACCGATTTCTGGTGTACTTCAATTTTTCCATTAAGCCAGCTTGACAAAATGCAGTTCAAAGCCACTCTCTGTTTCCTTTCAGAGAACCAGTCAATTGTGAATGTTACCAGAAATACCGTGTGTCAGTAGCTTGTTGAGCAATGATTTGTGAGGAGCTTTATCAAACGCCTTTTGGAAATCCAGATATATGACATCTACTGACCTGATTTCATCGTACACGTCAACACTATAATGAAAGAAGTCGAGTAAGTTAATCAGGCACAAACTTTTATTACGGAAACCATGTTGTGAATCATTTATCATAGTACCGTCTTGGAAGAATTTCACCATATTGTCGCGACTGATCGTCTCCATTAATTTACATGTAACAGACGTCAGGTTAATTGGCCGATAATTGCCTGGTTGTGACTTGTTCCCTTTTTTGAAAACTGGGGTTACATTAGTAGGTTTCCACTCTGATGGAACTTTACCAATTGTTAAAAATTTGTTAAGTAAAATTGATAGCGGTTTACTAATTTAGGAGGAGAAGGAGGAGGAGGAGGAGGAAGAGGAGGAGGAGGAGGAGGAGGAGGAGGAGGAGGAGGAGGAGGAGGAGGAGGAGGAGGAGGAGGAGGAGGAGGAGGAGGAGGAGGAGGAGCAGGAGCAGCAGGAGGAGAACAAAAAGAAAAAGAAGAAGGAGAGGGCGAAGAAGAAAGAGGAGAAGGAAAAGAAGGAAGAGGAAGAGCAGGTGGATGATGACAATGACTACGATAATAAAGATTATCATGAAGATGAGAATTATGAAAAACAGGAAGACAAGGATAAATAAGCAGAAAAAAGGAGGAGGAAGAGCTGAAAGACTGAGAAGTTGTGGTGGAGGAGGAGGAGGAGGAGGAGGAGGAGGAGGAGGAGAAGGAGAAGGAGGAGGAGTTGGAAGAGGAGGAGGAAGAGGAGAAGGAGGAGAAGTAAGAAGAAGAGTTAGAGAAGAGGGAAGAGGAGGAGAAGGAGAAGGAGAAAATATATACCCAATACTCTTGACACAAACAGCAGTCATAACTAACTCACCTTTGGCAGCGAGTCTCACCAAGAGCAGCAAGCAGGTCACCACTTTAAGCTGAGGCTACACACCATCTCACGTACACCTCTGTAACAATGATGACGAGGATGATAATAATAATAATAATAATAATAATAATAATAATAATAATAATAATAATAATAATAATAATAATAATAATAATAATAATAATAATAATAATAATAATAATAATAATAATAATAATAATAATAATAATAATAGTTCAAAAGAATGAAAACCAAGCGTGTTTCAGCATCATTATCCCAACCAATTTATCGTCTCCATCACTAATTATTTACATTATTCTCTCTTGCTTTTCCTTTTCTTTCTCTTTTTTCCTCTCACACCCTCATAATTTTCTTCCTTCCCCCCTGGTCTTTCCATTCCACCTCCCTCTATACTTTCTCCCTCTCACCTTACACGTAGTAAGCGATTTCTTCTTGAGAACCAAACAATTAGTCGTGTCTCTCCATCAATCCTCTA
>JAPQNM010000018.1:6194141-6201641 GCA_029783475.1 Metacarcinus magister
ACTCAAGGCTAGGAGTCGCATGTCCAGCGGCCGCCGTGCAGGGAAAGTCTCCTCCTCAAGCTATATGATCATTAAGGTGTTTTGGGCCGAAGTGAGGCCGCTGCAACATTATATTTTTAGGTGTTTGCTCACCGTCGTCTGTTTTTGCGAGAACTTCGTGCTGGGTTGGGTGGGTGGGTGGGTGGGTGGGTGGGTGGGTGGGTTGGTGGGTGGATGGAGAGGGTGGAAAGCTGGTGGGGGAGTAAGAAGGGGTGAACGGAGGCTTCTTATGCTAGATGTAAGGTGGTGGTTGGGGGGGTAGAGGATGGATGTGCCGGGCAGGGGGTAAGAGGGAAGCCTCTTCACGGACCTACTGTGAGGTTGTTAATATTCTCTGCGAAGGCACGTGTAAGGGGTGAGGGAGGGGAAGGGGTGAGGGGAGGAGGGGGCAAGGGCGTGAGGAGGCTGAGTTAGTGTCTAATCTTCGCCGTGACGTCAGCCAGACTGAAGGACGGGAGACCCTGAGGGGGCGAAGCACGTCGTCGTAATATAATCTGGAGGTGACACGAAGCTCCATTCCGCCACCAGGAAGGACGACGGAGGAAACCCACCACCACCACCACCACCACCACCACCACCACCACCACCACCACCTTCGCTGCCGCCACCATCACTACTATCACCATCCTTGCCATAACCACTACCACCGCCACTACTACTACTACTACTACTACTACTACTTGTAATACCATGATTAACACCACCTCTAATACTGTACTACCTTCTGCCACACCTATTATTACCCATACTACTGCCATCACCACCACCACTATCACAATCCTCAACCTCTCCCCGAAAGAATAATCCTCATCATTATCAACATTACCAATACTACTGTCTCCGCAACCACCACCACCACCACCACCACCACCACCATCACCACCACCACCACCACCACCACCACCACCACCACCGCCAGGAAAATAAAATGAGCAAGTTAATATCATGTTCCCCAGCCTGGTATATGTCGTGTCGTGTCGTGTCGGTCTGGTTGCTGCAGTCAAGCACAACAGAATATTATCGTGCAATTCGTGACGATTAAAGATACAATCCTATTTAATATGCTTCACTAACACCTGATGATAGTAATGAAAAGCATAACAACAGAGGAGACACCGCTATTATTTTCTTGCGCAGTCAAAGCTTGGTTGGGGATGTAGATTCTTTGGGGGATTAAAATTCTAATTGTTTATTCAGTTCAGTTTATCTCATCATATTGTTATGCTGTGATCAGACAAACCGACTGACCGACCGTCTTTATGAAGCTGCTCAGTCCCGTCCATGAAATTCACGAGAGTATCTGCACTTCAGGTAAAAAAAGACGCAGCAGATGCAGGAGGAGGAAAAATAAGAAGGAAAAAATGACGAGCAAAAAATATAATCCGAAGAACACACTCGAGAAAACATTCATAGACTGTCAAGCTTAAAGAGAACGACTCATGGAGGGGAGAATCAAGAGGAGGAGGAGGAGGAGGAGGAGGAGGAGGAGGAGGAGGAGGAGGAGGAGGAGGAGACTGTGAATAATTTGTGTTATTTTTAATTTAACTATTTCTGGCTTTTCTAAATATTTTTCTGATATGTGGATTAAAAGTCTGCAATACTTATTCAACATGATGTCGAACCAGTAAACTAAAAAAATATTTAATTTATATTCTAAGACACGTCCAATGAAGCCAGTCAGTTTATTAACAGTTTTAATCACCTCTGAACAATGCTGACTGGGCTGTAAATAATTTGACACTATGCCATCAGGATCCTTTTCTTTATTAACTGCAGAAAGTTGTTGGCCATTCATTAAATACTGAACGCGATCGTTATGACTTCCATAGTGTACAACTTTTCATTTGTCGATGTTTAATTCAGTTTGCCATTCACTGGACCGACAAGTTGATCGATCTCGTTCTGATTGAAAAGTTTTACCGTCACGTGTCGTCGTTACTTTACTGGTAATTTACGTATAATCGGTAATTTTTTATAATTTGTAAGTGATTCCTTCATCTATGACTTTCTATGTCATTAATAAGATCAGAAAAGAACCAATCCCATTTTACATTAAGCCAGCTAGACAAAACACTGTTTAAAGCCACTTGTTTTCCTTTCAGAAAGTCAGTCCTGAAGCCAATAGTGAATGTAACTAAAATTCCGTATCAATAATTTGTTAAGCAATCATTTGTGGAGAACTTCATCAAACGCCTTTTGCAAATTCAGGTACATAACATCTACTGATCTGCTTATATCGTAAACATCAAAAATATAATGAAGGAATACGAAGAAATTAGTCAAGCATTAACATTTACTTTGGAAACCATGATGTGAATTATTCGTTATATTACTGTGTTCGAAGATTTTCACCATATTGTCGCAAATTATCGTCTTAATTGATTTACGTACAACTGACGTCAGGCTAATTGGTCGATAATTACCTGGTTGTGACTTCTTTCCTTTATTTGAACATTGGTGTTACATTACCATGAGCATGTTTCCAGTCAAATGGAACTCAAACAATAGTGGAATATTTGTTAAATAATATCAATAGCACAGAGGAGGAGGAAGGGGAGGAGGAGGAAGAAGAAGAGGAAGAGGAGGAAGAGGAGGAGGAAGAGGAGGAGGAGGAAGAAGAAGAGGAAGAGGAGGAAGAGGAGGAGGAGGAGGAGGAGGAGGAGGAGGGCGTGTCAGGCACAGGAGGATGAAATACCTCCGGCGGCGGGGCAGGTCGGACTGGGTAGGACATGCAGGTGTCCGCCAATTCGGGTTTTGCTGTACTTTCTGTGTGAGGGGGAGAGGGTAGAGGCCATTAATTGTTTGTCAGCCACCCTGCCACTGCCAACGCCTCCTCCTCCTCCTCTACTCCCTCCTCTACTCCCTCTTCCTCCTCTTCTTCCTCTAATCCCTCCCCTTAGATTGAAAACCACAAACTATCTGGTAGTGGTTAGTAGTTCAGCCTTCCCGTCTTTCCTTGCAGTTCCTTGCTTACTTCTACTGTCTTGTACTAACTACTTTTCCTTGCCTTGTTCCTCCTTTCAACAACTCTAACTTTCCATTCAACTTTTTTCTTATACTTTTGGTTACACATTCTTTCTCACTGTTACTCATAATCCTCTTTCTCTCTCTCTCTCTCTCTCTCTCTCTCTCTCTCTCTCTCTCTCTCTCTCTCTCTCTCTCTCTCTCTCTCTCTCTCTCTCTCTCTCTCTCTCTCTCTCTCTCTCTCTCTCCACTCCCTCCTCTCTACCTTCAGCCGCCTTGAATGCTTCATAAAAAAAAGACAGATGAATTCACGTTTCTCTTATTTACAGTCCGATGGAAGAGTCACATGACCACGTGTCTCAATCACGCGGTGTCCCAATGTCCCAGCAACATGTGGTGGCTTCATGTCCCAGCCGCGTGGTGTCCCAATGTCCCCAACCTCGTGCTGTCCCAGTGTCCCTAACCGCGTGGTGTCCCCTGCCTCCAAACGAATGGCTCCCTCACGCCGCTACATCGCGTTGAGATCGCTGGGGCGTGTAGGACGTGCACGTTTCTCGGTTAGTCCTCCTCCTCCTCTTCTTCCTCCTCCTCCTTCTCTTCCTCCTCCTCCTCCTCCTTCTTCTTCTCCTCCTCCTCCTTCTTTTCCCACCATATCCACCCATACACCTTCCTGATCCTCACTTCACCTCCTCCCCCACCTCCCATCTTTAGTTACTTGGATCCATGTCCATCTTCACCCCAGTCCATCTTCCCCGTCAGAGAAAAAAAAAAGTTTCGTCACTCATTTAATCTCTCTCTCTCTCTCTCTCTCTCTCTCTCTCTCTCTCTCTCTCTCTCTCTCTCTCTCTCTCTCTCTCTCTCTCTCTCTCTCTCTCTCTCTCTCTCTCTCTCTCTCTCTCTCTCTCTCTTTCTCTCTTTCTGCTTTGCACTTCAATTCCAATTTCGTTTCTTCAATATTTTTTTCCTTTCACATCATATTATCAGATAGCTTCCTTCAGCGGTTTTCAATTACTTCCTAACTTATATTCCTCCCCAATTACCTTTCCCTCCCTCCCTCTCACCTTCGTCGTTGCCTCATTAACATTCAGGTGGACTCGTGGACCAAGCCTTGCCAAGAACAAGTGTGCACAGTGAAGGGGAACAGCAGGGAAGGGGAGGGAGGAAGAGGTGGGGGTGTTGATGAGAGGGGGATGTGGAGGTGTGCTCATTAGGGAGGGGGTGAGGTGGAGAGTGGAGAAGAAGGAGAAAGAAAGGTGGGAAGGTGAGTGAAGTGAGACGGATTAAGGTTCTGCAGGTAAGGTTTCAACGAAGAAGGAATGTGGAGAGAGGAAAGTGGGATCTGGGAAAAAAAAAAATACCGCAAGATGTTGATGAGGAACTTGGTCCTACTATTGCTACTACTACTACTACTACTACTACTACTACTACTACTACTACTACTACTACTACTACTACTACTACTACTACTACTACTACTGTGACACATTATTAGGTCATTAAGGTCATTCGCCCCAACTCTAGTCGCTAATGACTATAACATGCAAACATATTATCACCGTTACTACTGCTTCTTACTACTACTACTACAACAAAACTACATTTAACATCTTACCATCTAATCTCTCTAAATCTTCCTGTCTTTGCTACCCACGTCACTCTTGGTCCATCTTAATACCACTCTCCACCACTGCAGCCTCATAGTCCATATTTGCAGTGTTGGTGGCTTTATGAGCAAAGTATTTTGTATCGCAGAGGCGCAGCACGACTGACCTGACCAGGGAGAAACCAGAGGTGACATCTCATCCTCGTGGCTCCTTGGCTGCTGCCTCTTTTTCTAACTTTGTTTCATGTAACTTTGAATAGAACACTTGGTCTTGAAACCCATTCCACCGGATGTGCTGAATACGAGGAGCGGTGAAGCGACCCTGATGCAGATGTTGGATAGTTTCATTATACGTCCTCGTCTTTACTTGCTTCTTTATTTGGTGATAAGCTTCTAAGGACAGCTTGCGAAGACAGGCGACCATCGGGTCGAACATGCAGATGCTTAGAAAAGTCTTTTATCCTTGCATCCAGGATCCTTTGGCACTGATATCATCCCGTGCTTCATTAAAAAGTATTGACTGTGCTGTACAGGAGGTGTTCGTCGTCTAGGGGGAAGCATCTTGACACACCTCTATGAATATGTTGGTTCTCAGATCCCTCACCTCATCATGTTCAATGCAGCTGCAGCCTCTTTCCTACAGGTCATGGTGTGAATGACATCATTTGCTAGTCCACACAGAAGGATCAGTTACCTTAGAACATTAATGTATTTCCTATTTATGTACATTCTTAGACTAAAGCATTTGATTATGATGGTGATTGTTTTCCATGTGTTTTTGTTGTCCACAAGAAGCACTTCCACACTCACTTCCTGGGCAAGGATCTGCCTCATGGCATGGATGGCTGCTTCTCTGCTTACCTGCTATCCCGCACACAAATAAAAGTTCCCTGCTGCCCCGCACAGACTTGGAGCTTCCCTGCTGCCTTTCTCACATCCTTCTTGACAACAGCTATTATGCATCTGCCCACACTACGCCGCATAACTTATCCAACTCCTATGGGCCTGGACCCAGGATTCTTATCAAGAGGAATGAGGCGGCATGCAGTCAAGGCGTCGACGTGATGGCAGCAGGAGGCAGCGAACTTTCTTGCTGGTGCTGCAAGAGTGTTACACAGGTCATCAGCTGCAATGCCAAAGTTGGTGCTGCTCAGCAAGCTTCGCCTTCCCGTGCATCCAGTCCGGAGGGCATACTACTAAGACTACTATACTACTACTACTACTGCTACTACTACTACTACTACTACTGCTACTACTAAGACTATTACTACTACTACTACTACTACTTCTACTACTACTACTACTACTACTACTACTACTACTACTACTACTACTACTACTACTACTACTACTACTACTATAATAATAATAATAATAATAATAATAATAATAATAATAATAATAATAATAATAACAATATTAAGAGTAATAATAATAATGATGATAATAATAATAGAAAAGTAACAATGCACTGTAAGAACATAGCAAGTGATAAAGAGGAGAAGGAGGAGGAGGCGTAGTAGGAGGACAAGGAAGAGGAAGAGAAAGAGGAGGAGGAGGAGAAGGAGGAGGTGGAACAGGAGGCGGGAGAGGAGGAGACAACCAAGGGAAAGTGAGGTTTTAAAACAAATAAGGAAGGGGAGAGCGGAGCATCAAGAGGATGAAATGAATACCCTTGCTAGCATAATAAATCCACATCTATAAGGCAACAGTTCTTAACATGGAATGATGGACGAACATGACCTGGGAAGCAAGTGGAAGGGAAGGAAGGAAGGAAGGGATGGACGAAGCAGAGTGATGAAAATGAGGGAATAGGGAAGAATTGAAGAGAGAGAGAGCGAGAGCGAGAGAGAGAGAGAGAGAGAGAGAGAGAGAGAGAGAGAGAGAGAGAGAGAGAGAGAGAGAGAGAGAGAGAGAGAGAGAGAGAGAGAAGATAATAAAATAAATATGCAGTGTGGTGGGGGAGGGAGAGTAAATGTACTAGCTATGACACAACACGAGATGAGGGGAGGAGGAGGAGGAGGAGGAGGAGGAGGAGGAAGAAGAAGAAGAAGGTGCTTGACAAATGAGAACACTGTCGTTGCTCTATCATCCGCGCCGCTTCTTGTCTCTCTGTTAGCACTTGGACAAAGTTGCCATCTGCTTCGCCCTTCCCCGCATCACGCCCCATCACTTGTCGATTATAGGATCTGATCTCACTCTTTATAGGCGGCTGGAATCTTATTTATTTGTTCCTTCCCATTTATCTGCCTGACATTATTGCGTATTTATGTTTTTTTTTTTACTAGTGGTATTCATTTTCAGCGGTGCATCAAGTAGTTGTATGTAACAGTAGACGGTGTTACGCGAACCAGAACGCTTGTTATAGTAGACTCTCTCTCTCTTTCTCTCTCTCTCTCTCTCTCTCTCTCTCTCTCTCTCTCTCTCTCTCTCTCTCTCTCTCTCTCTCTCTCTCATTCTATCTCCCCTTCCCTCCCTCCAGCCACAAGCAGGTGTGTTGGTGATAATTAGTGTCTGCTTGGCCACAGGTGATCTCCAGGTGACCAACAGATGTGTGTGTGTGTGTGTGTGTGTGTGTGTGTGTGTGTGTGTGTGTGTGTGTGTGTGTGTGTGTGTGTGTGTGTGTGTGTGTGTGTGTGTGTGTGCGTAATCCCTACCTGTACCTGCAAATTAACCTTTTGTACCTTGAAGATTGACAGTAATTAGTTATGTTTTGTTACATTTATTGTTATATGTAAGTGTAATTAGACACACCCGTTACTTTTTTTTTTTGAGAGCAAGTTTAATAAGTAACCGATTAAGTAGAAGGAAGAGAAGATTATTAACCATGTGCAGGTAATTAGTGTTGAAAATGTAATTGTAGAGAATGTTAAAGGTTGTCTTTTATTTTCTTC
>JAPQNM010000018.1:6206641-6209141 GCA_029783475.1 Metacarcinus magister
CCTCCTCTTCACTGACCTTTCTTAGCCTTGCATTATATTACTCTGAGATCCTCCAACTTCTAATGTCATTTTCTTGTCTTCACTACTCTTCATCTTTCTATATTATCGGTGCACTTTATCCTTAACCTTATCCTACTCTTCCTCCTCCTCCTTCTTCTTATCCTTCTCCTCCTCCTCCTCCTCCTCCTCCTTCTTCTTTTTCTGCCTTGCTCCTCCACATTTTTCCTTAACCATCGCTAGCACTCACAAAGTACTACTACTACTACCTTCTCAACCTCGCCTATGCATGCTCATCCTAGATACATTATGATCATGTAATCTCAGTTTAATCTAATCACCACTTACTGCTTGTTTGGTAGACGGACCTTGACTAGACGAGAGATTTTTGTACATGCAAGGCTCCTGTGAGAAAAGATATGAATAAAAGTGCATGTATATATGATTTTGTTTTTATAGACTTGTAATCTTAATGCATTTCCCACTGCATAAATCTCCCCCCTTTCTAATGCAAAAATAAATGCAAAAAAAAAAAGAGAGGAAGGTGAAAAACTTGCAATTATTTTTTTGGGTAAGGATGTAATCTGGCGCGTTTCTCATTATCAGCAGCTTGCATCTGACGGTGGTTGACTGTGCATGTCTATATTTGACAAACACAAGACTTTACTTAATATACATTTGGATACGCTACGCTGCACACCATGGCTTGATTTCCATCCACACATAAACATAAACATACACACACACACGCAAGCAAACACACACACACACACACACACACACACACACACACACACACACACACACACACACACACACACACACACACACACACACACACACACACACCACATAAGCACACACACATTGAGAGGGCCACTTTTTTGGAGTCTTGTTTTCCTCAGGTGACACAAGGACAGGTAACCCCCCCATGTGGCCCTCAGGTAAGTCACGATTACATGGCTCTAACTGAACAGGTGCTCTCTCTCTCTCTCCCTCTATCTATCTATCTATCTATCTATTTATCTATCTATCTCTCTCTCTCATTCTCCCTCTCTCTCTAATCATATTTGATCGAGGTAGGAAGTCGATAATAGCTGTAATTAAAGAGATTGCCTTCAATAATTTTTCTTGGAATCTGTAATGGAAATATTTCAGACTTTAAGAGAGAAGAATAACGCAACAGTTGGTGTTTCGCAGCGCCGCCCATCCACATTCATGTCAACACTGACCAACACACACAAAAAGGAGGATGCCGAAAGGGGTGACTATGCAATGTTGTCCGTGTATTTGTGAGGGGGTTCGCCTGACCTAACGTAAATATGTGGTTTTTGTACACCTAGTCAGTCGCAAGGGGTCTCTCTCTCTCTCTCTCTTTTTTTTTTATCTCTCTCTCTCTCTTCCACGGCCACTCCTGTGACCTACTCTCTGCTTGCAGTAATCCTACGACACAAGACACGTTTCCTCATCACATTCTCCCTTCCTCGACTCATCTGTCTTAGTGTTCCGTCATTGCAGGGAGAAAAAGAGAGTAGCGGTGTTGTGCATCTCCCTGTTTCCCTCCGGCCTCCACTCCTGGCAAGGTGACTCGTCCTATAAAGTGTTAATGCATGGTTGACCAACACTCGGCTGCTCTCTCATTCACCTCCTCGTAAAGGCAACATACCGGGTTCTGTCTGAGTCTCGTAGATCTGGTCTCGCTCTGCTGGTTCTGAGGCAATATGCTCTCTGGCTGCTTCTTGTACCTCTCAGCTCAAGGCGCCTCACCAGAACAGAGTCTTTGACATGTATGACTGTGCGCCAAAGTGCATTTAGCCGGTTTTAGGGCAAGTTATGCGTTGCTTTGTGGAGTATTATCACACTTCATCAAGCGGTATTCTGTCTTCATCCTGATTTACGGTCAAAAATATTCACGTTGTGGCAAAACTTCGCATCGAGGCGAGGGAGAGAGGGAGCAGAGCAGAAAAAATGAGTCGGCCAATAAATAACAAACCTTCTTGCACCACAAGCCCCAAAGTTGTCGTAACTGCATTGGATACTTTCAGACTTTAATGTCTCTCTGCCACACTGAAATCTATTCTGGCATTTATCTTGTGAAGACGTGGGGGTCTGCAGTCACCCGGTGTGGAGAGGGGAAGGGGAGAGGAAAGGGAGCTCGCCCGGCATTATCGCATGTTCGCGCCTCCCCGTCAGCCGTGTAAGGCCGCGGGAGGATTAGCATCGGCTGTGCTTCTCCAGGAATGTCTCCGAAGCAACGTAGTGTGACGGTTTTTTTAGTAGCGTCAGTCGAGCGGACGAGGAGGGGAGAAAAAAAGGGAGACATTACAAAGGAAAAGTCCTCATGGGGCCCGGCACATATAAGGGCGTCTCAGAAGCTGACATGCAGTAAGTTGTGTGTCGGAGACCGTTCTACTAATTTCCGTTAATACCTATATCTGTTTCCTGAAGGCCGACCACTGATAATGTACGTACATCCCTCTTGGCCAACATTGTTAAGTATGGC
>JAPQNM010000018.1:6219141-6224141 GCA_029783475.1 Metacarcinus magister
AAAGACAGTAAGGAGAAGGTACCAAATTATCAAAGGGCGAATTTCATCAGAATGCGATCAATTCTAGAAGACACTGACTGGAGTGAACTGTTGTCAGAGTCAGATATTGATAAGTCATGGGAGGCCTTTACCACAAAACTGAATGAAGTTATAAGCGTATGTGTACCGTATCGATACAGACGTTCAGCAAGGAAGAACAAACCAAAATGGTGGAACGAAGAGATAAAAAACAGCCTCACTCTCAAAAAACATGCGTACAATAAGTACATATTAACTAAAAGCCAAGATGATAAAGTAGAGTTTGACAGAATTCGTCGCGATACTAAGAGATTGATAAAGCGTAGCAAGAAAAACCTGGAAGAATATATAGCGGAATCATGTAAATCAAATCCTAAAGAATTTTATAGTTTTGTTAAGAGTAAAAAAGCCCTTACCTGCAATATCGGTCCACTTACTAAAGGACATGGAAATCACACAAATGACGAAAACGAAATGGCTACAATCCTTAATAACTTTTTTGCATCCGTATTTACAGAAGAGGATTGTTCATCGTTTCAGCCACTTGAGATTAGAGGGACCGTAAACTTCTTAAATGATATACTCATAGTAGAAAATGACGTTTTGCAAAAAATCAATAAGATGAAAACAAACAAAACCCCTGGACCAGATAAAATTTCCCCAAGAATCTTGAAAGAGGTCAAGCACCAGATCAGTAAACCGCTTACAATCTTATTCAATAAATCCTTAAGAGATGGTAAAGTTCCATCAGATTGGAAACGTGCAAATGTAACACCAATCTTCAAAAAGGGGGACAAGTCACAACCCGGAAATTATAGGCCAATCAGTCTGACATCAGTTGTATGTAAATTAATGGAGACAATCATTCGTGACAATGTGGTGAAATTCCTTGAAGACAACGATATAATAAAACCATCACAACATGGTTTTCGTAATAAACGTTCATGCTTAACTAACTTATTAGACTTCTTCCACAATGTTTTTGACGCGTACGATGAAAGCAGAGCAGTAGATGTCATATATCTGGATTTTCAAAAGGCTTTTGATAAAGTACCTCATCAACGATTGCTTAATAAACTAATGACTCATGGTATCTCTGGTAGCATTTACAATTGGCTTCTGGACTGGCTCTCTGAACGTAAGCAGAGAGTAGTCTTAAACGGTGTCTCCTCTCAATGGTTAAACGTTAAAAGTGGCGTACCACAAGGCTCAGTGCTTGGTCCTGTCTTATTTTTGATATATGTTAATGACATAGATGATGGGATCACTTGCAAAATATCGAAATTCGCTGACGATACGAAAATTCTCAGCAAAGTAACTACGACAATTGACAGAGAAGTCTTACAATCAGACCTAGATCGACTAACGTCTTGGGCCAATAAATGGCAAATGAAATTTAACGTTGAAAAATGCAAGGTACTACACATCGGAAGAAATAATGATCACGTTCAGTACTCAATGAATGGTAAATCACTTTCTACAGTAAATAAAGAAAAAGATCTGGGAATCACAATATCAAACGATTTAAAACCCAGTCAACATTGTTCAGAGGTAGTTAAAACTGCTAACAGATTGGTCGGCTTTATTGGGCGTACTTTCGAAAATAAATCAGAAAAAGTCATATTAAAACTGCATAATTCACTAGTACGACCCCATCTTGAGTATTGCGTACAGTTTTGGTCCCCATATTACAGAAAGGACATTGACAAACTGGAAAGAGTCCAGCGAAGAATAACAAAAATGATTCCAAGGCTGAAAAATAAACCTTATGAAGAAAGACTTAAAGAACTAAACTTATTCAGCCTAGAAAAACGAAGGATGCGAGGGGATTTAATTGAAATGTTCAAGATAATCAAAGGATTCGATAATATCAAAGTAGAAGATTACATTACTTTTGATCGATCAAATATAACAAGACGACGTCATTCTTTTAAGATTACTGGTAAAAGATTCACATCAAACGAAGCCAAGCACTTCTTTTTCAATCGGATCGTTAACGTTTGGAACTCCCTGCCCGCCAATATCGTCGACAGTAAAACAATTACTACGTTCAAAAATAGACTTGACAAATATTTAGAAGCCAATCCACAACTAAAATACTATCCGTTAACGTAGCAAACTTTGAGTAAGTTCATCCTGATGTACCTAATTTACGAAATGTCGATTCAAAAGACGTCGCTAGTGGCCTGACATCGCTTGCCAGGAAGTAGTGGTAGCAGTAGTGGTAGTGACAGTATGGTCTTGGTTGGCCTTCCTTTCCCTGCCAGCCATGGCTGGGGAGAGAAGCCTTCACCCTTACTATCCTGTATCCTACACTCTAGAGTAGATAGTGTAGTCTCACAAACAGCCTCGTAAGGGCCAGCAGGCCTGTTGTTGTTTGTTCTTCCTATGTGTTCCTATGTGTTCCTCCTCCTCCTCTTCCTCCTCCTTCTTCTTCTTCTTATTTTGCCTTCATCCTCCTCCTCTATCTCCTTGTCTCCATTATCATCTTTATGGTTCCTTTGACTTTCGATTGTTCCCTCTTCTTCCTCTTCTACTTTCTTCCTTTTTCCTCTTTTCCTCTTCCTATTTCTCTATTTTCCTTCTCCTTTCCTTTTACTCATCTTCTTTCTCTCTCTATTGTGCCATTAATACAATTCTTTTCTCACCTCCTTATCTACCTACTTCTCTATCTCATCCTTTTCTCCCTTTCTCTCCCTCTTTTCCCTTTAATCAAGTCTCCTTTCCCTCCTCTCTTTCATCTAATTCTTGCTGATCCTTATCTACTTCCTCCTTTTCTTCTTCCCTTTCTTTCTTTTCTTTTCTTTTCTCAAGTCTTACTCCCTATCCTTCCTCATCCTCCTGCATCACCATTCCTCTTCCTCCTCCTCCTCCTCCTCCTCCTCCTCCCTTTTAACCTCTTCTCTACTTCCTCTTCCTCTTCCTTTACCTCTTCTTCCCGCCCTCCCGGAGTTACGCAGATGAAAGCAAGTTCCTTCCCGTCCTCTTCCTCCTCCTGCTGTGCCTCCTCACGTCTCCTTAAAGGTTACTGGTCCTCCTACTGCCACACCTGTTGTTTTCTTCCCTCTCCCCCCCCTCCCAATCCTTCCCTCCTCTCCTCCCTTCCTTCCCTTCCTTCCCTCCCCTCCCTCCGCCCCTCCTTTCTGCCTTCCTTTCAACATTCACCTTTTATTTCTTCATGGTTGAAAATTTATGCTTCCTTTTTTTCCTCCTCGCTCTTCACTCTCGTCGCTCATTTTTTGTTTTGTTCTCTCTCTCTCTCTCTCTCTCTCTCTCTCTCTCTCTCTCTCTCTCTCTCTCTCTCTCTCTCTCTCTCTCTCTCTCTCTCTCTCTCTCTCTCTCTCTCTCTCTCTCTCTCTCTCTCTCTTTTGCCCATAATTTTTTCATTGATATGATGAAATATCTTCCTTTTTTTTTATATTCCTCTTCATCATTCGTTTACTTCCTTTATTGTTCTCCTCCTCTTCTTCTTCCTCCTTCTCCTCCTCCTCCTTCTTCTCCTCCTTGTGATTCTTCCTTCCTCCGTCCTACTTTCTTCCCTGTTCCCTTTCTCTTTCTCTCTCAGCACCTTACCTTGCCTCACACCCATTCACCTTCTTCCTCTCTTTCGACACTCATTCCTCCTCCTACTTCACTCCCACCTCTCTCTCTCTCTCTCTCTCTCTCTCTCTCTCTCTCTCTCTCTCCTTCCTCATCTTTTTTCATGCTTGGTTCTTTTCTTTTTTTTTCTTCTTTTTTTTTCACCTCGAACGTATACTTTATAAACTCTTGTGTTACCAGTTTATATCTATATCTTCTTCTTTTTTATTTCACTTCACACCATTTTTAGTCATGATAATACTGCTTCCCACTTGGTTTTCCTCCTTCTCCTCCTCCTCCTACTTTTGCTCCTCCTTCCTCCTTCTCCCTCCTCCTCCTCCTCTTCCTCCTCCTCCTCCCAATGCTCCTCGTCCATTTGTCATAACCATCATCATCATACAGTTTTCACCGCTTCGTCATCTGCCACAACCCTTTCATAACCTCCTCCTCCTCCTCCTCCTCCTCCTCCTCCTCCTCCTCCTCCTCCTCCTCCTCCTCCTCCTGCTGCTGCTGCTGCGTCACCCGACCACACGTCACCGTCACCACCGTCCTCGCCAAGGTATGACATTACCAGCATCACTTCAGGGCTAGCATCACCCACTTAGGTAACGGGCCTCCTCTACTATATTTTGTTTTTAGTATGATAAATTCTCTCTCTCTCTCTCTCTCTCTCTCTCTCTCTCTCTCTCTCTCTCTCTCTCTCTCTCTCTCTCTCTCTCTCTCTCTCTCTCTCTCTCTCTCTCTCTCTCTCTCTCTCTCGTGCATGAACTGTGGGTTAACTTTTTCATCACCATCACCTCTCGTGCGGCGACGGCATCATTATTGTTATTATCATCCTCCCCCCCCTCCCCACACACACACACACACACATACACACACATACACACACGCTTCCCCAGAGTATCACAACCCTGGCAGTCCCATACCCCCGACCCTCCGTCCCTTTCCCCTTCTCTGCAACGCGGGCTCGCCTCTGACAACACTAATAATACTAATAAATTATCGCAATTCAGCCAAGATGAAACACGTGGTTGGGAAATGCACGAGAAAGGTGGAATATCACACTGCTGACATCTTGCAAGGCTACTGAGGCTGCTTCTGGTGATGGGAGAGAGGCTGAGAAAGGAGAGAAAGGAGGTTAATGAAGAGGATAGTAGTGAAGCTCCCTGTCTCCATCGTGATCCGCCGTATGCATAATGGATTGAAAGAAGGGACACATCATTAATATATGGCAGAGGGAAAGTCCGCAAGATGGAGAGATTGAAAGTGGCGGTGGTGGGCATATTGTGGATGATTAAATTAGGGGGTTGTGACGTGAGGAGGAGGAGGAGGAGGAGGAGGAGGAGGAGGAGGAGGAGGAGAAGGAGAAGGAGAAGGAAAAAGAGAAGGAGGAGGAGGAGGGT
>JAPQNM010000018.1:6229141-6239141 GCA_029783475.1 Metacarcinus magister
CTCGTTATCCCTACCCTCTCCTCACAGCCTCCCTCATCATCCGTCTCACACAACCCTGTCACCACCTGTCCTACATCACCGTCACCCTGCATATCCCTCACCACCACCATGCGATACAAAAACATCACCTTCCACCACCTCCCATCACCCTCACCTCTTCACTGGTTATCTCTCCCTCTACTTCATTTTTTTTTTCCCACATTCTACTCTTCCTTCACCCCACTGTCTGTTCCTACTCAGTTAAGTTCAGTTTAGTTCTCACCTCCTTAAGCAGCTTCCCTATCACCCCTTCCCGTACAGACACCAAGCTGCCCCTCGCTTTACACTCACACCATCCCCACCCCCACCTCTCCCACACCTCCTCAATCACCACACGTCCCTCACCACCCTACCCGCCGCTCTCCGTGCTAAGAAGGGTGACCACACAAGACAAATGCCTTCGTAAATTCACAGATAAGCCGGACACACACACCCACACCTTCCTTAATTAAGGCGATTAGGGATGCGAAACGAGCCAACGATTGGCTTAACATGCATGTCATCAGCCAATCAGCGGGTCCGACGTGCTCTATTTGCGCACAACTGTTGCCGGGTGCACGATCACTCGCCCAATTGCGTGCAGCCACTCACAGCAGACTGTGTTGTCGACAGCCAGTAGGAAAAGACTTTGTTTGTTGTCTTTAGCGGCTCTGAGGAAAGTTTTGGTTGTATTTTGTTACTAAGAGTTCTGATTATCTGTAAAAACAACACCTTTTCTTCCCTTGTTTGGTGGAGTCATAAAAGAAAACTCGGAGGGATGTTTTCTTTTTGATGTGAATACCTGGTGAAGAGTTACTTCGAGCTGCACCTCTGATCAACAGTTAGTCTCTCGTGCCAACATTACATGGACTTAATTGTTGTTCTCGAGGTGGATGCATCGTTCTTACATACATACATGACAACTTAGTTTTATAGGAATGATAACAATGATAACATTAAACAAGTGAGGTTTGGCGTGTGAGGAGAAAGAGATGTTCTCCAGGTTACTTTTTCTTCCAGGTTCTCTCGTGCTTCTCCTCCACAAGTGTTTCTTATATACGTTCATGTTTGTTCCCATCAGAGGTAGAAAAACGTCCCCAAACCCCGTTTATCGCGCGCCTCCTCACCCCTCCAGCCGTCCACTACCGCTCACTCGCTTGTTTGGTCCTCCAGCAGGTGGCGCTGACGGACGGATCTGTCAGCGGGTGGCAGACATCAGATGGCGAATGACCCCCCTCTCGCGCCCGCCCTCTACTAGGCGCCCATTTTTCCACGTCTCCACGGGACTCTACACTGTCATGTCGGAAGTTTTTTTCTTCTTTCTTTTTTTTTGACTTTAATCCTCCGTCTGGTGATCAGGTTTTGGTTGGTGTGTATTTGTTCCTCCATATCATGCGCGGCCACAACACATGCGTTTGTGATAGTAGTGATAGAAAACGTGGCGGGAGTAGCGTCGGGGAGGAGCGTGATGGAGTCCTGAGCTTGTTGGGCGAACAGATTACGACTTTGGGTGTTGGTTTGAGGGTGGAGCCTATAGGACCGTAGCGCAGTTCTTGTGTGGGCCCAATAAGCTGGAATTAAAGAAGTGGCAGCTGCTCCAATTCTCTGAGCCCTTACTAGGCAGGGGCGAGATGGATGAGCTCAGTCCTTATGTGAGCCAGGATGGATGAGGCATCCACGAGATTCTAGGAAGCTGCCCGTCCCGCCACTGTCCCACACGAAGCTCACAATTCAAGAGGTAAACAAGGAAGAAGAAAATACAATACATACATCAACAAATAAATTGGTTAAACTGACGTCGCCGTGGGCAATGAAGAAGCAAAGACAGAGAAACATACAGCCGCTTGTTATGTTCTGCACTGCCTTCAGAACACTTCACATTGCCTCCTACCACAACACAAGTTAATGCCATCCCCGGAGGCACCTCAGTACACTTCAATATGAAATACTCTACGGTGGTTTTGTCTCGCTCTCGTAAGCCTGACGCCACATCGATAACACTACACAACACACTATAGACTACAGATAACAATGAACAGTTAGAGAGAGTGAGAGAAAGAAAAGAGAGAAAGAGAGAGAGAGAAAAAGAAAAAGACAGAAAGCTCCTCGAAAAATCCTTTGTGTAACCTTTCCCGTAAAACAATAAAAACGTGGATAGAAAAAAACAAAAAAAACACGAACATAAACAAACACCAAACGCGTAAAACACACACACACACACACACACACACACACACAATCACCGAACAAGCAGCCGTAGAAGAACAAAAAAGGAACAAGAACAAGAAAACATATAGAATTTACCTCACCACCTCGCCAACACCCTCGACCTTGGCAAGTACACACATACAGCATCAGGCAGGCACCGTGAGAAAGCCAGCTCGGCCCACCTCTCCTCTCCAGCCACACACTAGGATGAGAGCGAGAGAACAAAAAATTTACCTTATGTAAATAAACTTGCAATTTGTTCAGGTGTCGACTTGCTATTAGTTGAACTGGTCTTTCCCTTCTCTCTCTCCTTCCCTCCTTCCCTCTATCCCTCCCTCCCGCCCTCCCTGCCTTTCCCTTCCCTCCCTGATTGAGTTATGACGTAAGGTTTAGAAAAAAAAGAGTTGAATACATTAAATGAATAAATAAATCAGTAATAAATAGATAAATAAGAATAGATCATGAATAAATAATCACCTTCACATCTACTGATTACCTGCACAACACGGAGCCCCAAATTTGGGTGAACGAGAGGAAATGACAAAGTTGTACATGTTTATTTTTTTACATACCTTGGCCAAATAATCACCAAAAAGTAGTCACTACCCAATTAGAAATAAAGGTAACAGCCCCTACCTACAGGAGTGGTTCACTTACGTCAGAAAAGTCATGAATAGATTCCCGCCGTAAACATAACTTCGCTGTTCCCTGTAAAAAAAAAGAAGGAGGTAATGGGTAGCCATCTTCACATTAACAACAGGAATATGAGATGATGACCGTGTGTGTGTGTGTGTGTGTGTGTGTGTGTGTGTGTGTGTGTGTGTGTGTGTGTGTGTGTGTGTGTGTGTGTGTGTGTGTGTGTGTGTGTGTGTGTGTGTGTGTGTGTGTGTGTGTGTGTGTGTGTGTGTGTGTGTGTGTGTGTGTGTGTATATGTGTATGTGTATGTGTGTGTGTGCAAGGAGATTCGTTTGCATATAGGAGCTGTTTTACCAGCTGTTTGTAAGCAAATTAGAGCCCAGGGTAATGGATATGTCCAGACCCTATATCTGTAAGCTGTTTTCTCTCTCTCTCTCTCTCTCTCTCTCTCTCTCTCTCTCTCTCTCTCTCTCTCTCTCTCTCTCTCTCTCTCTCTCTCTCTCTCTCTCTCCAACTTCGCTTCTTCCTGTACTTCTTGTTCTACCTCTTGTTCTTTTTATCCTACCGCCTTTTCCTCCTCCTCCTCCACGTCTCGTATTACCATCCATTCCAAAAAGAGAAGAGAAGAGACCAAACAAAGCCAACGACGGTGCACATGCTACCTGGAAGAAGGGGCAGTGTGCAAGGTGCGTAATTGTTTGTTCTACCTGACGGAAGGGAATAAAAAGGAGAGAATGGAAGGCGGGAGTTGATGTTGGAAGGAATGAAAAGAATTGAACATACGAAACAGAATAAAAACAGGTAAGAAGAAGAATGGAAGGGATAAGGGAATAGTGAAACATGGTAGAGGGAATTTGAGGAAGGAAGAGGACATGAATAAAGGAACAGGGAAGGTAATAATGAGAAGAGAAAGAAACTGTGGTGTATATAGAGTACATATTGGCAGACAGAATGATAGACAGGAGACAGAATCGATCGAGGTCTGTCAATCCAGTCTCCAAGTTATCCTATCAACCAGTCAGTCATCCAGTAAGCCAGCCATGTACCCAGTTATCAAACGAGCTATCTAACCAGCCAGCTAACCACCTGCATAGCCAGCCAGTCAGTCAGTCAGTTCTTTAGTCATTAAGTGAGTTATCTACATATATAGTCAGCTGGTTATCCATTCATCCATCCAGTCAGACAGTCACACAGTCATTCAGTTACCCAGTCATCTAGCCAAATAGATGACCAATTACCAAGTCATCCAATTAGCTAACTAGCCACCTATCCAACCAGCAAACAGTCATCCAACTAGTCACCCAGTCATCCAATTAGCTAATCAGAAAATCAGTAACAAACTCATTCACCCTGATAGTTAGCTAGCCAATTAGCTAACCATCCAGCCATCAAGCAAGCCATACTGTCATCCAGCCAGTTAATTACCATGTCATTAACTTATCGAATGAGAAAATCAGTCACAAAGTCATTCACCTTAATAGTCAGCCATCCAGTTACCAAGACATTCAGCCAACCAGTTAGTGAGTGAACAACTAGTCAGTGAGGGAGCTAGGCAGTCAGTCAGTCCGTTCAGCCAGCCAGCCAGCCAGCCAGCCATTCGGTAAGTCAGGCAGGTAAAGTGAGTGTGTGCTATTAAAATAATGCTATACTGCAGTTGGGTTCCTCGTGCGCTACTCTATTTACGTAATGATCCATCTGGGAGGAAATTGCTTCGCCCGCCTTTTCGCAATGACTCCAAAGCATTTTAATGGACGGGTGAGCTCGATTTTTATTACCCTGGCTCAACGCTGCAATTTGGGTGAGATACGCTTTGTTTTAGTGTCTTGAGTCTCCCTGGAAGTGGTTGGTGCGTGGTGGTGGTGATGGTGATGGTGGTGGTGATGCTTGGTAGAGGAAGAGTGAGTGAACTTTCCTCTTTTTTCCTCTCTCTCTCTCACACACACACACACACACTCTCTCTCTCTCTCTCTCTCTCTCTCTCTCTCTCTCTCTCTCTCTCTCTCTCTCTCTCTCTCTCTCTCTCTCTCTCTCTCTCTCTCTCTCTCTCTCTCTCTCTCTCTTAGGAAACTGGAATTGACCATTAACACAACATTTTCTCTTAATCTTTCTCTTTCTCACATTTTCTTTACATTCCTATTTGCTATTCATTTTTCATCCACTTTCTCGTGTTCTTCCTGACTGTGATTTTATTTATATATTATTTGCAATTCAATGTGGTAGTAGTTGTAGTAGTTGTAGTTGTAGTTGTTGTTGTTGTTGTTGTTGTTGTAGCTTTGTTGTTGTTGTTGTTGTTGTTGTTGTTATTGTTATTATTATTATTGTTGTTTCTTGTTGTTATAATTGTGATGGTGGTGGTGGTGGTCGTTCTTCTTCTTCTTCTTTCTTCTTCTTCTTCTTCTTCATCATCATCTTCTCCTTCCTCTCTTCTTCTCTTTTGTTCTTCTTCATCACTCATTAAACTTGTCCTAATGTTCGGTTGGCAAGTTGCAGCAAGTGATGATTAAGTCAACGTACACACACCCACACCCACACACACACACCACACACACACACACACACACACACACACACACACACACACACACACACACACACAAAGGAAGAGTTCGTTACGTTATGGTGACCTCTAGATGACCCTTAAGACTGGCCGGAAGTGACCTGACCCGCCCATCCTCTTTAGAGAAGATAAATTCAAAAGAGGAGGAAGAGGAGGAGGAGGAGGAGGAGGAGGAGGAGGAGGAGGAGAAGAGGAGTAGGAGAGTGACTAAAAAGGATGAAAAGAAAGAGAGGATAACACAAATAAGTACGAGGAGGATAAATAAGATGATAAGAATAAGGAGAAGGAATAAGAGGAGGAAGAATACACCGAGATAACGGGAGAGAAAAGTGGATAAATAAAGGAAGTAGTGAAGATAAAAGATAATGCTTCGGGCGAACAAATAAAAATGAAAGTTATTTGAAATTCATTGATACATCTAGATATATTTAATAAAATGTTGAATAAGGAGAGAGAGAGAGAGAGAGAGAGCGAGAGAGCGAGAGAGGAGAGAGAGAGAGAGAGGAGAGAGAGAGAGAGAGAGAGAGAGAGAGAGAGAGAGAGAGATGTTGAAAAAGATAAAGGAGAGAAAAGGTTTTGGAAGAATGGAAAGGTCAGAAGAGAGGAAGGCGGGAGAGGAAAGACCGTTTTAATTACAGGTTTACAATGTTTATGGCAGGTGACACACACACACACACACACACACACACACACACACACACACACACACACACACACACACACACACACATACACATGCACACACACGCATTTGCTCATCTGGTTCCAAGCTTTACGTCTCACTAAACCACGATTCATGTTCGAGATTATCTTTATTGTTGCGAATGGAACCTGAAACTCTTGTCAAGTCTGCTCACACTGTTCTATAATGTCCACGACGTTGAATCCAAACACTGGAGAATATATTACAGTCACTCAATTTCGAAAACACTGATTTATGAAGCCAATTTCTCAACGATCTCCGTAAAAAAACAAGTTGGGTGATGTAAATAATTCTAGATAACTTTAAGCGAAACTTGAAATTGTAGAAGTAATAGAAGTAATAGTTTTAAATAAACCGAAGGCAATGTGAAGCGGGAAACAGTATATGAGTTTTGTTTTTTCTTAAGGAACAAGTAATACGGAAACTTGCATCTAATAAACACAACACAACACAACGAGGATGAAGCAGCAACAGCAATCAACACACTGTCACCTTTGGGGCCGCAACGACAGGTAAGCAGTAAAAAATATACCTGCTGTAACTCCTGCTGATAACACACACCCAGTATGACACTTCCCCTACAACCCAAATCTAACTTCAAACCTAAAAACCTAACCAACAACCTAACCTAACCTCACACCTAATCATCACCTAACCCTATACACCAACCCAACCTAACCTAACTTCACCACTACCTCTCTTCTCGCTACTCCCTCACCACTCCCTGACTCCCCACACAGGTGCAGGACAGAGGCTCTCGTGATGACCAGAAATTAGCGCCGGGCCGAGGAATGTTGGGAAATAAATCAGTTAGTGGTCGGGCTTCTTTCCCCTCGGGCCACCTCGGTCTCCGGATGTGGCCCACGCACTCCCCGGACTACCTAGGGGCACACTACAGCCGGTGGGGCATGCCAAGAGGTAGCAGAGCGGGTGTTGTGCAGTTCATGTGTGTGTGTGTGTGTGTGTGTGTGTGTGTGTGTGTGTGTGTGTGTGTGTGTGTGTGTGTGTGTGTGTGTGTGTGTGTGTGTGTGTGTGTGTGTGTGTGTGTGTGTGTGTGTGTGTGTGTGTGTGTGTGTGTGTGTGTGTGTGTGTGCGTGTGTGTGTGCCAGAGAGGAATTAATCACGAGTGTGTTTATTTGAATAAGAAACTAGGGGTGTCTGGATGGTATATTATGGGGTAGAGGACGTGCTGGTATGTGGTGGAGTGTGGTGCTGGATGTGAGATGATGGTGGTGGTGGTGGTGGTGGTGGTGGTTGAAGAGAGGAAGGGGAGGAGGGAGTCAAGGAAAGAGAGATGGATATGCTTATGAGAAGGGGTAAGGACAGGATGGGTAAAGGAGGGAGGAAGAGGCACAGAGGGTATAGGAGGAGGAGGAGGAAGAGGAGGAGGAAAATAGGGTAAGAAGAGGAAGAAGAGGTGAAAGGGTAAGAGGGTAGTTTTCAAACATCAACAAGGACCTTAACAGCCAAGTAGTGGTCAAAAGGTGACACAAAAAGACTCCCCAACCCCCCCTCTTTATCTCTCTCTCTCTCTCTCTCTCTCTCTCTCTCTCTCTCTCTCTCTCTCTCTCTCTCTCTCTCTCTCTCTCTCTCTCTTTCTCTCTCTCTCTTCTAACTAACAGCATGTAAAATTCAAACACCAGTGTGCTGAGATTTATGGAACTGATCAAAGGGCTTCCTGCAAAAATAAAAATGTAACAATACCTTTGCTTAAGAAAAAGAAAAAAGAAGAAAAAAAGAAGTGTAGTCAAACCACATCTTAAATGCAAAGTACAGGTCTGGTTCGCCCGGCCCGGTACCGCCTACTTACTGCCCAGCACTCCACATGCCGGGAAACCAGAAGAAAACGCTCATCCTGTACAGTGACGAAGGTGATGCTCTTGTTAAGCGTGAAATCTGCGGGAGAGATCTGGACAACATTGACGTCGATAAACACGGTCACTGCGGGAGGCTGTTTATTATGTCGTGTATAAATATGGCAAAAAAAGTATATTCACGTTTGAGATACTTGTTTTGTTATACATTTGAGGTCGTATGAATTAAGTAATTTCTCGTTATTCTTGTGTTAAATGCATATAAATACCAAGGACGTCTGACTCATATAATTAAAGAGTATAGATAGTTTCAAATATTTACCCTCATTTTTTTAACCATTTTCTACTTTTTTTTTCTATTTGTTGTTTTTTTGCGTTATGATATCCCTTGAGGCGACAAATACACTGCAATTAAAGCACTGTTATCAATATCAAAAGGCAGCAAATACACTGACACCATTCCACACATTTCTCATTTTTTTCCCCCCTACCTCCTTGTGTGTGTGTGTGTGTGTGTGTGTGTGTGTGTGTGTGTGTGTGTGTGTACCAAGAGTTGCGTGAGTGTAACAGTTTCCCGCCAGCAGCGCAATGACACACATGATTCAGGTCAACTGTCAATGTACTTGCTGAGGTGTGACCCTAACAGTCACAATAACAATGCTAATCGATCTCGTTGCATAACCACATATATCCACCATAAAGTTTGCATTGTCTCTATACTCTCTCTCTCTCTTTCTCTCTCTCTCTCTCTCTCTCTCTCTCTCTCTCTCTCTCTCTCTCTCTCTCTCTCTCTCTCTCTCTCTCTCTCTCTCTCTCTCTCTCTCTTTCTCTCTCTCTCACCCCTTGCCTCCCCAAATCAGGAGAGGCACAAGACCAACAAGCCTAACAGCCGTGACCAGTAATCACCCCCAACGCTCGCCCAACATCCGGAAGTCGGTTATTAGCGCCCAACCCACCTGTTGCGTGTATACCTGCGGGCGGGATGCTGGGGGCTGCGAGGACGGGGAGGGGGAGGAGGAGGAGGAGGAGGAAAGGGAGGAAGGGACGGAGTAAAAGAAGGAGAAGGAGGCAGGTGTGTGTCATTTGCATGGCTGTAGGCGAAGAGAAAGAGAAAGAGAGAGAGAGAGAGAGAGAGAGAGAGAGAGAGAGAGAGAGAGAGAGAGAGAGAGAGAGAGAGAGAGAGAGAGAGAGAGAGAGAGAGAGAGAGAGAGATAAAGGAAGGGTTAGAGTGAGAGGAGGAAGAGTGGAAGGGAATGGGCACTAAAGAGATGGAAAGGAAAGGGAGGGGAAGACAAGGCCAGGAAGGGGGAGCAGGTAGCGCACAATTAGACAGGTAGCGTTAAGACAAGGCAACAGCAGCAGCAGCAGCAGCAGCAGCAGCAGCAGCAGCAGCAGCAGCAGCAGCAGGTGTTGGCTAAATAATATTAGTGCGCTATTTTCCCTCGAGTCAGGAAGATCAAGTTGGTTCAGTTAATCACCACCAGGGGAGGTGGAGACCCATCTGCTTACCACACCGCCACACACACCACTATCACGGACGCCTCCCAGAACCCATCAGCATCTGGTGTTCTGCAGGAGGAGGAGCAGGAGGAGGTGGAGGAAGAACTAAAATTGATTTATATCGTAATTTTGTTTACTGCTTTTAATGAGAAGCATCACGATAACCTTCAAGGAAAAAAATATATTAAATGCCACATTTTTTCTCTATATTTTCGTTTGCTTTCGTTTATGCATTCCACAGTTCGTTTATCTACATGGCTTACTTTTTCAAGGTCGTCAGATGCATTATATAGGAAAAAAAATATAATGCACGTAATATAAAAGTATGCTAGTTTCCGTTGCTTAGCGCTGAAAGAATATCAGAGACGCTTCAGTACTGTTAGACACTCACGTCACACTCTCAATGCCACTGTGTTGTGTAATGACTGAGAACAACATACTGAGTGATCTGTGTCCACTATGTATGATAACAGATTAAGCAACACTCGCTGGTACACACGAGAGAGAGAGAGAGAGAGTGAGAGTGAGAGTGAGAGTGTGAGTGTGTGTGTGTGTGTGTGTGTG
>JAPQNM010000018.1:6244141-6259141 GCA_029783475.1 Metacarcinus magister
TCTTTTATTCCTTACTCTCATGCACTGTTATTTTCTCCCTCATTTTTCTCTCTTTCCTCCTCTCTTCATTCAGACTTAATAGCTTCATATCCCCCTTTTATTTATCTGTCTGTCTGTCTTTTTTTTTCTCTCTCTCTCATCATATCCTATCAATTCCAGCTTCCTCACCATATGTCTCCTCTCTCTACTCCTTATCTCCTGCCCCGACTCACCTTCCCTCCTCCCCTCCCACCCTGCCTCCCTGCCGCCCTCTCTCCTCTCCCTCCACGAACACCCTTGGGCCGGGCCTAAGGCAGGTGGCGATGTGTCCTCTTTGTTCTTGAGGTGATTATCGTTGTTTTTTTTTCTATCTCTCTACCGTCTCGTCTACACCTTTTCTACACTGTTTCCTTACTGTCTTGTCTGTATTTTTTTCTTTCTATCTCGCTACTGTCTCGTTTGTGTTTTTTCATCTGTCTCTTTACTGTTTCCTGTGTTTCCTAATCAAAGTGTATTCCAGGTAATCTAAGGTGAGGGTATTTCATTTATTTATTCATGTTTTTGTGTACTTGTGTGTGTGTGTGTGTGTGTGTGTGTGTGTGTGTGTGTGTGTGTGTGTGTGTGTGTGTGTGTGTGTGTGTGTGTGTGTTAGTTTGTTTATACTCGGTTTCTTTCATTATCTTTTCTGAATGACTGTATCGAGTATCTTGTAGTGATTCTCTCTCTCTCTCTCTCTCTCTCTCTCTCTCTCTCTCTCTCTCTCTCTCTCTCTCTCTCTCTCTCTCTCTCTCTCTCTCTCTCTCTCTCTCTCTCTCTTCCTTTCTCTCTTTATCTCTCAAAAAATCACTCTAACGCAACCACACCACAGTTTTTCCTAATTTTCCCAACACGCCTCGTTCCTCGGCCACACAACCACCACCACCACCACCACCACCACCTCTTTGACACTCCCGTTCACCGCCGTCTCTGTTTCCTGGCGGCGAAAGAACCGACACACCGTAAGATTTTTCCGCTACGTGCAACCTTCCCACAAAAAACGATTTAATTAGTGTCCCAGGTGAACATGGGGGACCAGCTCGAACAAGTCTCAGGTTTGTGTTTCATTGAGGCCAGTAAGAAATGTTCCAGATCTCTCTCTCTCTTTCTCTTTCTCTCTCTTTCTCTCTCTCTCTCTCTCTCTCTCTCTCTCTCTCTCTCTCTCTCTCTCTCTCTCTCCCTCTCTCATTCTCTCTCTCTCTCTCTAGCGTTCCTTCCTATGTGAACGGTTCTGCTTGCTTCGTTTCATTATTTACTGTTTATTTACACTTGTTGTTTTTCCTCCACGAGACTCGAGCGTCGTAATTACTCTTGAAAACGTCCATCACTATCGTCGCCATTATAATTACCGCCAATTATCAACCTGGGCATCACCACCGTCCGGGTCGGCGTGAGACTCATCAGCGCCCTGGCCTGAATGCCCTCCCGCCCACCAGCCCGCCAGCCACTCACTCCGCATCGTCTGTTGGAGGGAACCAATCTGACGAGGGAGTGATGGCCACGACCTCACCGCCACCACTAACGCTAATGATTGTGTTATCAGCTAAGACGCCCCAGGGAGTCATCGGTGCTACGTGTAAGGAAGCAAACGTCTCCATGAAGGTATTTATTTATTGGCTTCGGAGGATATCTAAAAGGGGGAAAAAATATATTCTGCGCTGCGTCGATAATTCAGGTGTTTCGTCAGAGGGAAAACAGGTGATGTGACGGAGGGGAAAAAAAACAACAATGTGATGCAAGTCAAGTTTGAAAGCAGAAATTACACAAAAGGATGAGAATGAGAGAGGAAAAAATTCTTGGTTGGAATTTCTGCAGATTAAGTCTGTCTCCATTAAGCAGGATTAGGAGCAGGAGGAGATGGAGGAGGAGGAGGAGGAGGAGGAGTGAGAGGAGGGAAGAGAGGGAGGGGGAGAGGATGATGCTCGATAAAACCCCCATAAAGTGTTTGCTGCGGTAAATCTAAGGCAAGGCACAAATTTAGAGTCTTTGTTGATGTAATAAACGCAACGAGTTCGGTGAAAGAAAAAAAAATTCAACCAAAACTGACGACGGTGTTGAGTTGCGTTGTAGTCGGAGAATACTTTTTATTATTATTTTTCTTTTTTCTGCTGGCAACTTTAAACTCCAAACTGTCATTATAAACCAAGTCAATTATCTAGTACTGGTTCTGGCATTCCTGGAAGTATTAGACTTATCGAGGCAGGGAATCCATCTATTGATCTATTTATCTATCTATCTATCTGTCTGTCTTTACATGTCTATATATCTATCAGTATGTATATGTGTCTAATCAACATAACTATTAATTCTCTGTAAGCTGCATATTCATCAATCTATTCATACATATGTAAATAATATTAATGCATCGAGTGCCTCTACATCTACCAGTCTACACATCAGCTACCATACCATCTACCTCTCTACCACTCGCTCTCCTTAGTAACCAGTCAATCAGTCAATCTATCAATGTGTCCACCGGTCCATCCATCCATCCATCCATCCACCTGCTACACCAACACTCTCAGTCAACACCTCACTCCCCTACAACACGAGCCTCGCCTCCCGTGACCCTCCAACACTTCACTCAAAAAAAAGAATGAAATAAAAAAAGATAAATCAGGGTTCGTCCCATTTCCCGCTGCTTCATTAGCCAGACAGTCACGTGCTCTCATTAATTTGCCGCCTCACAGGTTAGCTTCCCTTCCTCCTCCTCGTCTTCCTCCTCTTCGTCTTCCTCCTCCTTTTATATACAGCGAAGTTTGGCGTCAAGAGGAAGAGGTGTCAGTGTCTCTATTTCTTTTTTACTTTTTTTTCTGTGCGACGCCTGGACTGTGTTACGACTCGGTGGCTTCTGCGTGACGGTCATGGCGGGGCGGGTCGGGGCGGGGCGGGAGGAGTAGGGCAGGATGAGCAGAAAAGAGATGGAAGAAGAGGATGGGGGCAAGGAGTCGGTGTGTACATGACAAGGAGAATGGAGTTGGTTCTTGCAGGGTTGAAGTAGTGTGTTTGCCTGGTGATGGCGTAAGGATGTAAAGGTTCGAGGAAAGAGAAGGTGTGGGCTGGAGTAATAGTGGGAGTTGAAGAATGGATGTGGGGTGACGAAAGGAGTGGAGGGAGTGAAGTGAACGAGAGGTGAAGCACAATTTTTTTTTCTCACTACATCCCTATAAACTGTGGCATCACAGAATGAATAATTGAATAGAGACACATATAAGAAGTTGCATTACAAATCAATACATGTGTAGGAGCAGAACCCGTGTCATTCTTTAAGTCTTAAGTCCTAAATCATTCTGTTCCCGATTAAGGGCTTGGGAGGAAGAGTGTGGTGGTGGGGTGCAGCTTATCACAGCAGAACAGGCTGGTTGTCTGCTCGGCCATCCCTGTGTGTCTCGCCTTAAGACATTTAAGCTCATCAGACACACTGCGCTTTGTTCAGTGGTTTGCCAGTGGGACGAGGTCAAGATAATGTTAAACTTAGATTAATGGATGTACGAACGTGTGTATAATTACTATTACTTTTTTTTTACAACGGATCTTATAAAAAATACCCATTGTAATACACGGACAAGAATTGAGGCTATTCTTGTGATTCACATAGTCATTTCAGGTCAGGTCATGTCTAAGCGTTGTTGAGGGTGGTTCGTATACGCCAGATGGGGCGACGACTCCCCCGAGAGACCGCCCCGCCAGGTGCCTTCGCTGCCCCGTGATGCGTGGCGCCCCCGCCAGACGTGCTCGGGGCTCTTAATTTGCAGTCGACACTACTCCAAAAGGGATTTCCGACCTCGGTGAACCGTGGAGACGAAACTGATAATTTTGCCTTGGTTTATGCTGACTGAAAGCGGTAGCGGTGGTGGCAGAGGCCGTGGAGACGGTAGATGCACCTGCACGGGGAGGGTTGAGGCGCCTCGGAGACCACGAGGAAGGCGCACCAAGTAGAAAGGATACGTGGCGCTGAGATAACAACTACTGTATGTATGGTGGCGTGGGTGGATAAACGTGATGTCTGTTTGCATGCATGTATGTATGTATGTATGTCTGCTTGCCTTTCTTTCGTAACTAATAATTCAGTTCAACGGACCTTTGACGTTAGTGGAGCAATGCATTACAACACAAATAACACACACACACACACACACACACACACACACACACACACACACACACACACACACACACACACACAAATATACCCTAAGAAAAAAAATAACAGATACCCTTTCCTTCCCCGTCGTCCGAGTTAACGTTGATCACATTTCGTGCGTGAAGCATGAAACGAGATTTATGTCCTGCCTTGAAGAGTACAGGTTATACAGTGGGGGAAAAAAAGAAGTAAAGAGAATGTAAAACAAAAAATAGAGGAAAAACAACACATTAATTCCACACCTGACATGAACAACTTCCGATCCATGTTTTTACCTGAGACGCGCCTCCTTGCCCCTCTCACTTAGGTTTTCCTCGACATTGGGTTCTGCAGCAAGCATTGTCGAACCGAAGAAGTTGTTTTCCCTTCCCTCTGTTCTTATCAAGCTAATTAGAAGGAGGAGGAGGAAGAAGAGGAGGAGGAGGAGGAGGAGGAGGATGAGGAGGAGGAGGAGGAGGAGGAGGAGGAGGAGGAGGAGAGGAGGAGGAGGAGGAGGAGGAGGAGGAGGAGGAAGAAGAGGAGGAGGAGATGGAGGAGGGAGGTTGGTTGTTCTTGTGCACATGGAGACTTAGTTAAACGGGCGAGACTTCCGATGGAAAATGTGTTCTCACCTCATTAGGGGTTTGAAAGGCGAGGAAGATACGAATGGAGGGAGGGAAGGAAGGGGGGAGGAAGTTTTGGACTAGCCTTGTTTTTCAACTAGTTCTCTCTCTCTCTCTCTCTCTCTCTCTCTCTCTCTCTCTCTCTCTCTCTCTCTCTCTCTCTCTCTCTCAACAAAACTACTGACTATGATGAATTGAAATATGATACTCACTCTTTTCTCTTCCTTCTTAGCCCCAATGAAGCGCCTAAAGAGGAGATCCTGTGCCACCCTTCTGAGGCTTATGACGTGACCCCGGTACATGAAATGTGGCTAGTGCAAACCGTGGACTTTTATTAAAAAAATCAACTACAAGATAAAATATGGATTCTTGGGTTATTAACTGTTTCTATTCTTATTCTTATTATTGTCACTATCATTAGTATTATCATTATCAATACTGTTATCATTACCAGCACAGTAGCAGCAACACGAGTAACATAAGGTTTGTAACAATAACTAGTATGAAGCCCAAGTGCCGCTCACGTCTACCTTTTGCTACCAGTCCATCGCCACTTCCACTCTTATCCTACATCATGCGCGTCTGGCAGCAGGGCGTCCCGCAAACAACACCATGGTAAGCTCGATCTATGGTAAAGAGACAAGCAGGGACAATACATGACGTGGTGTATCCGTAGAGTTGTGCAACATTTTCCCACTGTCTGGCTCGCTGTCCGTCCCCTCTAAGCTGGCGCAACGCTCACCATGCTGTTCCCTCTATGCATGCAAATGAAAGAGTCGGTGTATGATGTGTGTATATGTGTGTGTGTGTGTGTGTGTGTGTGTGTGTGTGTGTGTGTGTGTGTGTGTGTGTGTGTGTGTGTGTGTGTGTGTGTGTGTGTGTGTGTGTGTGTGTGTGTGTGTGTGTGTGTGTGTGTGTGTGTGTGTGTGTGTGTGTGTGTGTGTGTGTGTGTGTGTGTGTGTGTGTGCCGGTTTGTGGCGGTAAGAAAAGAAAGGTATTGAAATGTATGCAGAGGTATCAATTTGGGTCAAGATGTACTAGATGGAATACAATGATGTAGGAATTTCGTATTAAGAATAGTTCACAGTTATACAATATAACGTCTTGTATCACCAAGAAATGAAAACAATCAGTGTAAATTGTTAATATCTTCAAAGTTCTTGAGTCCTTCCTTTGTTGATGCATTACAACCATTACAAGTCTCTGCGTGCTTCTTGCCACTCGTAACTTACATTGATGCTTCAGGTCAGGAGGCATAGCGGGCTGCGACCACCTCCAGGCACCGCTATCAAGGCATGTGCCCGCCAGCATCAATATAAACCGCGGCCCCTAGCGTAATACAGCATAACGGCGCACTACGGTACATCCTCCTTGCCCTGACTCTCTCTCTCTCTCTCTCTCTCTCTCTCTCTCTCTCTCTCTCTCTCTCTCTCTCTCTCTCTCTCTCTCTCCTGACCAAGACACACCTCCCCCCCCTTCCCTTGCAGGTGGCTCAGCACGCGTGGTCACCGCACACCCTCAAATGCCGAAACCGTTCTCAACACGTGCGGTGGTACCCTTCCCCGGTAGCACGTGTCCCGGGAGCTTTTTCATGTTACGTACAGGTGTTCAAGTGACTAGGTGTACCCTCACGCCGCCCTGTGCCTAAAAGCCTTTCCCACGGCCCGCCTTTCACTCCTCACAAGCATTGAGCGTCCGTCAGGGAGGATGAGTATGTGTGTCAGTTACGTGCAAGACACACACTTTCCACTCCTTCCCTATCCACGGTTGGTGCCATTGTTTTCCATCCATTACGCTGTTCTAACCAAATATTCCTTTGATGTGCTATTATCGAGTACTTTGGTTTATTACTTGTTTCATGAGGCTTTTGTCATACTATACAATTTTTGGGAAGGGAACGAGACAAAAGTACTATCAGTTGACGTTGAAATTGTAAATAGGAAATCATATTTTTTTTTCTTCTTTTGATGTGATTTGGGTGAAGCAAAAGTGTGATTCTCGATGAGGAAGTTTATGTAAATGTAACCTCGACACATGAACTGTTTGTGCAGATGAATAAGACCAAAACCTAACATTTGACGTTAGCGCATAATACTTAAGGGAGTGTTTGTGTCTTTTTAAGTAGATAGTTAAACAGGGGAATGTGCTCCATACTTTTTTGTATAAGTCTGAGCAATAAATGTATTCTATCTTATTCTATTCTATTTACACACACACACACACACACACACACACACACACACACACACACACACACACACACACACACACACACACACACACACACATACATACCCACACGCACACATACATACCCACACACCCACATACATACACACACACACACACACACACACACACACACACAGGGAGGGGGAAGCCTTCCTCTTCGCCTCATCGACAGGAAAGCTCGCTGACTCGTCTTCTGGATAAACAAACGCGCATTGTAGCCATCCTTCATCACCTTGCCAACGACCTTGGCTCACCCCTCCCCCCCCTCTCCTCTACCCATCGCCCTCAGGCACCTCCGTCATCCCCGTTTCCTCCTCCTCCTCCCTCTTCTTCTCTTGTTTCCCACGTACGTGTATTCTTTTCTCAAACTTTCTCTCTGTATTTTTCTTGAAAAATTTCGATTGCAATTACTGATCAAACTACATTCACTTCTTACTCTCAGTTATTTACTATTATTTAATACTTGTCCCTTTGCCTTTTCTTCTTCGTTTACTCTTCTCCTACAGACATGAGAAGCATCTTCCCCACCTCTTCAGTGCGTTCCTCCACCTGGTACACCTGTAATCACCACTCCTGAGTGAGTCACACCTGCAGGAAATTGTTGACATAGTCATCACCTACACCATCCTCCTCCTCCTCCTGCTGCTGCTGCTCCCAGCTGACCAGAACAAAGAGAGATAATCCACTTATTTAAATGCACACGCGACAAAGACTCTCGGACGCCCATTTGCATGAAGCTATTTGGTGGAGGCGGCGGGCGGGGTCCCAGGGGTCGTACTCACCCTGGCCTGCCGTCGCATGCCGGCCCCGCCCTGGCCGCCCCAGGTGAGGCCGCAACGGGGCACGAGAAGATGACGGCCAGGGGCGAGGACGGACGTGGCTGTTTTGTTGTCTGTTTGTGTCTTTGTCTTTGTATACTGCCGTGTGTGTATATATGTATGTATGTATGTGTGTGTGTGTGTGTGTGTGTGTGTGTGTGTGTGTGTGTGTGTGTGTGTGTGTGTGTGTCTATATATATATATATATATATATATATATATATATATATATATATATATATATATATATATATATATACATATACATATCCATATTGGCACAGTGAAGCAAAGGACATGGACACACACACACACACACATACATACACAAGCACACACATACACAAGCACCCACACACACACACACACACACACACACACACACACACACACACACACATACACACACACACACCTTGCAAATGATACATTGAGTGGAAAGGATTGAAAGCAAAATGTTGGCGGAATGTTTATTTACACTTAGGACTAGTGAACGATTATGTACATTATGGACAAAAATAAATATTGCACGCTAATGCAGGAGATCACAGACAGAAGAGGTATATCTCGCAAAAGTGGTGAGACAAAAGATAAGGTGGCTGACCACAGCACAAGTGCGACAGAGGGAGAGTTAAGCCTCTAGACTCTATTTGGCATTGTGTCATGTTTGGTGAGAGCGATGGAGATGGTTGGGGCGCCGTTGCTCCTGGACTGTAGGGCGTGGCAGGCGAGGGCGAAGGTGGGGATGAGGTGGTGTTGGCATCCTACAATGAGGCGGAGGACGGAGACACCGGCGCTGCTGGTGGTGGGACGCGGGTCTTGGCTGAGTGCAGGAGTGCATGGTTGCGCAGGTTGGTTAGCTTGCTGAAGCCCTTGCCGCAGATGGAGCACTTGTGAGGCCACTGACCGTTGTGCACGAACATGTGGGATCGCAGGTCACCCGGGGTGGGGAAGGAACGCGTGCACAGCGAACACTTGTGTGGCTTCTCCTTGACGTGCGTCATCTTGTGGTAGTAAAGGTTAGACGAGGCGGTGAACCGCTTGCCACACACGCCACACTGGTGGGGCTTCTCGCCGCTGTGGATCCTTCGGTGGGTGTTAAGCGAAGAACTCGTGGAGAAGCCTTTGCCACACACATCGCACGCGTGCGGCTTCTCGCCCGTGTGGGTCCGCATGTGCCTCTTGAGCAGCGACGGCCGATCAAACGCCTTACCGCACTCCGAGCACGGCAACATAGTCCGCTCTCGTCGCTTGGTCGGAGCCATAGAAGGAGAGACTGAACTTGTTTGGACAGAAATGCTGGAGGAACTGTTTGTAGACATAGCGGAAGGCGACTGTGGTGCAAGGCCCATGGGAAGGCGAGGCGACAACCCGAACTGCAGCTGCTGGCGACCCACGTGAAATACTGACGACGAAGTTGGTGAGAATGCAGGAGGTGACGATGTTGACGAAGCAGGCGATGATGATGGTGAAGGAGAAGATGATGGAGATACAGCGTCTGAGTCTCTGGACATGAGGCTGACATTAGAGGGACGCGGGGGAGGCGAGGTCAGCAGAGATCTGGAGAGGTCAAGAGGAGCCTCAGCCATTATGGAATCGATCGTTCGGCGATATAGAGAAGATCTGATGAGTGTGAGTGCAGGCAGTAGGTAGGCGTTTTCTCCACTCATATCGGGCAATAGGAACGCCATCAGCTCACCGCCTGGGAGAACTTCCCTCACAACTTCGAACACCACGTCGCCGCGGGGTCCTGCACGCCGTCCCACCAGGTTCACTTCATGACTGTACACAGGTGCCACCTTCAGGAAACGAACCCAGTTGCACGTACGTCGTCCCTCCTCGTCCACGGAGTCGTAGCCGCCATATCTGGATCTCACCTGTGAAATAAAATATATAGTTAGTGGTTTTCAAGCTGCTGTATTTTTTAACTTACTACAAAGCATTTAACAAAGTCACATACATCAGAGACAAATGGGATTCTCATCCATTACAATTCTGACACAATGAAAAATCCCGACCATTTATATATTTCCAGCCTGCATCATTGCCTTAACTTGTCTCCAGGGAATTTAGATGAAGCGTCAAAGAAGGTGACACAAACCTGTGCTCTTTCTCATCTACTAAGATTTTCCCGAGTTATACTTTGTTCGCAACTGAAGTGTTGCTCTAACCAGCCTCTCATTGTCCAGGAGGTACTCATAAAACAGGTAACTTTCCCCAAATAAAGATTAATTTTGCTCCCATTTTTCCCAATGTTCAACCGAAGCACGGAAAGCCATCCGTCATGACCACCTCGTGCCCTCACTGCCCCGCCCTACACGCCTCCAACTGTCCTCTCACCTCTTCCTCACGCCCCTTCGCTTCATTCCACCACCTCTTTCTGTCTGTTTGTCAGTATCTCTCTCTCTCTCTCTCTCTCTCTCTCTCTCTCTCTCTCTCTCTCTCTCTCTCTCTCTCTCTCTCTCTCTCTCTCTCTCCCTCTCTCCCTCTCTCTCTCTCTCTTTCTCTTTGCCCGACCCTCCCGGGCCACGGTAAGGAGCATCGCCCGAGGGTGCAGCGGTGGTTGCTGTGGCTTCCTGGGCAAGACATTAAGGTCAAGCCGGAGAGAACGTGATTCACCGCCAGAAAACAAAGAGGCTGCCGGTCACCCCGTGCTGGCCAGGCTCGCGGGGCCGCCCCTCAGCCCGGTTCTCCCTCCTCTCTCCTGCCGTGCCCAGCCGACCGTCGCGCTTCGCATCTTTTACTTAATTAATAATTGTGATTCCGAACGGGACCCTCTGCGCCTCTTTGCTAAATTAATGACGGCAATACCTGGATGTTCTTCCATATTCACAATTATTATTCACAGTACGTTTTGGGACATCGTAAATAAACATTTACTGTTTTTACTTGATGGGATTCAAATCATTACAACTGCGGGAGATCGTAAATAATCAGACGCAGAGGTACTGATTTCGCTCTAGTCCCTGCGCGGGCCTGGAGGCGGCGCGCCGTGAGATACAAGGAGGAGCCCGCAGCGCTGACCGCGTCAAGAAAATTCACCATGAACTAACGAAGATATTGTGCGAGGACGTGATGAAGAGGATTTCCTTCTCACGGAGATCATGGGAAGGAAAAGAGGGCGAGAGGAGGAGGCAGCGGGTTCACGTGTTGAGAGATACTGGATTTCACATCACAAGCAGTGTCGAGAGTCGCGTAGGGCGCCGCAGGGCTGCCTTCTGGTACTGCTTCAACTGTTTCCTGCGCTATTACAAAAAAAAAGTTGAAGGAAAAACACGTCCCAGGAAACTGTGGGCTGAATGCTTCTTACAGACTCACTGTTACCGTCTTTCCGGCCAGACACACTCATGAGAACTAATAGTCTATGATTTTATCACAAAAAATCGTGATGTCCATAATCATTATCGAGCAACAAAGATTAAGAAAAGGGTGTAGCTAGCGAAGCCAAGGCGGCAGCCGTCTGCGCGGGTCGGGACGGACGGGCTGGGAGGCTGGCCGCGAGGGACGGACACATGACTGCACCGCCGCGGTACTTTTGCCTGCGCCTGTCGCCCTCTAATCCCTGCAACGACGCCCTTCAGCCCTCTTACAATAAAGTCCAATCTTCCCTTTACTGTCTCTCTCTCTCTCTTTCCTTCTTTCTCTTGCTTCCAAGGTGGTATATAAATGGTTCCTGTGAACCTGAGGGAAGCAAATGGTTTATATACAACTGTGACTCCTTGGAAGCACAAGCACCTGTGACAGTAGCGGGCTGATGGCTTGCTGTTTATGATTCTTTTAGTGGCGAGCTGCTGGCTCGGTCAACACTGCCCCGGGGCAGCGTAATGAGGCTGCGTGTTTTTTTACGCCAAGTGGTAATGATCCGAACACTCAATACTGCATTACTAAACAGCTTGACATTTAAGTGAATTCTTATTGTTGCATCCTTGCGAAACAAAGCTGGAACATGCCCAGCCACTTCCTACGTTGGGAAATCACTACTTTCCGCCCACCCATCACGCGCAAGGGGTGAAGGGAGGGGCGGGGATGGGAAGGGAGGGGAAGGAACTGGAAGGGAGAAAAGCAAAGGGAAAGGGATGGCAGTGGTGGGAGGAAGGAGGAGGGGCAAGCAGGTCACCCATTACGGTTTTGCTCTGTGCATGTTTTGTCTTTCTGCCCGTCGGTCAGAGAGACAATGTGCTCGTGAGGGGATTTGCGGCGCGTCGGGCTGCTTGGCTGCCTTCTACACACCCAGGCTCGCCAGGAAAAGTTTCGACATACCTGGAACGCCCCGAAGATTTCTCTTGCTTTATGCTAATTCCTTCCACGCCTCAGGTTTTGACCAGTCACCCTTCCTGCCTCGGAAAGACTTCATCCTCACGTATTCGAATGGAGATCAGATCCTCTTTCACTTCCTCGGTGATGCTTAATGACGTATACGACTCACATACACACACCTACACACACCCCCCCACACACACCTCCACCCACACACCCACACACACACATACATGCATACACACACGAGCACACAAATACACACAAACAAACACAGGCGAATTAACCTCTCTCTCTCTCTCTCTCTCTCTCTCTCTCTCTCTCTCTCTCTCTCTCTCTCTCTCTCTCTCTCTCTCTCTCTCTCTCTCTCTCTCTCTCTCTCCTCTCTCTCTCTCTCTCTCTCTCTCTCTCTCTCTCTCTCTCTCTCTCTCCATCTCTGGCCCAGATAATTACCGCCGCAGAGTCATTATCCTGTTGGCTGGGATATTATGCCTTGTTGTCACATTATCTCTGAGGTGTTTTTCAGGCGAGTAATTGCCACGCTGCCAGCTAATTACGGGTTCCATAATGATACTGCACACAGACGCGTTAATTACCTTATTAAATGATTACGTTAATGAAAAACCAAATCACCGTGTGGTGTGTTCTGACTACGATTCCTTTCTCTCTTTTTCTCTTTCTCTTTCTTTCTCACACTCTCAGATGAGCTGATAGCAATGCATCGACGGGAAGAAAAGGTCAGTGATGAAGGTATTGCACCGAGAAAGAGAGAGAAAGAGAGAGAGAGAGAGAGAGAGAGAGAGAGAGAGAGAGAGAGAGAGAGAGAGAGAGAGAGAGAGAGAGAGAGAGAGAGAGAGAGAGAGAGTCAACGTTTTCTTGATACTTGCAGTGACAACAACAACAACAACAACAACAACAACAACAATCAAGGGTCACATCACACAGGTATTTTGTCATGCCCCGCCACCTGTCCTCTGAACTATTATCTTTCCACACCTGACTCCCAGACACTTCATCCATACGAATCAGCTAACATCCGTTCTCTCAACCTCCTCCTCCTCCTCCTCCTCCTCCTCCTCCTCCTCCTCCTCCTGCTGCTGGTACTCCTGTTCTATCTCCTTGTAATCACCACCACCATGTTCCTTCCCAATCCCCTCCATCTCCTTCTCCTTCTCCTTCTCCTCTTTTTTATTGCTATTACTAATCCGTCTAATCGTCATCATCACTGTCCCTTCTTCCAGCTCCTTCTTCTCCTCCTCACTCCTTCTACACGTTACTGTTGTTGTCATCCTACAGTCACAAATGTTAAGCTTCAGTAACTACATACTCAGCTGTCACACTAATGATAAATGGTTGATTATGTTAAGTATGAAGCCAAAAATATTAGGTTTGCAGGAAAAGACTTCGGTTCGACACCCAGCAAACTTTCATATGACTATTTGAGTAATTGAATTTTTGAGTTTAAGTCATATTTTTTTTTCACTTGAAGAAAATTTAAAAAAAAAAATGTAACACTAGTAAGTAAATGAGTAAGTTTTTCCATATATTTTTGGCATCAGTTTCAGTGAGTTGACTTGACGGAAGTGACACACGGGGATGGAGGTGAGACACGATCCAGACTACGAACGTATACTTATAAAAAAACAAAAGTGATTCGAATGATTGATTACAGCTACACTCACATAATTAAACGGGATAGGCAGACCAAAACAAACTTTAAACACACCGATAGGACAGATGAGTTAGAAAGTGGCGTGTATAACCCCAAGATTTTTGAAGTTTGAGAGTCCCGCCACAGCATCCCACCTCCAGGCACTACACTCAAGTCAACTCCACCTCACACACCACAACACAAACAGGTACTTACGTCCATGGGCGGGAGGTAGGGCAGTAGGGGCAGGTTGTCCGCTCTGACGGTGCCGCTGAAGGGGAGGTAACGGGTCTGGATGGGCAGGGGACGAGTGGCGCACAGCTTGATGCAGTCCTCGGCGGGCACTAGGCGATCCAGGGGAGGCAGCGGGCGGGCAGTCACCACCAGCGAGAATTCTGCTGGCATCAGAACCCTCGTTTCCATCTTGGGGTCGTCTGTGCTAGTGGACTTCATCTTGACTTGTCTTCACTAAAGTCTCTGTTTCCACACGAAGAGACTCAGCGAGAACACTGGAGGAGGGAAGGGCGACCAACCCGAGTCTCACACGCACTGTCTCTTGTTATCACGGGCAGGGCAGCACCGCCACTACTCTCGCTGCCCGACACGTCCAGTAGTGTTCACTGTGACCTTCAGCGCCAGACTACCTGTTCACCTGTAATGTTCTCTAGCTTTATCCCCATACGGCCACCTGCTCTATACCCGCTACTGATGCCCACTGCCAGGGCAAGAAGGGAACAGTTCCCACCTGGAGCAGAGGACTTGAAACATTGTCTTCCCCCGAGAACTCATGATGCTCACCTGAACCTTTTCCAGGTAACACAGTCCTAAAAGGCAGCGCAGCCTGTCAGTACCCATGCCATTCTTATTCTCAAGTGACTGGATGGAGGCTGATCCAGCCCACCTTCATTCCTATTGGTTCTCAGGTAAACACCACAGCCAATGGTGGGTTGGTAGGCGTGGCGAGCGGCGCGCGCGGCTCACGTGTTGGCCCGTGCGTGGGGTGCCTCGGGCTGATTGGCTCCGGGCGAGGCACGACGATGCCAGTCAGTGATCAGCCTGTGTGCCGTGGATGATGGCTCTCATCTAACATTATTGCACCTGCCCGGGGGCCCCACACAGCCCACTCACGACCCGGCCGTCCACCTGCGCCACTCACCCACCCGTCTGCCTCCTTCCGACCCGCCCAGACGCAGCTACCTGCACACCACACCGACCTGACCGAGCGGCCGCGGGACGGGGCCTCCTCATCCGTAGCCTCCAGTAACAATTACCAGCATAACG
>JAPQNM010000018.1:6264141-6299141 GCA_029783475.1 Metacarcinus magister
GGGGGGGCGAGGAGGAAAAGAGGAGTGTGCCATCAGCTTGTTCACGCTAGGAAGGTCAAAGAGAGATCATGATAACCAAGTCCAATACTCTTTACTTTCAGGAAAATGAAGAGGAATGTTTTATAGGCTTTGCACGCTTCCTATTAGCAAAAAGAAGCATTTGTGTCAATGAACAAACACTACTATTTACAAAGTCAACGATTCCATTTTTGTACTAATTTAACTTTTTTTCCTTTTGCCAATGAAGTATATTAACCAATACAACACTCTCTTTCGTTTCAAACTCAATACTTCTTTCAATATCAACAAAAAATGCTGATGTGAACATAATCAACACTCTCTCTGTCTCTTACACAATGGAAGAAAAAAAAAATAGTAAAGATGAGCAACATTTCAAATCTTTTTTTTATAATCGTATCAGTGAGTTGAACGATAACTTTTGAACATAACCAAACATCGCATTACACATATTTTCTTTACATATATAGAAAACTGGTCAAGGGCTACAAAAAGCTATACATACAAAAACCCGCTGACTCGTTGGTCCCTAAAAAGTATGTAGTAGAAAAGTTTCAAACAGTAAGAGTAAATTAGTTCTACAAGTGTCTCGATGCTCCATTCTTAAAAAAATATTTCAGGTCATAAGAAGATAGAAAAACAATAAAAAAATTAATAAAACACTAGAGATTTCCAGAGTTTCCCAGATCATCTCTCTCTCCCTCTAATACAAAACCCAATAACTACCTTTCCCTTCTGTTAATCCTCATGAACAGATAACTCCCAGCTTTTCCTTCTCAGTAACACAAGATAAAACAAATAAACACACAAAGAAAAAAAGAGGCAAAGCATTTTCTGTCACCACCACTTCCTCTGTCCACCTCCAACCTTTGCATCACCATCATCCACACACTCAGGTGAAACATTTCCCTCGCCACCCACCACGTTTCCGCCACATTCCCATATTTAGCACCGGGACTATCAGTATCGTCAATCTTCTTTGTCACCTTTTCATGTCGAGCTCGAATCAACAAGGCCTCGCCCTCGTCTACCTTACCTTCCTGACAGGTGTGAGGGAGCGCCGTGTGGTCGTCCTGGAGGGGGGGAGGGAGAGAAACAGGTATTAGACACTTGTGAGTTGTTTATGGTTTGTATTGGACGTGTTTACTACAAGGAAATTTTGGTGTCTGATGAATTCTTATTGGTGTTGTTGTGTTGTGTGTTGAAAGTGACGAATGCCATACATAAGTGTATATACATACTAGGAATTGACACACATACACACACACACACACACACAGACACACACACACACACACACACACACACACACACACACACACACACACACACACACACACACACACACGTAGATCCAGTGACGTAGCATGTAAGAAAATACGAATAAAAACATCGAACGTCATTTTCCACATCAACACCGTTACTTGAAGTCAAAGAAAATCTCCGCAAATTATCTCAAAAAACAAACCAAACACACAAACAAGAAGAGGAAGACATTAACAACACGATAAAAACAAAATATCGTCTTCGGAGGTAACAAAACAATAGAAAACAAAAGTGAAAGCCATCTCTTACGGCTACAAGTAACAGCTGAACCTCATAACCTTATACAAGAACAAAGCCGAATCAATATCATACGAGTAATAAGTGACAAGAAGAAAAAAAACAGATATATAATAAAAACAAAGCCGCAGTCTGTACCCTATCGACCTCACGCCCTTAATTAGACGAGACTGAGAGTAACGACGCAGAACGGACTCAGCTCCAGACAGACAAACAGATAGACAGACAGACAGGCAGAGTGACAGACAGACAGAGCGACATGCAAACGTCTTGTGACTGCGTAGAAGCCTCAGGCGGGGGAGGAACAAGACTACAGGGGCTTCAGGGGCCTGGCCAATCAGAGATCTCGTTACCCACCTGTCACCTGACCTCCGACCTGAGATGCAGGCACAACGATTGACGTGGGAGCCCTGAGGCGAGGCGAGGCGCGGCGTTATTGGCGGTGTGTGATTATACGGCGGCTGTGAGGCGTGGCGAAGGGAGGGAAGGGAAGGAGGGAAGGGAAGGAGGGAGGGAAGGGGTAAGAAGGAGAGTAAAAGGAAAAGGAGGTGGTAGTGTCGATAGGGTCTATGGGTAAGGAGGGAGGGCCAGGGGATGTATAGGGTAGGATGGGTGGAGGGAAGGTCAGGAGTGTAGGAAAAGAAGGATAAGGAGGTAGGCATACCTAGAGACATTGAGGAATGGAGGGAATGAGAGGGAGGGAAGGGAGAAAAGGGTGTGTAATGAGGTAATGTACAGAGGGAACGAAGGAAAAGTGAGAGTGACTGTGAGTGAGTGAGGGAAAAGATAGAGAAAAGGTGAATGTGAATGAGAAAGAGAGAGTGACTGCATAAATATGAGGAAGTCGAATATAAAAAAGTAATGCATGAAAAAGGAGAAATAGGAAACTAAGTAAAGAGTCAAGCATGAAAATCTACACGAAGAAAAAAAAAGTGCAATGCAACCGGAAAACAAAAGAGTGACGACAATCTTATGAAGAGAACGATAAATTATGTAAAAGAAAACAAGTCCAAGAACACTGAAAAAAGAAGAGAGAGAGAGAAAAAAAAAAAAAAACAAGAGAATACAAACCTGTAGGACACCAAACAATAAAAAGGAAACAACAACCAAACCCAAAAAAACTTTATACAAAAACAAAAGGTATTTATAAAAGAAAGAGAAAAAGAGAAAAGGAAAGAGATGACACAGGAAATACATTTATAAATCATTACAATGCAACAAAGACACAAGGAGTATAAAAAAGAAGGGACAAAAGAACAATAAGAGGAAACTTGATAATGTGAAAAAAGAGAAAAAGCAACAAATATGATTAATAGTGTAGAAGTGAATATAAAAATGAAAACTTTCAATGACCTCTTCTCTTGTTTTTCCTTCTTACCTTCCCTTCCCTCCCCTTCCTTTCTCTTCTTTTCCCTTACTCTCTTTCCTTTCCTTTTCTTTGTCTTTCCTCCCTCTCCCTTCCCTTCCCTTTCTTTCCCTTATCTTTCCTTCCCATTTCTTCCCTATTGACCTCTTCAATTATTGTCCCTTCCCTTCCATTCCCTCCCTTCCCTTCCCTTATCTTCCTATCACTTTCCTTTCTGTCCTACCTCAACTCACCTTCCTATCACTTCCCTTCCCTTCCCTTCCCCTCACTTCCTTGCCGCATCACAAACACGATAACCAGGAGAGAGGAAGAGAATGGTCCCCGAGACAAAAGCAGTGTAATGTTAATAGTAGTACTTGGTTGCCGGGGGACGGGTGAGGTTGTCTGAGGAACACACCGTCAAGGGCCAACATTAGACGAAGCTTTTGTCTGCGAGCTTCCTGTACAGTGTCTTGTCTCCTGTAGCGGGCTGGTTATCTTCCTCTCTGTTTTTATTTTATAGTTTTCTTGATTTATTTTTTATATATATAACCACTGATACCGCGATTGCTATTACCATTATTATCTTCGCCTGCTTCGTTTTCCTCATCCTTCTTCTTAAAAAATGTAATAATTGAAGGAAAATAAGTGTCCTTGATACGCCTGAATGAATTAGGGTTGGGAGGGTACGCGCGTGCACGCACACACACAGACACAGACACATACACAGACACAGACACAGACACACACACACACACAGACACACACACACACACACACACACACACACACACACACACACAGACACACACACACACACACACACACACACACACACACACACACACACACACACACACACACACACACACACACACACACACACACACACACACACACACACACACTTACTTTGTACATTCATTATGATATCTCAATGTTCTCCTTGCATTATAATTCACTAACATTTTTGTACTATTTTTCGTATCTTTTTTTTTACTCACTTCCTCTCGTCTCTTTACCTCTGCCCTGTTTTCAAAATATTCTCTCTCTCTCTCTCTCTCACTTTTTTTTATCTCTCTCTCTCTCTCTCTCTCTCTCTCATTTTCGTAAGTATCATATCCACGACCACTTTTTCATATTTTTTTTTTTATCATTCTCTTTCTTTCTACCAATAATCACGTGACTTTCCACGAAAATGTGTTCCCTTCTCTATATTTTTGTCGTTCTCTTTTTACCTCTCTTAGTGTATTGAACTCTCTCTCTCTCTCTCTCTCTCTCTCTCTCTCTCTCTCTCTCTCTCTCTCTCTCTCTCTCTCTCTCTCTCTCTCTCTCTCTCTCTCTCTCTCTCTCTCTCTCTCTCTCTCTCTTCTTTACATATTATCATTACGTCCGCTTCCTCCTCCTCCTTATCAATTTTCTTTTTCTTATTCTTCAAATGTACTTGTCTTCTTTGCTTTCCTCTCACCCTCCCTTCTCTTCTCCTCCATTTTACCTCCTGTTTCCTCTTTCAATCCCTCTTCTCTCCTTTTCCTCATTTTATCCTTTTTTTACTGTCATAATCTTATTTCCTCCTTATTGATGTTTAACAAATTTTTTTCTTATTTAATCCCTCTCTTCCTTCCATCCTTCTTTCCTTCCACCTTCTCCCTCTCATCCCTCTTTTCCCGGCACACACAAGTAAAGTAGAACCAGCTAAGCACACTGCATACTCAAGCTTTCCTATTACCACTACCACCACGACTACCACCACAACCACCACCACCACAACCACCACCACCACCTACAACAACAACAAATTATACTAAGAATCATGCAAATCCATCCTCATCCATCTCGATTTTTTATTCCTCTTCAGATCGTTATTGGCATTTTTTCTATTTGTCACTTTCTTTGTAGGATGATGAAAGAAGCACGTGAAGGAAAGAAAATTAATGCTGGTACCGTGTTTAGAAAAGGAGGAGGAGGAGGAGGAAGAGGAAAAGAGAGACGGACGGATGGATGGAAGGATGGATGGACGGACGGATGAACACACACACACATATACATACATCCATACAGACATACAGTCACTCATACACACACATATTAGACGGTAAATACACACACGTAGAGGGCAGTAAATGGCCTCAACAAGGGAAGAAAAAAGAAACACCATCAAGACCAATTATATGAAAACACTTACCAACCAAACATGAAAACACATCGATATAATAACACTTTGGTACGTTTTTTTTTTTTTATATACACCATTTGTTTGTTAGTTTTTTTTCTGTGGTATTTGTGTATAGTGTTTCCACCACAGCGTTCATTACTCTCACTATGATATTACCTCTACTAAGGCATCACGTATCATCTTACTCTACCTTCTCTAGTTTTACCGCCAGATCATACACATTGCAATCTACTAGTGATACAAAATATTATACGTAAATACAACATTAATGCAAAAAAATTATCTGTGTCTATATTTTGCTCTTGACTGTCCCATCGTTATACTTAAGTCTTACATATTACTGTATTTGACAAGTTTCTGGATCGTACTGGTGAAGAGACTATCAAGTGGTGTTAGATTTAGTTTAGAAATGCCATTCACCATCACGTGTTAAAAGAAGATGGAGAGATTGACTGTTGTAATCGTTATTATTGTATTTACGTTTCGTTTTCAATATTTTCGAATTCATATTATGGTTGAGAGAGATATTACGTCCCTTGTCTATAATGTGGAGGCGTGAATTGTGTTTTCAAAGGCGTGAGTGGAGCGACTGTATGCAATTTCCTTTGTTATCACCGTCATCTGATTTATATCTTTTTTTTCTGTATTTTTCACTCTTAAATCGTAAGTCTTCTGTCTCGTATTTTGCAATCCATTAATTTTCCACTTGTATAATTTTTTTTTGCACTGCAGGTGGTGTCAGGGTTGCTTCAGTTATCTATTTCCATTATGTTATTTGCTCTTCCGGCCCAACCTGCTGTTTGAAGAAATAATATTGAAAAGATAAAATAAAACAGAAAATAATAGTAATAACAATAATAAAAAACACGTTCATCTCTTATTACCAACTTCTTTCCATTTATTTACTAACCAACATCACCGGTTTTTTTTTTCCCATCACCAAACATGAAACAAAGAAAATACTTAGCATAACACGTTCATAACACGATCATAACACCAGTAATTAAAAACCTGACAGATGCATCTCTCAAAACGTCACAGAGTCCTCCTACCTTGCTCCCCTCCCGCTAGGTTTCCCCGCCCCGCCCCGCCCCCTGTCAGCCGCAGCAGGAACCACGCGACCACCATTACCATAATCGGCGGTAGTTAGGCCAGTTAGGCAGTTAGGGTTGTTATGGCTGCGAGGCCGCCTGTCGACCTCTTGATCCCAGCATACCGCATGGCCTCCTGAGCCTCCAGCGGTGACGAAGAGGAAGAGGAGGAGGAGGAGGAGGAGGAGGAGGAGGAGGAGGAGGAGGAGGAGGAGGAGGAGGAGGAGGAGGAGGAGAGACAAGATAATGATAAGGACTACTACAACAATAAAAGAGGAAGATATGAACAAAAAAAACCCACTAAGTAACGCAACACATTCCTAGTCTTTCACAAAATAAAAAACAGAACAAGAAAAAAAAAGTCCAATATAAGGTAGATACAAAAACGTAGCGGTCGATATAAATCCATACACACTCACACACACATAAAAAAAAATATATAAAAAAAAGTGGAAGACGACGGGCTGGCAAGAGACATTATGGCCAGCAAAAAAAGAATAGAGAGAGAAAGAAAAGGAATTAGATGAGACATGAATGAAAATGAAGACGATGGATTGATGCACCGTGATGAAAATTGATGAGAATTGATCATGTCATAATATTTGTAAGGATTAAGAAGATAGAGCGGACGAAGAGAAGACACGCAATAATGGGTCTGCTGATGGAGGAGGAGGAGGAGGAGGAGGAGGAGGAGGAGGAGGAGGAGGAGGAGGAGGAGGAGGAGGAGGAGGAGGAGGAGGTGGTGGAGTGAAATATAGTAAATAAAAACTATTGGAAGAAGAAAAAGAGGGAATAAAGTGGTTGAAGCCTTACTGGTTAGAGGAAATAAAAAAGTCAGGAAGGGAAGGGAAGGCTATGGTATTTTTGTGTTGCTAGGATGTGAATGAATGTATAGGAGGAGAGGAGGGAAGGGAAGGGGAGGAGAGGGGAGGGTGGTGGTTGTAGTTGTATATAATGAATGGGTGCTCAAGGGGGGAGGAGGGAAAGAGAGAGAGAAAGAGAGAGAGAGAAAACGAAAAAAAAGCGCTCTATATCCACTTTCAAGGGAGATAGCCGAGATAAGGCGTCTAAATAGCGATCGGGGAGAATCTAATCTACTCTCCCTTTCTATACTTTGTCTCTTAATAGGAAAACACATAAAAGGGACTCCCCAACTCCCTCCCCCGCTCCGTCCCTTTCAGTTGCCTTTTACGACACGCAGGGAAAACGGCGGCATTGTTCTTGCAGCCCGGCCAAGGAGTGTGACCGAGCCGCGTCCCTCAACCACAGAGGAGGGACATAATTAAAGAGAAAAATCACACGTCAACACACACACACACACACCCACACACACACACACACACACACACACACACACACACACACACACACACACACACACACACGCGGGTAGTGGTAGTAGTACATGGAGTCATCAATTATAACTCATTAACATCAGAAACTCCAATTACCTGGGGATGTCTGGTAATTAGGCGACTCAGGTGACTCGTGGAAGAGGAGGAGGAGGAGGAAGAGGAGGAGGAGGAGGAGGAGGAGGAGGAGGAGGAGGAGGAGGAGGAGGAGGAGGAGGAGGAGGAGTAGGAGGAGAAATAAGGTTGGTGATACGCTGATATTAATTTCTAGGTTACTTAAAATATTCTTTCACTTTATTATATATTTTTGTTTCGTAGTTTTATTGGTATCTTTTCTACTCTTCAGGCCTCGCTATCTTCTCACAGTGTTATCTGAAGGTGTACCTGCATCGGCTCCTCAATATTGTTTACCTGAAGGCTAGAATTCACCAGGAGGTTGATGTCATTCCTCTCGGTGTCCTTCGTAGGGTCATGCACACCTTTCATCATTGACTGCAGAATTTTAATGGAAACCAAATTACTGCACAATTGGATGACACAACCTTTATCCACTAATAACATAAGTTTCCAAAGGTAATAACCACTGTTTCCAAAGGTGTTTTGAAAATTATGAAGTGTTTGAAATATGACTGATTTCTTGAGTCTTAAAAAAAATATTGGCACCATGTAGCCTCATTGTCGTGGATCTGCCAATAAATGAATCTTCATATAATTTTCAACATGGTTCACTTGCATTAGACCGTCCTATAGTATCTTATAACAACTATACTGGAAAGAAGAAAGCATATATTCATCTTATTTTGAAACCTGACGTGAATTTAGTACCAGGAAAGAAGCGCGCATGCAGACCATACTTCAAAATCCTAACATTCAAGAAGAAAAAACACACACGACGACAATCATTACCACACTGAACGGCCCACCAAAGCTCCCTTCACCTCATGAATGCGTACAGAAAAACTATACTTCCTGTACTTTCTCCAGCCTCTGTAATGCTTGATATCTACATTGACATCTGTACACCATCTCCTCCTTCTCCTCCTCCTCTTCTTTCTCCTCCTCCTCGTGCTGCGTCTCTCACAACAACACATCTCATTTCCTCTGCTCCTTCATCATCAATCCACCTTTTCACCTTCATCTCCCTCCCCACACGCCTCACCTTTCACCCAGGAGACCTTTCCCTCCCTTCTCACTCTACCTCTCTCCACTTCCTACATTTTCTTTCATCCCTTACGCCACCTCCACGACCCTCCCTCCTTCCCTCCCTCCCTCCCTTCCTCGTTCCCCTCTCTCTCTCTCTCCCGCTCCTCAGCATCACTCACTCCATTACCTTCTTCCCCCTAAAAAAAAAGAAAACAAAGTAAAACTCGGCGATGAATGAATTAACACACACCCACACCCACACCCACACCCACACCCACACCCACACCCACACACACACACACACACACACACACACACACACTGGAAAATATATACAATAAATAAAAAAAAGTGAATAAATAGTAAAATAAATATGAAAGATGAAGAACGAACTGGATGTATAAACGAAAATGAAACGCGGGTTGGGAGAGGATGAAGAAAAAAACTGTCACCAAAAACAAATTTATAACGTAAGAAACACAAGGAAAAAGAGAATTTGCATTTTGATTTAAAACATACTAGGCCGGAGGGGATGTAGGAGGAGGAGGAGGAGGAGGAGGAGGAGGAGGAGGAGGAGGAGGAGGAGGAGGAGGAGGAGGAGGAGGAGGAGGAGGAGGAGGAGGAGGAGGAGGAGGAGGAGGAGGAGGGGCGTGATTAATGGTAGAGAGAGTCACGTGAGCCTCGCGTGTGTAGGGGAACTTCTGTGTGGGGAGGTCACGAAGGGTTAGAGGCAGAGGAGGAGGAGGAGGAAGAATACAAGGGAATACAAGGGAACACAAACAGCAACAGACTCTAGGGTCCCTGCGAAGGCTGTTTGATATAACTACTCAACACTAACTACTTGAATTAGAAAAAAAAACAGAACACCAAAAATCATCACACTAAAACGCACATTCATCACATCACTATTCTTTCATCACCACCCATACCCCTATAACCTCTCTCTCTCTCTCTCTCTCTCTCTCTCTCTCTCTCTCTCTCTCTCTCTCTCTCTCTCGCACCGCCTTCATACTGCTCTGACGCAATCTCACAACACACGCACACACACTCACTCACACACACACACACACACACACACACACACACACACACACACACACACACACACAAACATAACAACAGTAATTGAATCAAATTGCTGATTTCCACGACTCGTAGAAGACAGAGATAATTCCCTCAGAATACCTTCCTCCCTGCCGTCTCTTTCCTTCGGGTAATTTCTTCTCCATTGAGCCCCGGCGTGCGCGTGACCCCCAGCACCCCCAAAAGAAGGCCCCCTCCCCCCAGCACACGCCCCTACGACCTCACAGCCTCCCTCGGGCGGTCTTTCTCTTGTGCGCGTCTCCTGAAGGTAGCGGTTCCTTAGCATCTCCCCAGGACTGGTAATGGCAGAGGAGGAGGAGGAGGAGGAGGAGGAGGAGGAGGAGCAGGAGGAGGAGGACGAAGAGGTCGAGGGGTAGTACAGGTCGATAACTTAGCAGGAAGGGCGGAGGTGATGCGAGGGAAAAGGAGGAAAAGAAAAAGGAGGAGGAGGAGGAGGAGAGGAGGAAGAGGAGGGGAAAGCAGGAGTATAGGTCAGATCTCATGTGAAAAATGGCGCGGGAAGTCACCGGGGCTCCATCTGGTGCCTGTGTTATTATGGCGGATGGCGGGGAGGAGAGAAGCAGATTGGAGGGAGAGGGAGGGAGGGAGGGAGGGAGGTTCTTGCAGGGTAGAGTTCAAGGGTTCCAAATCACTCTGTCATCATAGGATTCTCTCTCTCTCTCTCTCTCTCTCTCTCTCTCTCTCTCTCTCTCTCTCTCTCTCTCTCTCTCTCTCTCTCGCTCTCTCTCTCTCTCTCTTTGAAAGAATACACGACTACAAACAAAAGACTTTTCCCCCGTAACCGTGTACCAGAAGAAAGAAGAGGAGGAGGAGGAGGAGGAGGAGGAGGAGGAGGAGGAGGAGGAGGAGGAGGAAGTGGAGGAGGAAGGGAAGAATGAGGAGGAGAAACGTCAGAACATAAGAACACAGGAATTGCAGTGAACAAAAATCCTGTTGTGTTGTGCCATTATGAGGTTGCCTGCTTGAAGGAACTACGCTATCTTGCAGCCTCAGTAGTAGCGTGAGAACAGGACAGAGGAGCAAGAAGCCACCCACCCCCTCAACTCCACCCCACTCCACCCCACCCGCCCAAAACTCCACCCGACCCCACCTCACCCTAGGGCACACTAGCGACAGGAAAAATTGAGACCACGAAATACGTATGAGTAAACATGGGGATTTTTTTTCCATTGATAAATAAGAAAAATAAATGCTTAATGAAATGACCAATTCACAAATAGATTAATTGGACAAACAAATCGATACATTAATTTGTAAATGTATTAATAGATGAATCGTAGAAGTATAAATAAATATACAACTAAAAGAAACGCTGGCTGAGGAAAAGGAGATATTACAAGATAACGAGGTGTGGGTGACGATTGTCCTCCTGTAGAAAAACGAAGAATTACTTGTGTGACCAGGAAAAGCGGAGCAATCATCCCCCTGCAGAGAAGGAGAAGGAGGATGAGGAGAAGGAAGAGGAGGAAATATAAAGAAAAAGAAGAGAGAGATGGAGGAAGGAGGAAGAGGGAGTGTGGGAGAAGGGCGATAAATGAGTATTGGGGGAGACGAAGAAAGAGAAGACAACACACGAAATCACTATGATCTTTTGACTCTCTCTCTCTCTCTCTCTCTCTCTCTCTCTCTCTCTCTCTCTCTCTCTCTCTCTCTCTCTCTCTCTCAATCTCTCTCTCTCTCTCTCTCTCTCTCTCTCTCTCTCTCTCTCTCTCTCTCTCTCTCTCTCTCTCTCTCTCTCTCTCTCTCTCTCTCATCCCCTCCCGGCACGTGACCTCCACTCTCATTAACCACAACGAGTAACTTTGTGTCAATTTACCGAAACCAGACAAAAATACAACCACCAAACATCACATTCACACCTCAACCTCTTCCTAGACACTTTTCTAACCTTATATACACACCCAAAACCCTTCTTTTCAACTCTTATAGGTAGACAAGAGATGGAGAGCTGCTAGTGGAGATGAGACTACGAGGAGAAGGAAGATGAGGAGGATATGAGGATAGAAGTTTAAGTGTTCGTACAAGGTTGTGTTGATTGAGGTGAGGGTCAAAGGTGGGATGACACGTGCTCCTCCTGACCCGCCTCATTGTCTCCCGTGATGCTGCTACCGTGCCGCCGGGTAAGGTATGATGCTTCGGAGGGGATCAAGAGGAGGAGGAGGAGGTTTGGACGGAGGGGATAAAACCACGAGAAGGTTGGGATTAGAGGAAAGACCTGGAGGGGAAGGAAGCACAGGGTACAAGGTCAGGGGGGATGCAGAGGAAAGAGAACAGGGAGATATGGAAGGGGATGGTATCTAAGAGGAAGATCGGGGTGAGAAAGAGAAAGAGAAAGAGAGAGAGAGAGAGAGAGAGAGAGAGAGAGAGAGAGAGAGAGAGAGAGAGAGAGAGAGAGAGAGAGAGAGAGAGAGAGAGAGAGAGAGAGAGAGAGAGGGGGGAGGGGGCGGCATTACGAATATTGGGAGAGGTGGACAAATGACATGGAGGAGAGAGGAGACAGAAGGGGAGGATATCGGAAGACAGACGGAGACAATGGGGAGTTATTTAGTTATTTATGGGCGCCATGAACTAATTATTGTGACTTGAAACCACACATACACACACACACACACACACACACACACACACACACACACACACACACACACACACACACACACACACACACACACACACACACACACACACACACACATAAACACACATAAACACCCACATAAACACACACACACACACACACACACACACAGTTGCATTTCACGTGTCATGCATCTTATCTATTTCCCCACCATCAACAAGGTTATCGCATTCCTCCTCTTTACTGCTCCATTACCTGCGTCCCCTCCCACTTCCTCTCTTTGTCATACCTCGACTTTCCCTTCTAATACAATACTCCACCGCCTCTTTCCCTCAGCTGTTCCTCCTCCTGCCTCCGGTCAAAGGCTTCTCTGGCCCCGCAACCCCACCATTCCTCCTCCCGCCCCAGGCTTCACGCCCCCGGCTGCAGCCTCCAGGCGTATGGCATCCCTGATCTTATCTCCCCGTGCCCTCCCGTGTGCCCGATGACGCACGAAATTGGCCGTGATTACCTGAGACAGAGAAAAAAATAGCGGACAAAGAGTCAGGAGAAGATTTCTGAGCGCGTGTTGTGGTGTGGATGCTTGAGGCTGGTGATGGTGTGGTGTGGTGTGTGGTGTGGTGTGTGGTGTGGTGCCGCCGTTCAGTCCAGGGTTGCATCATACACAGTCCAAGTATGTCGCGTGAGGAGGATGTTTTTCACCGATGATTTTATTGTTTTCTCGACGTGTTTCGGTGAGACGACCTTTTTTTTACTGTGCCGTGTTGTGGGGAGGCTGTGTTTTTGTGGTACGTACCGATGTTGTGGCGTGGTGGTGGTGGTGGTGGTAGTGGTAGTGGTGGTAGTGGTGGTGGTAGTGGTGATGGTGTGGTGGTGGTGGTGGCGGGGATGTGGTCGCCCTTTACCACTTGAGATCATGTCATGGTGTGGCCGAGATTGAAGGAGCAATGGACCGGATGTTCTTCAATGAAAACATGAAGGGAGGGAGGGATGGAGGGAGGGAAGGAGGGAGGGAGGGAGGGAGGGAGGGAGGGAGGGAGGGAGGTAAAGAAGGGAGGGAGGAACAGCAAGATGATGCGCAACAGCAGGAGAGGCACCGAGAGACATTTAATTTATAGACATTCGATACATCTTACCCTTTTTTTTTTATGGCAAAGTGTGCGTTCGTGCGGGAGAAATGTTACATGGAGAGCAGGACACCGGATCAGAAGACTCACACTAATCACACACTTACTCTTGACATTAAAACTTCCAACACAACTGAGGAATGAGACTTAACACGTACATTTAAACCACTGCTCGTTAAAGGGCAGTACTTCACCCCAGCTTATTAGAATGTAAGGACTGCACCACACTGTCCGCACTTATAAATATCAGGAACTATTGACAGTTTTTTTATATTTTTTACTTCACTTTCAAAGAGAATGGACAGACATTAATAGAATACATGATTGGCTTCCTTATTAGTAAATATGAAGATCAGGAACCTTTTTTTTACTTTAGTTTTCAAAGGGAGACAATAATAATTCAATTGATTTATAAAGGTAATCCTAAGAATAGAAGGTGAAATGATTATGTGTGTGTGTGTGTGTGTGTGTGTGTGTGTGTGTGTGTGTGTGTGTGTGTGTGTGTGTGTGTGTGTGTGTGTGTGTGTGTGTGTGTGTTGCGTAGGACTTAAAAGCTACGTACGTTGCAATACCTTGAACAATCACTGCCAATTTAGCGTTTCACCTGTAAACTGTTGCAGTAATTACAGTATTAGGGTTGATGGTGCTCGTGTTGTTATCGTTGCTGCTGCTGCTATCATTATTATTGTCATTGATATTAAACAACAACTTGTATTACTATTACTACTTCTACGATTACCCCCACCACCACCACCACCCCAACAACAACAATTACTAGTACTACTGCTACTATTACAACTACAACTATATGATATTAAGTAATAGTAATAATGTTCCTATTTGATATTGCTGGGTTCTTCCTTTTGAACCAATCTCTCTTTTTTCTCTCTCTCTCTCTCTCTCTCTCTCTCTCTCTCTCTCTCTCTCTCTCTCTCTCTCTCTCTCTCTCTCTCTCTCTCTCTCTCTCTCTCTCTCTCTCTCCCCCCCCGCCACACCTGCGGCTGCGGTGCGTCTGGAGGCAGTAGTAGTTAGTAGGAAAACGACCCATTACGCCTACTCTTTCCGGCACTGGGAGGAGGCCCGCGGGGGAGGGAGCGAGCGTGCGAGGGAGAAAGAGATGGAAGGAGAGAGAGAGGGAAGGAAGGAGGGAAGGAGGGAGGGAGGAGACTCCGAAGAGGGCGGGGCTCTCGTGGCCTCGTAACAAATGGTTTGATGAAGAGACCTTCCTGTAGCGGGGCTTTCGTGACTCCAGGCGTGTGCGTGTGCGTGTGCGTGTGCGTGTGCGTGTGCGTGTGCGTGTGTGTGTGTGTGTGTGTGTGTGTGTGTGTGTGTGGGTGGAGGAGAAACAAGAGGGGAAAAGGTTACTACAGACTGTAGGGGCAGCGGCAACTCACAACACACGTTCCCCCTCACCCCTTCACACGTTCTCCCTCACCTTTCCCCCTTCACACTTCCTCTCTAACACGTCCAAGGCAGCGCCCTCACACACCCGTCATGTGCCTCCTGATAACATAATATATGCACCACGATAATGCTGTTTGACGTTCAAAGTCTGCACTTCATTCACCTAGAGATTCCAATACATTGTTCATATGCACACGTCACAGGAAAACGGATATTATCGCTAAACTTAAATTTAGTTCAATGCAGTTTGTTGTCTCCAGTTTATGTTAATTTACATTCAAAGCAAATAACAAAAACTGAGAATAGAAAACGACAAAACAGTCTTGGAGGTCGTTTCTGGTTATTGTTTTGTGGAATTTGCCGCGAGAGGAGGAATCCCAGCCCTCAGACCTCGTTGAATCTTACCACATGCATTAATATTTGATACAATACCATATAAACATATATATATATATATATATATATATATATATATTTATATATATATATATATATATATATATATATATATATATATATATATATATATACACACACATAGCATCTAATTCCACTCAATTTCTTCTCTACCTGTTAAAGGATACTCAATTATTTTTTCCCTTTGTAGAAAGAATAAAAACTGATTCATTTGCATACTACAACTGCAAACATTTACTTTTTTTCTCCTACTTTCGCGCGGTAAATGTCAGTGGCGAGAGTTGATTTTCTTCTTTATGTATTCTCTCTTTTTTTTCTTGCTCAGTTTTCATATTTGTTAACACATGTTTGAAGAAAACACAAGCGCATTAAATGTACTTTTAATGGTGCTTTCAGTTACCTACACCAATTAGTACGTAAGTGTAGAGGAGGAGGAGGAGGAGGAGGAGGAGGAGGAGGAGGAGGAGGAGGAGGAGGAGGAGGAGGAGGAGGAACACATAGGAACACATAGGAAGAACAAACAGCAACAGGCCTGCTGGCCCTTACGAGGCTGTTTGTGAGTACACTATCTAGTCTAGAGTGAAGGATACAGGATAGTAAGGGTGAAGGCTTCTCTCCCCAGCCATGGCTGGCAGGGAAAGGAAGGCCAACCAAGACCAGACTGTCACTACTGTCACTACTACCACTACTGCTACCACTACTTCCTGGCAAGCGATGTCAGGCCACTAGAGACGTCTTTTGAATCGAAATTTCGTAAGTTAGGTACATCAGGATGAACTTACTCAAAGTTTGCTACGTTAACGGATAGTATTTTAGTTGTGGATTGGCTTCTAAATATTTGTCAAGTCAATTTTTGAACGTAGTAATTGTTTTACTGTCGACGACATTGGCGGGCAGGGAGTTCCAAACGTTAACGATCCGATTGAAAAAGAAGTGCTTGGCTTTGTTTGATGTGAATCTTTTACCAGTAATCTTAAAAGAATGATGTCTTCTTGTTATATTTGATCAATCAAAAGTAATGTAATCTACTGTATTGATATTATCGAATCCTTTGATTATCTTGAACATTTCAATGAAATCCCCTCGCATCCTTCGTTTCGGTGGTAATATCAGGTTAACCCATTCAGTTCTTGCGGCACACCATATGTGCGAAAGCTATTAGAGATATTGGAAATATAATTGCAGCATCTGATAGACCTAATTAAACTGTACAACTGATATTATGAATATTTGTTCTATGACTAATAATTACGCAGTAAAATGAAACTTAATATTTATTTAAAAACATGACTTTCCTCCTCATTTTTCCGAAAGCTATTAGAGATATTGGAAATATCATTGCAACAGCTGATACACCTAATTAAACTCTACAACTGATATTATGAATATTTTTTCTATGACTAATAATTACGCAGTAAAATAAAACCGTTTTTTTTTTATATAAAAACATGAATTTCCTCGTCATTTTCTCGAAAGCTATTAGAAATATTGGAAATATAATTGCAGCATCTGATAGACCTAATTAAACTGTACAACTGATATTATGAATATTTGTTCTATGACTAATAATTACGCAGTAAAATAAAACCGTATTTTTATATAAAAACACGATTTTCCTCGTCATTTTCTCGAAAGCTATTTGAGATATTGGAAATATAATTGCAGCATCTGATAGACCTAATTAAATTGTACAATTGATATTATGAATATTTGTTCTATGACTAATAATTACGCAGTAAAATGAAACTTAATATTTATATAAAAACATGATTTTCCTCCTCATTTTCTCGAAAGCTATTAGAGATATTGGAAATATCATTGCAACAGCTGATACACCTAATTAAACTCTACAACTGATATTATGAATATTTTTTCTATGACTAATAATTACGCAGTAAAATGAAACTTAATATTTATATAAAAACATAAATTTCTTCCTCATTTTCCCGAAAGCTATTAGAGATATTGGAAATATCATTGCAGCATATGATACACCTAATTAAACTGTACAACTGTCATTATGAACATTTGTTCTATGACTAACAATTACGCAGTAAAATTAAACTTAATATTTATTTAAAAACATGACTTTCCTCCTCATTTTCTCGAAAGCTATTAGAGATATTGGAAATATCATTGCAGCATCTGATACAACTAATTAAACTGTACAACTGTGATTATGAATATTTGTTCTATGACTAATAATTACGCAGTAAAATGAAACTTAATATTTATATAAAAACATGACTTTCCTACTCATTTTCCCGAAAGCTATTAGAGATATTGGAAATATGATTGCAGCATCTGATACACCTAATTAAACTGTACAACTGTCATTATGAATATTTGTTCTATGACTAATAATTACGCAGTAAAATGAAACTTAATATTTATATAAAAACATGAATTTCCTCCTCATTTTCTCGAAAGCTATTAGAGATAGGAAATATCACTGCAGCATCTGATAGACCTAATTAAACTGTAAAACTGACATTATGAATATTTGTTCTATGACTAATAATTACGCAGTAAAATTAAACTATATATTTATATAAAAACATGACATTCCTCCTCATTTTCTCGAAAGCTATTAGAGATATTGGAAATATCATCGCAGCATCTGATAGACCTGATTAAAATCTACTACTGTCATTATGAATATTTTCACTAGTACTGATAAATACTGAATTTTACTTTTTTTGAAATTACTTTCTTCCTCGTTTTCTCGAAAGCTATTAGAGATATTGGAAATATCATTGCATAATCTGATACACCTATATCAACTGTACAACTGATATTATGAATATTTGTTCTATGACTAATAATTACGCAGTAAAATAAAACCGTATTTTTATATAAAAACATGATTTTCCTCGTCATTTTCTCGAAAGCTATTAGAGATATTGGAAATATAATTGCAGCATCTGATAGACCTAATTAAATTGTACAATTGATATTATGAATATTTGTTCTATGACTAATAATTACGCAGTAAAATGAAACTTAATATTTATATAAAAACATGAATTTCCTCCTCATTTTCTCGAAAGCTATTAGAGATATTGGAAATATCATTGCAACAGCTGATACACCTAATTAAACTCTACAACTGATATTATGAATATTTTTTCTATGACTAATAATTACGCAGTAAAATGAAACTTAATATTTATATAAAAACATGAATTTCCTCCTCATTTTCCCGAAAGCTATTAGAGATATTGGAAATATCATTGCAGCATCTGATACACCTAATTAAACTGTACAACTGTCATTATGAACATTTGTTCTATGACTAACAATTACGCAGTAAAATTAAACTTAATATTTATTTAAAAACATGACTTTCCTCCTCATTTTCTCGAAAGCTATTAGAGATATTGGAAATATCATTGCAGCATCTGATACAACTAATTAAACTGTACAACTCTGATTATGAATATTTGTTCTATGACTAATAATTACGCAGTAAAATGAAACTTAATATTTATATAAAAACATGACTTTCTTACTCATTTCCCCGAAAGCTATTAGAGATATTGGAAATATGATTGCAGCATCTGATACACCTAATTAAACTGTACAACTGTCATTATGAATATTTGTTTTATGACTAATAATTACGCAGTAAAATGAAACTTAATATTTATTTAAAAACATGAATTTCTTCCTCATTTTCTGGAAAGCTATTAGAGATATTGGAAATATCATTGCAGCATCTGATACAACTAATTAAACTGTACAACTGTGATTATGAATATTTGTTCTATGACTAATAATTACGCAGTAAAATGAAACTTAATATTTATATAAAAACATGACTTTCCTACTCATTTTCCCGAAAGCTATTAGAGATATTGGAAATATGATTGCAGCATCTGATACACCTAATTAAACTCTACAACTGTCATTATGAATATTTTTTCTATGACTAATAATTACGCAGTAAAATGAAACTTAATATTTATATAAAAACATGAATTTCCTCCTCATTTTCTCGAAAGCTATTAGAGATAGGAAATATCACTGCAGCATCTGATAGACCTAATTAAACTGTAAAACTGACATTATGAATATTTGTTCTATGACTAGTAATTACGCAGTAAAATTAAAATATATATTTATATAAAAACATGACATTCCTCCTCATTTTCTCGAAAGCTATTAGAGATATTGGAAATATCATCGCAGCATCTGATAGACCTGATTAAAATCTACTACTGTCATTATGAATATTTTCACTAGTACTAATAAATACTGAATTTTACTTTTTTTGAAATTACTTTCTTCCTCGTTTTCTCGAAAGCTATTAGAGATATTGGAAATATCATTGCATCATCTGATACACCTATATCAACTGTACAACTGATATTATGAATATTTGTTCTATGACTAATAATTACGCAGTAAAATAAAACCGTATTTTTATATAAAAACATGATTTTCCTCGTCATTTTCTCGAAAGCTATTAGAGATATTGGAAATATAATTGCAGCATCTGATAGACCTAATTAAATTGTACAATTGATATTATGAATATTTGTTCTATGACTAATAATTACGCAGTAAAATGAAACTTAATATTTATATAAAAACATGAATTTCCTCCTCATTTTCTCGAAAGCTATTAGAGATATTGGAAATATCATTGCAACAGCTGATACACCTAATTAAACTCTACAACTGATATTATGAATATTTTTTCTATGACTAATAATTACGCAGTAAAATGAAACTTAATATTTATATAAAAACATGAATTTCCTCCTCATTTTCCCGAAAGCTATTAGAGATATTGGAAATATCATTGTAGCACCTGATAAACCTAATTAAACTGTACAACTGTCATTATGAACATTTGTTCTATGACTAACAATTACGCAGTAAAATTAAACTTAATATTTATTTAAAAACATGACTTTCCTCCTCATTTTCTCGAAAGCTATTAGAGATATTGGAAATATCATTGCAGCATCTGATACAACTAATTAAACTGTACAACTGTGATTATGAATATTTGTTCTATGACTAATAATTACGCAGTAAAATGAAACTTAATATTTATATAAAAACATGACTTTCCTACTCATTTTCCCGAAAGCTATTAGAGATATTGGAAATATGATTGCAGCATCTGATAAACCTAATTAAATTGTACAACTGTCATTATGAATATTTGTTCTATGACTAATAATTACGCAGTAAAATGAAACTTAATATTTATATAAAAACATGAATTTCCTCCTCATTTTCTCGAAAGCTATTACAGATAGGAAATATCACTGCAGCATCTGATAGACCTAATTAAACTGTAAAACTGACATTATGAATATTTGTTCTATGACTAATAATTACGCAGTAAAATTAAACTATATATTTATATAAAAACATGACATTCCTCCTCATTTTCTCGAAAGCTATTAGAGATATTGGAAATATCATTGCAGCATCTGATAGACCTGATTAAAATCTACTACTGTCATTATGAATATTTTCACTAGTACTAATAAATACTGAATTTTACTTTTTTTGAAATTACTTTCTTCCTCATTTTCTCGAAAGCTATTAGAGATATTGGAAATATCATTGCATCATCTGATACACCTATATCAACTGTACAACTGATATTATGAATATTTGTTCTATGACTAATAATTACGCAGTAAAATAAAACCGTATTTTTATATAAAAACATGATTTTCCTCGTCATTTTCTCGAAAGCTATTAGAGATATTGGAAATATAATTGCAGCATCTGATAGACCTAATTAAATTGTACAATTGATATTATGAATATTTGTTCTATGACTAATAATTACGCAGTAAAATGAAACTTAATATTTATATAAAAACATGACTTTCCTCCTCATTTTCTCGAAAGCTATTAGAGATATTGGAAATATCATTGCAACAGCTGATACACCTAATTAACTCTACAACTGATATTATGAATATTTTTTCTATGACTAATAATTACGCAGTAAAATGAAACTTAATATTTATATAAAAACATGAATTTCCTCCTCATTTTCCCGAAAGCTATTAGAGATATTGGAAATATCATTGCAGCATCTGATACACCTAATTAAACTGTACAACTGTCATTATGAACATTTGTTCTATGACTAACAATTACGCAGTAAAATTAAACTTAATATTTATTTAAAAACATGAATTTCCTCCTCATTTTCTCGAAAGCTATTAGAGATATTGGAAATATCATTGCAGCATCTGATACAACTAATTAAGCTGTACAACTGTGATTATGAATATTTGTTCTATGACTAATAATTACGCAGTAAAATGAAACTTAATATTTATATAAAAACATGAATTTCCTCCTCATTTTCTCGAAAGCTATTAGAGATAGGAAATATCACTGCAGCATCTGATAGACCTAATTAAACTGTAAAACCGACATTATGAATATTTGTTCTATGACTAATAATTACGCAGTAAAATTAAACTATATATTTATATAAAAACATGACATTCCTCCTCATTTTCTCGAAAGCTATTAGAGATATTGGAAATATCATTGCAGCATCTGATAGACCTGATTAAAATCTACTACTGTCATTATGAATATTTTCACTAGTACTAATAAATACTGAATTTTACTTTTTTTGAAATTACTTTCTTCCTCGTTTTCTCGAAAGCTATTAGAGATATTGGAAATATCATTGCATCATCTGATACACCTATATCAACTGTACAACTGATATTATGAATATTTGTTCTATGACTAATAATTACGCAGTAAAATAAAACCGTATTTTTATATAAAAACATGATTTTCCTCGTCATTTTCTCGAAAGCTATTAGAGATATTGGAAATATAATTGCAGCATCTGATAGACCTAATTAAATTGTACAATTGATATTATGAATATTTGTTCTATGACTAATAATTACGCAGTAAAATGAAACTTAATATTTATATAAAAACATGAATTTCCTCCTCATTTTCCCGAAAGCTATTAGAGATATTGGAAATATCATTGCAGCATCTGATACACCTAATTAAACTGTACAACTGTCATTATGAACATTGGTTCTATGACTAACAATTACGCAGTAAAATTAAACTTAATATTTATTTAAAAACATGACTTTCCTCCTCATTTTCTCGAAAGCTATTAGAGATATTGGAAATATCATTGCAGCATCTGATACAACTAATTAAACTGTACAACTGTGATTATGAATATTTGTTCTATGACTAATAATTACGCAGTAAAATGAAACTTAATATTTATATAAAAACATGACTTTCCTACTCATTTTCCCGAAAGCTATTAGAGATATTGGAAATATGATTGCAGCATCTGATACACCTAATTAAACTATACAACTGTCATTATGAATATTTGTTCTATGACTAATAATTACGCAGTAAAATGAAGCTTAATATTTATATAAAAACATGAATTTCCTCCTCATTTTCTCGTAAGCTATTAGAGATAGGAAATATCACTGCAGCATCTGATAGACCTAATTAAACTGTAAAACTGACATTATGAATATTTGTTCTATGACTAATAATTACGCAGTAAAATTAAACTATATATTTATATAAAAATATGACATTCCTCCTCATTTTCTCGAAAGCTATTAGAGATATTGGAAATATCATCGCAGCATCTGATAGACCTGATTAAAATCTACTACTGTCATTATGAATATTTTCACTAGTACTAATAAATACTGAATTTTACTTTTTTTGAAATTACTTTCTTCCTCGTTTTCTCGAAAGCTATTAGAGATATTGGAAATATCATTGCATCATCTGATACACCTATATCAACTGTACAACTGATATTATGAATATTTGTTCTATGACTAATAATTACGCAGTAAAATAAAACCGTATTTTTATATAAAAACATGATTTTCCTCGTCATTTTCTCGAAAGCTATTAGAGATATTGGAAATATAATTGCAGCATCTGATAGACCTAATTAAATTGTACAATTGATATTATGAATATTGTTTCTATGACTAATAATTACGCAGTAAAATGAAACTTAATATTTATATAAAAACATGACTTTCCTCCTCATTTTCTCGAAAGCTATTAGAGATATTGGAAATATCATTGCAACAGCTGATACACCTAATTAAACTCTACAACTGATATTATGAATATTTTTTCTATGACTAATAATTACGCAGTAAAATGAAAACTTAATATTTATATAAAAACATGAATTTCCTCCTCATTTTCCCGAAAGCTATTAGAGATATTGGAAATATCATTGCAGCATCTGATAAACCTAATTAAACTGTACAACTGTCATTATGAACATTTGTTCTATGACTAACAATTACGCAGTAAAATTAAACTTAATATTTATTTAAAAACATGACTTTCCTCCTCATTTTCTCGAAAGCTATTAGAGATATTGGAAATATCATTGCAGCATCTGATACAACTAATTAAACTGTACAACTGTGATTATGAATATTTGTTCTATGACTAATAATTACGCAGTAAAATGAAATCTTAATATTTATATAAAAACATGACTTTCCTACTCATTTTCCCGAAAGCTATTAGAGATATTGGAAATATGATTGCAGCATCTGATACACCTAATTAAACTGTACAACTGTCATTATGAATATTTGTTCTATGACTAATAATTACGCAGTAAAATGAAACTTAATATTTATATAAAAACATGAATTTCCTCCTCATTTTCTCGAAAGCTATTAGAGATAGGAAATATCACTGCAGCATCTGATAGACCTAATTAAACTGTAAAACTGACATTATGAATATTTGTTCTATGACTAATAATTACGCAGTAAAATTAAACTATATATTTATATAAAAACATGACATTCCTCCTCATTTTCTCGAAAGCTATTAGAGATATTGGAAATATCATCGCAGCATCTGATAGACCTGATTAAAATCTACTATTGTCATTATGAATATTTTCACTAGTACTAATAAATACTGAATTTTACTTTTTTTGAAATTACTTTCTTCCTCGTTTTCTCGAAAGCTATTAGAGATATTGGAAATATCATTGCATCATCTGATACACCTATATCAACTGTACAACTGATATTATGAATATTTGTTCTATGACTAATAATTACGCAGTAAAATAAAACCGTATTTTTATATAAAAACATGATTTTCCTCGTCATTTTCTCGAAAGCTATTAGAGATATTGGAAATATAATTGCAGCATCTGATAGACCTAATTAAATTGTACAATTGATATTATGAATATTTGTTCTATGACTAATAATTACGCAGTAAAATGAAACTTAATATATATATAAAAACATGACTTTCCTCCTCATTTTCTCGAAAGCTATTAGAGATATTGGAAATATCATTGCAACAGCTGATACACCTAATTAAACTCTACAACTGATATTATGAATATTTTTTCTATGACTAATAATTACGCAGTAAAATGAAACTTAATATTTATATAAAAACATGAATTTCCTCCTCATTTTCCCGAAAGCTATTAGAGATATTGGAAATATCATTGCAGCATCTGATACACCTAATTAAACTGTACAACTGTCATTATGAACATTTGTTCTATGACTAACAATTACGCAGTAAAATTAAACTTAATATTTATTTAAAAACATGACTTTCCTCCTCATTTTCTCGAAAGCTATTAGAGATATTGGAAATATCATTGCAGCATCTGATACAACTAATTAAACTGTACAACTGTCATTATGAATATTTGTTCTATGACTAATAATTACGCAGTAAAATGAAACTTAATATTTATATAAAAACATGAATTTCCTCCTCATTTTCTCGAAAGCTAATAGAGATAGGAAATATCACTGCAGCATCTGATAGACCTAATTAAACTGTAAAACTGACATTATGAATATTTGTTCTATGACTAATAATTACGCAGTAAAATTAAACTATATATTTATATAAAAACATGACATTCCTCCTTATTTTCTCGAAAGCTATTAGAGATATTGGAAATATCATTGCAGCATCTGATAGACCTGATTAAAATCTACTACTGTCATTATGAATATTTTCACTAGTACTAATAAATACTGAATATTTACTTTTTTTGAAATTACTTTCTTCCTCGTTTTCTCGAAAGCTATTAGAGATATTGGAAATATCATTGCATCATCTGATACACCTATATCAACTGTACAACTGATATTATGAATATTTTTTCTATGACTAATAATTACGCAGTAAAATAAAACCGTATTTTTATATAAAAACATGATTTTCCTCGTCATTTTCTCGAAAGCTATTAGAGATATTGGAAATATAATTGCAGCATCTGATAGACCTAATTAAATTGTACAATTGATATTATGAATATTTGTTCTATGACTAATAATTACGCAGTAAAATGAAACTTAATATTTATATAAAAACATTAATTTCCTCCTCATTTTCTCAAAAGCTATTAGAGATATTGGAAATATCATTGCAACAGCTGATACACCTAATTAAACTCTACAACTGAGATTATGAATATTTTTCCTATGACTAATAATTACGCAGTAAAATGAAACTTAATATTTATATAAAAACATGAATTTCCTCCTCATTTTCCCGAAAGCTATTAGAGATATTGGAAATATCATTGCAGCATCTGATACACCTAATTAAACTTTACAACTGTCATTATGAACATTTGTTCTATGACTAACAATTACGCAGTAAAATTAAACTTAATATTTATTTAAAAACATGACTTTCCTCCTCATTTTCTCGAAAGCTATTAGAGATATTGGAAATATCATTGCAGCATCTGATACAACTAATTAAACTGTACAACTGTGATTATGAATATTTGTTCTATGACTAATAATTACGCAGTAAAATGAAACTTAATATTTATATAAAAACATGACTTTCCTACTCATTTTCCCGAAAGCTATTAGAGATATTGGAAATATGATTGCAGCATCTGATACACCTAATTAAACTGTACAACTGTCATTATGAATATTTGTTCTATGACTAATAATTACGCAGTAAAATGAAACTTAATATTTATATAAAAACATGAATTTCCTCCTCATTTTCTCGAAAGCTATTACAGATAGGAAATATCACTGCAGCATCTGATAGACCTAATTAAACTGTAAAACTGACATTATGAATATTTGTTCTATGACTAATAATTACGCAGTAAAATTAAACTATATATTTATATAAAAACATGACATTCCTCCTCATTTTCTCGAAAGCTATTAGAGATATTGGAAATATCATTGCAGCATCTGATAGACCTGATTAAAATCTACTACTGTCATTATGAATATTTTCACTAGTACTAATAAATACTGAATTTTACTTTTTTTGAAATTACTTTCTTCCTCATTTTCTCGAAAGCTATTAGAGATATTGGAAATATCATTGCATCATCTGATACACCTATATCAACTGTACAACTGATATTATGAATATTTGTTCTATGACTAATAATTACGCAGTAAAATAAAACCGTATTTTTATATAAAAACATGATTTTCCTCGTCATTTTCTCGAAAGCTATTAGAGATATTGGAAATATAATTGCAGCATCTGATAGACCTAATTAAACTGTACAATTGATATTATGAATATTTGTTCTATGACTAATAATTACGCAGTAAAATGAAACTTAATATTTATATAAAAACATGACTTTCCTCCTCATTTTCTCGAAAGCTATTAGAGATATTGGAAATATCATTGCAACAGCTGATACACCTAATTAACTCTACAACTGATATTATGAATATTTTTTCTATGACTAATAATTACGCAGTAAAATGAAACTTAATATTTATATAAAAACATGAATTTCCTCCTCATTTTCCCGAAAGCTATTAGAGATATTGGAAATATCATAGCAGCATCTGATACACCTAATTAAACTGTACAACTGTCATTATGAACATTTGTTCTATGACTAACAATTACGCAGTAAAATTAAACTTAATATTTATTTAAAAACATGAATTTCCTCCTCATTTTCTCGAAAGCTATTAGAGATATTGGAAATATCATTGCAGCATCTGATACAACTAATTAAGCTGTACAACTGTGATTATGAATATTTGTTCTATGACTAATAATTACGCAGTAAAATGAAACTTAATATTTATATAAAAACATGAATTTCCTCCTCATTTTCTCGAAAGCTATTACAGATAGGAAATATCACTGCAGCATCTGATAGACCTAATTAAACTGTAAAACCGACATTATGAATATTTGTTCTATGACTAATAATTACGCAGTAAAATTAAACTATATATTTATATAAAAACATGACATTCCTCCTCATTTTCTCGAAAGCTATTAGAGATATTGGAAATATCATTGCAGCATCTGATAGACCTGATTAAAATCTACTACTGTCATTATGAATATTTTCACTAGTACTAATAAATACTGAATTTTACTTTTTTTGAAATTACTTTCTTCCTCGTTTTCTCGAAAGCTATTAGAGATATTGGAAATATCATTGCATCATCTGATACACCTATATCAACTGTACAACTGATATTATGAATATTTTTTCTATGACTAATAATTACGCAGTAAAATAAAACCGTATTTTTATATAAAAACATGATTTTCCTCGTCATTTTCTCGAAAGCTATTAGAGATATTGGAAATATAATTGCAGCATCTGATAGACCTAATTAAATTGTACAATTGATATTATGAATATTTGTTCTATGACTAATAATTACGCAGTAAAATGAAACTTAATATTTATATAAAAACATGAATTTCCTCCTCATTTTCCCGAAAGCTATTAGAGATATTGGAAATATCATTGCAGCATCTGATACACCTAATTAAACTGTACAACTGTCATTATGAACATTGGTTCTATGACTAACAATTACGCAGTAAAATTAAACTTAATATTTATTTAAAAACATGACTTTCCTCCTCATTTTCTCGAAAGCTATTAGAGATATTGGAAATATCATTGCAGCATCTGATACAACTAATTAAACTGTACAACTGTGATTATGAATATTTGTTCTATGACTAATAATTACGCAGTAAAATGAAACTTAATATTTATATAAAAACATGACTTTCCTACTCATTTTCCCGAAAGCTATTAGAGATATTGGAAATATGATTGCAGCATCTGATACACCTAATTAAACTATACAACTGTCATTATGAATATTTGTTCTATGACTAATAATTACGCAGTAAAATGAAGCTTAATATTTATATAAAAACATGAATTTCCTCCTCATTTTCTCGTAAAGCTATTAGAGATAGGAAATATCACTGCAGCATCTGATAGACCTAATTAAACTGTAAAACTGACATTATGAATATTTGTTCTATGACTAATAATTACGCAGTAAAATTAAACTATATATTTATATAAAAATATGACATTCCTCCTCATTTTCTCGAAAGCTATTAGAGATATTGGAAATATCATCGCAGCATCTGATAGACCTGATTAAAATCTACTAGTGTCATTATGAATATTTTCACTAGTACTAATAAATACTGAATTTTACTTTTTTTGAAATTACTTTCTTCCTCGTTTTCTCGAAAGCTATTAGAGATATTGGAAATATCATTGCATCATCTGATACACCTATATCAACTGTACAACTGATATTATGAATATTTGTTCTATGACTAATAATTACGCAGTAAAATAAAACCGTATTTTTATATAAAAACATGATTTTCCTCGTCATTTTCTCGAAAGCTATTAGAGATATTGGAAATATAATTGCAGCATCTGATAGACCTAATTAAATTGTACAATTGATATTATGAATATTTGTTCTATGACTAATAATTACGCAGTAAAATGAAACTTAATATTTATATAAAAACATGACTTTCCTCCTCATTTTCTCGAAAGCTATTAGAGATATTGGAAATATCATTGCAACAGCTGATACACCTAATTAAACTCTACAACTGATATTATGAATATTTTTTCTATGACTAATAATTACGCAGTAAAATGAAAATTAATATTTATATAATAACATGAATTTCCTCCTCATTTTCCCGAAAGCTATTAGAGATATTGGAAATATCATTGCAGCATCTGATACACCTAATTAAACTGTACAACTGTCATTATGAACATTTGTTCTATGACTAACAATTACGCAGTAAAATTAAACTTAATATTTATTTAAAAACATGACTTTCCTCCTCATTTTCTCGAAAGCTATTAGAGATATTGGAAATATCATTGCAGCATCTGATACAACTAATTAAACTGTACAACTGTGATTATGAATATTTGTTCTATGACTAATAATTACGCAGTAAAATGACTTTCCTACTCATTTTCCCGAAAGCTATTAGAGATATTGGAAATATGATTGCAGCATCTGATACACCTAATTAAACTGTACAACTGTCATTATGAATATTTGTTCTATGACTAATAATTACGCAGTAAAATGAAACTTAATATTTATATAAAAACATGAATTTCCTCCTCATTTTCTCGAAAGCTAATAGAGATAGGAAATATCACTGCAGCATCTGATAGACCTAATTAAACTGTAAAACTGACATTATGAATATTTGTTCTATGACTAATAATTACGCAGTAAAATTAAACTATATATTTATATAAAAACATGACATTCCTCCTCATTTTCTCGAAAGCTATTAGAGATATTGGAAATATCATCGCAGCATCTGATAGACCTGATTAAAATCTACTATTGTCATTATGAATATTTTCACTAGTACTAATAAATACTGAATTTTACTTTTTTTGAAATTACTTTCTTCCTCGTTTTCTCGAAAGCTATTAGAGATATTGGAAATATCATTGCATCATCTGATACACCTATATCAACTGTACAACTGATATTATGAATATTTTGTTCTATGACTAATAATTACGCAGTAAAATAAAACCGTATTTTTATATAAAAACATGATTTTCCTCGTCATTTTCTCGAAAGCTATTAGAGATATTGGAAATATAATTGCAGCATCTGATAGACCTAATTAAATTGTACAATTGATATTATGAATATTTGTTCTATGACTAATAATTACGCAGTAAAATGAAACTTAATATATATATAAAAACATGACTTTCCTCCTCATTTTCTCGAAAGCTATTAGAGATATTGGAAATATCATTGCAACAGCTGATACACCTAATTAAACTCTACAACTGATATTATGAATATTTTTTCTATGACTAATAATTACGCAGTAAAATGAAACTTAATATTTATATAAAAACATGAATTTCCTCCTCATTTTCCCGAAAGCTATTAGAGATATTGGAAATATCATTGCAGCATCTGATACACCTAATTAAACTGTACAACTGTCATTATGAACATTTGTTCTATGACTAACAATTACGCAGTAAAATGAAACTTAATATTTATTTAAAAACATGACTTTCCTCCTCATTTTCTCGAAAGCTATTAGAGATAGGAAATATCACTGCAGCATCTGATAGACCTAATTAAACTGTAAAACTGACATTATGAATATTTGTTCTATGACTAATAATTACGCAGTAAAATTAAACTATATATTTATATAAAAACATGACATTCCTCCTTATTTTCTCGAAAGCTATTAGAGATATTGGAAATATCATTGCAGCATCTGATAGACCTGATTAAAATCTACTACTGTCATTATGAATATTTTCACTAGTACTAATAAATACTGAATTTTACTTTTTTTGAAATTACTTTCTTCCTCGTTTTCTCGAAAGCTATTAGAGATATTGGAAATATCATTGCATCATCTGATACACCTATATCAACTGTACAACTGATATTATGAATATTTTTTCTATGACTAATAATTACGCAGTAAAATAAAACCGTATTTTTATATAAAAACATGATTTTCCTCGTCATTTTCTCGAAAGCTATTAGAGATATTGGAAATATAATTGCAGCATCTGATAGACCTAATTAAATTGTACAATTGATATTATGAATATTTGTTCTATGACTAATAATTACGCAGTAAAATGAAACTTAATATTTATATAAAAACATTAATTTCCTCCTCATTTTCTCAAAAGCTATTAGAGATATTGGAAATATCATTGCAACAGCTGATACACCTAATTAAACTCTACAACTGAGATTATGAATATTTTTTCTATGACTAATAATTACGCAGTAAAATGAAACTTAATATTTATATAAAAACATGAATTTCCTCCTCATTTTCCCGAAAGCTATTAGAGATATTGGAAATATCATTGCAGCATCTGATACACCTAATTAAACTTTACAACTGTCATTATGAACATTTGTTCTATGACTAACAATTACGCAGTAAAATTAAACTTAATATTTATTTAAAAACATGACTTTCCTCCTCATTTTCTCGAAAGCTATTAGAGATATTGGAAATATCATTGCAGCATCTGATACAACTAATTAAACTGTACAACTGTGATTATGAATATTTGTTCTATGACTAATAATTACGCAGTAAAATGAAACTTAATATTTATATAAAAACATGACTTTCCTACTCATTTTCCCGAAAGCTATTAGAGATATTGGAAATATGATTGCAGCATCTGATACACCTAATTAAACTGTACAACTGTCATTATGAATATTTGTTCTATGACTAATAATTACGCAGTAAAATGAAACTTAATATTTATATAAAAACATGAATTTCCTCCTCATTTTCTCGAAAGCTATTACAGATAGGAAATATCACTGCAGCATCTGATAGACCTAATTAAACTGTAAAACTGACATTATGAATATTTGTTCTATGACTAATAATTACGCAGTAAAATTAAACTATATATTTATATAAAAACATGACATTCCTCCTCATTTTCTCGAAAGCTATTAGAGATATTGGAAATATCATTGCAGCATCTGATAGACCTGATTAAAATCTACTACTGTCATTATGAATATTTTTCACTAGTACTAATAAATACTGAATTTTACTTTTTTTGAAATTACTTTCTTCCTCATTTTCTCGAAAGCTATTAGAGATATTGGAAATATCATTGCATCATCTGATACACCTATATCAACTGTACAACTGATATTATGAATATTTGTTCTATGACTAATAATTACGCAGTAAAATAAAACCGTATTTTTATATAAAAACATGATTTTCCTCGTCATTTTCTCGAAAGCTATTAGAGATATTGGAAATATAATTGCAGCATCTGATAGACCTAATTAAATTGTACAATTGATATTATGAATATTTTTTCTATGACTAATAATTACGCAGTAAAATGAAACTTAATATTTATATAAAAACATGAATTTCCTCCTCATTTTCCCGAAAGCTATTAGAGATATTGGAAATATCATTGCAGCATCTGATACACCTAATTAAACTGTACAACTGTCATTATGAACATTTGTTCTATGACTAACAATTACGCAGTAAAATTAAACTTAATATTTATTTAAAAACATGACTTTCCTCCTCATTTTCTCGAAAGCTATTAGAGATATTGGAAATATCATTGCAGCATCTGATACAACTAATTAAACTGTACAACTGTGATTATGAATATTTGTTCTATGACTAATAATTACGCAGTAAAATGAAACTTAATATTTATATAAAAACATGACTTTCCTACTCATTTTCCCGAAAGCTATTAGAGATATTGGAAATATGATTGCAGCATCTGATACAACTAATTAAACTGTACAACTGTCATTATGAATATTTGTTCTATGACTAATAATTACGCAGTAAAATGAAACTTAATATTTATATAAAAACATGAATTTCCTCCTCATTTTCTCGAAAGCTATTAGAGATAGGAAATATCACTGCAGCATCTGATATACCTAATTAAACTGTAAAACTGACATTATGAATATTTGTTCTATGACTAATAATTACGCAGTAAAATTAAACTATATATTTATATAAAAACATGACATTCCTCCTCATTTTCTCGAAAGCTATTAGAGATATTGGAAATATCATTGCAGCATCTGATAGACCTGATTAAAATCTACTACTGTCATTATGAATATTTTCACTAGTACTAATAAATACTGAATTTTACTTTTTTTGAAATTACTTTCTTCCTCGTTTTCTCGAAAGCTATTAGAGATATTGGAAATATCATTGCATCATCTGATACACCTATATCAACTGTACAACTGATATTATGAATATTTGTTCTATGACTAATAATTACGCAGTAAAATAAAACCGTATTTTTATATAAAAACATGATTTTCCTCGTCATTTTCTCGAAAGCTATTAGAGATATTGGAAATATCATTGCAGCATCTGATAGACCTAATTAAACTGTACAACTGATATAATGAATATTTGTTCTATGACTAATAATTACGCAGTAAAATGAAACTTAATATTTATATAAAAACATGACTTTCCTACTCATTTTCCCGAAAGCTATTAGAGATATTGGAAATATGATTGCAGCATCTGATACACCTAATTAAACTGTACAACTGTCATTATGAATATTTTTTCTATGACTAATAATTACGCAGTAAAATGAAACTTAATATTTATATAAAAACATGAATTTCCTCCTCATTTTCTCGAAAGCTATTAGAGATAGGAAATATCACTGCAGCATCTGATAGACGTAATTAAACTGTAAAACTGACATTATGAATATTTGTTCTATGACTAATAATTACGCAGTAAAATTAAACTATATATTTATATAAAAACATGACATTCCTCCTCATTTTCTCGAAAGCTATTAGAGATATTGGAAATATCATTGCAGCATCTGATAGACCTGATTAAAATCTACTACTGTCATTATGAATATTTTCACTAGTACTAATAAATACTGAATTTTACTTTTTTTGAAATTACTTTCTTCCTCGTTTTCTCGAAAGCTATTAGAGATATTGGAAATATCATTGCATCATCTGATACACCTATATCAACTGTACAACTGATATTATGAATATTTGTTCTATGACTAATAATTACGCAAAAATAAAACCGTATTTTTATATAAAAACATGATTTTCCTCGTCATTCTCTCGAAAGCTATTAGAGATATTGGAAATATAATTGCAGCATCTGATAGACCTAATTAAACTGTACAACTGATATTATGAATATTTGTTCTATGACTAATAATTACGCAGTAAAATGAAACTTAATATTTATTTAAAAACATGACTTTCCTCCTCATTTTCTCGAAAGCTATTAGAGATATTGGAAATATCATTGCAACAGCTGATACACCTAATTAAACTCTACATCTGATATTATGAATATTTTTTCTATGACTAACAATTACGCAGTAAAATTAAACTTAATATTTATTTAAAAACATGACTTTCCTCCTCATTTTCTCGAAAGCTATTAGAGATATTGGAAATATCATTGCAGCATCTGATACAACTAATTAAACTGTACAGCTGTGATTATGAATATTTGTTCTATGACTAATAATTACGCAATAAAATGAAACTTAATATTTATATAAAAACATGACTTTCCTACTCATTTTCCCGAAAGCTATTAGAGATATTGGAAATATGATTGCAGCATCTGATACACCTAATTAAACTGTACAACTGTCATTATTAATATTTGTTCTATGACTAATAATTACGCAGTAAAATGAAACTTAATATTTATTTAAAAACATGACTTTCCTCTTCATTTTCTCGAAAGCTATTAGAGATATTGGAAATATCATT
>JAPQNM010000018.1:6309141-6311641 GCA_029783475.1 Metacarcinus magister
GAGAGCGTATGACAAACAGTTTTAACGGCTACTGCCGTTAAAACTGTTTGTCATACACGAAAACTTTTTGAACTAATATTACTGTAAATTGGAATATCTAAAAGTTTTATTGAAGTAATTTTTCACATATCTGTGACGGTAAGGAATTTTTGATTTTGTGATCCGAAAATGTCCACCAGAATTGAGGTCGAATATGTTTTTGCCATTTTACTACAAAACTATTACTCTTATAGGAAAAAGGATTAGAAACAAAGTTATGCAGCTTGAAAAGATCTATCGATTGATGTCATCACCTTCCCAATATCTATTATACCTTTGGAGAAAAGTTAATTATTGTGAACAAAATTAATGTTTTCTTTTTTCAATTCTTACATCTATACTTATGCTCCAATTCCACATCACTATAGCTCAAAAGAACGGGCGTGTCCTGCTCTTTCTTTTATATTCCGTACTCTTTTTACGTAAACCTCATAGTTTTCGAGTTATTTCAAAATACATGATTTCTGCCAAAAAATCTAAGGTGGTACCCTTGGAAATTTCATGAAAATTTCCACACCTCGGAATTTCATGAAAATTTGTACATAAAGGTTTTCAGTCATACTGAACACGAATCTGGACTCAGTTTCATCATTACTATAATATCAAACATTAAAAAAAATATATAGAAAGAAATAAGATACAAGAAATACTTTAATTATTCCCGTTACCATCACCTCATATTCATTATTATTATTATTATTATAGTATTTATTCATCATTATGGTGATGGTGATGGTGGTGGTGAAGGAAATTAGAGAGAGAGAGAGAGAGAGAGAGAGAGAGAGAGAGAGAGAGAGAGAGAGAGAGAGAGAGAGAGAGAGAGAGAGAGAGACACACACACACACACACACACACACACACACACACACACTAAACTAATGACGCTCCACCCATCATTTCAGCAGCCATTCTCAGGGTGAGGGGAGCAGGAAAGGCGGGGCATCGTCCGTCTTCGATTTTTTAATAGAGTTTATGACTATCACTACTACTACTACTACTACTACTACTACTACTACTACTACTACTACTACTACTACTCCTGATGTTGTACTGTAATTAAACTCCAGCACTAAGAATAGACCTTCACTCACTTCTTTACCTTCACGGGTCAACACTTCGCCTTTCTGAAAACATTTCCGAGTTACCACCACCTCCCACCTAAAAAATACCAAGAAAGGTCGAAAAACACCAATGAATATACAGGAACCACAAAAACAAGCGGCAACAATGACTAAGGCCTCGACGATCTTTGCCTGTGTGTGTGTGTGTGTGTGTGTGTGTGTGTGTGTGTGTGTGTGTGTGTGTGTGTGTGTGTGTGTGTGTGTGTGTGTGTGTGTGTGTGTGTGTGTGTCCGTATGTCCGTGAGGGAAATGTTCAATGCACACGCACACACTACACACACACACACACACACACAACATACGGCCATGACTTCTATCCGGGCCTATTCCCTCCTCCTTGTCCTCCTCCTCTCCACACACCATCAGATAAATAAAGTTCAAGCTTAGCGTGGGGGCGGGATGAAACGGGACGGGACGGGACGGGACGGGACGGGACGGGACGGGACGGGACGGGACGGGACGGGACGGGACGGGACGGGACGGGACGGGACGGGACGGGACGGGGCGGGACGGGACGGGGCGGGACGGGGTGGGACGGGACGGGGTGGGACGGGAATAACATGCGCCTGTTTATCCACTGACTATAAGACAGCACGTAGACAAGAGTAAAGACGTGAGGTTAGGTTAGCTGCGGTGCCACATCTATTACTAAACCAAACCAAATACCATACACACTCGCTAATACTATATACGTATACAGGTATTATACGTGTACGTATACAGGTATTATTCATGTATTATACAGGTATAATACATGTATAATACAGGTATTATACAGGTATAATACAGGTATTATACAGGTATAATGCAGGTATAATACAGGTATAATACACGCTTCCCTTCTCCTGCGGGTCAGTAATCATTGTTTCTGAAGGAGGCGCTGCAGGAGGGAGGACGGCTGGTAATTTCTCCTCTTTGTTGACTCTATTTTTACCTCTCATTTTTTATTCACAACCTTGCAATGTTTTTACTCTAATGACATATGATGAAGCGTAACCGTTGAGAGGACATGCGTTTTGTAGCTAACAGACACAGACACACACACACACACACACACACACACACACACACACACACACACACACACACACACACACACACACACACACACACACACACACACACCATCCAAAGGCTATAGCAAGTGACAAAGGAGAGGAAATTTGCCCTGAAGAAGAAGCAAACAATTAGGAATTAAATTTGTGCCGACCTGGTAACGCTTGGGTGAGGATGGTGGTGATGGTGATGGTGGGTGGTGGTGATGGTGGTTGCGATGGTGTAAAGAGAGGTTTGGTGACATGGGGTTTGCATTATTTTACAGAAGAAGGTGGTGATGCAGT
>JAPQNM010000018.1:6316641-6331641 GCA_029783475.1 Metacarcinus magister
AGCCTAGCGTCAGACTCGTTGCGTTCCGGTGAACAGTGAACTAGGGAGGGAGCGTGATTTAATGAGAGAAGAAAGGAGGACGGCAAACGGTGGGTGTGTCAGGATGGGGGGAGAAGGAGGAGGGAAAAGGAAGACTTGAAGCGAGGAGAAGCAGCGGTGGGAAGAGGAAGGGATGGAGGTGTAAAAACGAAGGAAGTGGTTAAGATAAACTTGATATGTGTATACGTAGTTCATCAACATATGAAGCAGATCCTTGAATAGAAATGCTACGAAGGTATGACGCTGCGATCAATCAACACAAGCAATATGTGCATCATTCACTCCATCTTTGTACGTTTTTAATTATCGTCATATGGAAAATTTCACACAAAAAATACTATTACAATATGAAATAGATATATAGTCATACATACATAGAGAGTGAGAGAAAGAGAGCGAGAGCGAGAGCGAGAGAGAGAGAGAGAGAGAGAGAGAGAGAGAGAGAGAGAGAGAGAGAGAGAGAGAGAGAGAGAGAGAATAATCTCACTAACCCTCTTATCTTCAGATTTAGTAGCCATTAAGACTGCAGTACATTAGCAATACGTGTTGGCAGCGCCCCTAAGATGCTTGCCTCCGTGACCACAGCAATGGAGGAGGAAGAAGAGGAGGAGGAGGAGGAAGAAAAGGAGAAGGAGGAGGAAGAGGAGGAGAAGAGCATAATGGGTCGTCTTTTGAAGGAGAGGTGAGGTAAAAAAAAAGAAAAAAGCTGCACATGTCTCCTTTATTGTTATAGAGAAGGCTACATAGTCCTGCAGGGAGGTAGGAAGGGCGGGAGGGGGGGGGAAGAAGGCAGAGTTGAGGGGAGGAGGACTTCCCCTTCCACAGAGTGTCCTACAACCAGGAATCACGGATGGTTCCACTGAATTTACTATCACCAGTACCCCCTTAACCTCTTCCTCCTCCTTCGCCTCCACTGCTGCCCAATAGCCCTGCCCCAGGCCACCCCGACCCGCCCCGCCCCGCCCCGTGCCTACTCCCTGAAGGTTTCTCCCGCCTGCCACACTCAATGTCGCCTCAATTTTCCCCGGAGGTGCTCGGTTACAATTCGAAGGTAATTACATGTGATCCTAATTACCTGCAGGTTATATTCCCGAGGATCGCTATCAGATTTGGTCTCATTTTACGCTCCGATTACTGGTTCATGTTCACTGCTGCTCCGCCGCTCCGCCTCTCCTCGTTCCGACAGCGTGAGTCGCACTCGAGAAAAATATTAATGTCGTCTGATCTATGAGGGCACGAACATGTCTAACGCGAGGAAGGCGTCGACGGCGCCCTCTAGGATCCGGTGGTCACGTCCTTAGCGCCACACATAGATCAGCGCCGCCTTAGTTCCAGTCCATTTTCTGCAACAACCGCATGATGACGCTTCCGTCGGGAATCAGTGTTACCAGAGCCCGTGGCTACTTACTGTCTGCCTCCCGGAGCAGTGTTGCCAAGGCCAGTGGATCACACCTGCCGAAGGGACGATGAGGCAAAACCTACGCGGGACTTCCTGTTGTGCACGACGCTGGTGGTTGATAAGGTAGTTATAACGTGGGTTCGTTACGCCTCAGCGGTCTGACCTCCGGCAGATCTACTTGTTATTCCTTTGGGGGAGGGACTCCGCTTATCTGCTGAATAAAAAGTCAGGTGTTGAGTATTACCGGCAGAGTCACAGTTTTCACCAGGGAGTCATGTAGCGGTAGTGTGTAGGGTGTGAGGGAGGAGCGCGACAGAAGGAGGCTGATGGAGTGTTTACGACGGATGATACGGTAAAAAAAAAACACTTAGTGCTCCTTGACTCCCACCTGCTGATGATCCTTGTTAGTATGGAGTCATTTCACGCACTTTTACATGCAAGCAAAGGCAGACCTGCGTGTGGGATGAAAAAACGAAAAACAAAACACGGTAAAAATTATCATTGCGAAGTGCTTTGGGGCAAGACGAAGCACCTGGCGCAGCGACACAGACAAAACAATTACCCCGCACAGCCCAGCAAGCACCTGGCTTGGCGGACTCCAGGTGGGGAGGTGATTACTTTCCTGATGAAAGACGCGATTGATTCATCACGGAAATGTCTGTACGTTAACTAGCAATAAAAATAAACACAAAAAAGGACCTCTGCTACACCCTGGCTGCCGTGACCCGCTCAGGCCTCCCTCGGTAAGGTCACTGATATGTAATTAAACTCCAATCACCTTTTTTCGGTCATTCTCGGATGTGTCGATACAATTTCCATGGGTTTTATGCGTTGCCTCTGAAGAACTCCATCACCCCAGTTAATTAACATTAGTGAGACGCACTTCGTCGCTTACTAAAACATGTATAATGCCAAGGTGTTGGTGAAAAGGTTAAACTTTCGCATTTTCTACGAAGACAAACAGAAGTAGTGAGGTTTCCTGATTCGTGAAAGCGAGGCAGACCAGCACTGCGTATGGATGTAGGAAAATAGGCCACTAAAGGTACCTGCGTACTGGAGAAACGTATAGAGAAGCTGCGGGGAATTACCAAACACATGAGGGGAGTTTTTAGGGTTGAGATATGAGGAAGTATGACTCATAAATTTATTCGTTCTTTCAAGTGGATAATTATCATTCGAGGTGACCGTTGTTTGGCTGATAATACTTTCAGTAATACATTCTCAACCAGTTTCCTTTGGTTATGCTTTGAACTCACTTTTTGTTATTGTTATTTCAGCGTCCTTAGTCTCGATATGCTGTGTGTCAAAATAAAATATTAAACTTTCATAGAAATAAATAATATAAACAACAATAATGGGCAAACACTTGTGTAAATTTGGCAGGTGTTCCTCGTGGGAAGGAAGTGATTAAAAAATATGACTGTCATAATACAAATTCATGATTATTCACTATATAAGAATACAAAATTGCACGGCACATCTAGAACAAGCTTCCTTCAATAAAAAGATTAATTCAATAACACAATGACTTTAATAGCGAAATAGTTCAAACAATTTCCGTCGGCAACTTTAACATGATCTACTCAGCTCACATAATACTGTTTCAAAATAACACTGTTTTGTTTCCATTAAGCTACGTTGTAAAATTGCCACCCCAAGCAATTGTTGAAATGCCACACAACCATGATTTTTGAGGAGACGATTCTGATACAGTTTTTGGGGCTAAGAATGTTGAAAGATCAATGCCAGTTCTTAGATTGGGGAGGAAGAACGGGGTAGCCCATGTTAGGGTAGGTTAAGACAAGGGACGGCAAAGCTGAGATGGGCTGAGGCGGGCTGTGCTGGGCTGCACTGGACTTGATTGTATTATAGTGTACTGTACTGGGCTGTCATTGATTGAACTGAACTAGAACTTATTGTATTGGAGTAACTTGACTGGACTGGACTGGAATTAAGTAGACTGAACTATACTGAACTCAATTGGACCATAACCAACTAAACCGGATTGGACTAGACTGATCTGAACTGAACTGAATTGAACTGAACTGAATTGAGCTGAGATGGACTGAAGTTAGCTTAATTGAATTGCATTGAACAAAACTGAACTGAACTCGACTGGAGGAGACTGGAGTAACTTGTGTGAATCGGTCTTCCGTTGGGTTACTGAGACCGGGGTTGAGGCACCTCGAGGACGCCTTGCCACAGTCCGCTTGAAGGCTAAAAACAGGTGTCGCCGGTAACAAAAGGTGTTAATCCTTCGTGCAACCTTTGATTTGGTATTTTATTAGCGACGCTTTGGAAATTTAAATGAATTACGTAACTCAGATTTTAGTCAGCGCCTTTATGACGACCTGAAGAAATGGTGGAGATTTTAAATGCATGATTCTTTATTTTACAAACGAAGTGTTGACTGCTGGACAATGTGATGACCTTTGTGGAATTTAAAGTTTCTGCACCGATTGTTTCTTGTATTCTTAAAGCTAAAAACAGGAAGGTTGGAGTGATCAGTCTTCCGGTAACTCAACACCTGCTTTTTGTGTTACTTTTCATAATCACTGCTCATGTACGTGTCACTCGTTCAAAGATCTATCGTTTCCGTGTGAACCAATGCTGCCTCCCCCCCGAGGAGTAGCATTACCACACACACTAAAACATATAAGTGCTTCAAACAGGATGCATTTGTTGGAATATGTATCGTGAAGTTGTAATGATGAAAACACATTATGGGAATTGATAGAAATAACAACAAATATTGCTGCTGCTGCTGCTACTGCTGCTTCTACAACAATAATAGTTGTAATGATGATAATAAACAATAATAATAATAATAATTATACTAATGATGATAGTAATAATAACAATAATAATAATAAGATGAATGAAAATATCAATATTAATAATTACAATAATGAAATTAATAATAATACAAATAATAATAATATTAATAGTTGTAAAAAAAATAATAATAATAATGATTATGATACTAATAATTAAAATAATAATAATAATAATAATAATAATAATAATAATAATAATAGTAATAATAATATAGTAATGATATTAATAATAATAATATTAATAGTACTAATAGTAATAACAATTATAATAATAATGATAATACAATGGATCACATATTAAGCAGTTATGACATTCAATATTGACAAAAGAAAACTGATCAAGCTATCAGTAACAACATACCATAAAGAACAGTTGAGTTTGTTAAGTTGGTGCTTTCAGAAGACGCAGATTCACGACGACAGCATTACAGATCATTTACAACAACAATTTATTAAAAACAGGAAGCAAGTCACTGAATACGAGATAAAAAAAAACTCATAAATAAATAAATAAATAAATAAATATATATACACGTGTGTGTGTGTGTGTGTGTGTGTGTGTGTGTGTGTGTGTGTGTGTGTGTGTGTGTGTGTGTGTGTGTGTGTGTGTGTGTGTGTGTGTGTGTGTTTATGAAAAACCAGTAACATAAAATTTCCGAATGACTGTTTTATTATTATTATTATTATTATTATTATTATTATTATTATTATTATTAATATTATTATTAATATTATTATTATTATTATTAATATTATTATTAATAATATTATTATTATCATAATCATTATAATGTTCAGATCGAGACAAACTCTTGCATGAGTTAATGAATCAAAACACGGAAAAAAATAATAGAGTCATCCTGGATTAATCTTGTTTTCATTTTCTCTTAAACAAACCTTCAACGAAAATATTATGAAGTTAAGAATGATTTATGCTTCTTTCCTCTCTCTTTAAATAAAAATAACGGTGTTTTGAAATATGCATATTGTCTAACGGCGTGAAGGTGTGCAATATTTTCCGGAGTGAAGGCCAGACACATGTTGGGTCAAGTTGCAAGTCATACACGGAGCCTCTTGGGTGGTTTTCTCATTATTGTCTATTGCTTGAACATCTGAAAACAATTATTGCCTCCTCTACTTAAAATTCCAAAGTTATTTTAATGTCTGAAGATATATTTTGTTTCTTATTCTTTGTCGTTCTAGTTATTTTTGTTTTTTTACACATGTTTTTGTTCTCTTATTATTATTAGTCTTCCTCTTGACTATACATAAAACATGTCTCCGTGCATTAACTATCAACATATTCCTTTTTAACCCTCAACTTAACATTACTTTCAGATGTAATATTCTTTCATGGAGCATTAGGCAGTTGTATATTTTTCTATATATTTATCTCACTTACCTACAGTCTAACAATTATTTAAGTCGTGACGGTGACTTTCCAATGATCACTCGACAAGGTAAGCACCAATGTCTCCCTAAGGTGGCCGTGAGCCTTTACAGCTTGGAGGGGCGCCCAGTCACGCGGCGGCTCTCATTAACCTCGTAACACACTCAGGGACGGTGAGGTTCACGGAGGGGAAGATTGCCTTACGAAACCTATCAAGCTGCATCACCCTCACCACGGAAGCCTCGCTCAGCTTCATTCCACACTAATGATGTCAGTTACTAAGGATTTCGCCAGTCAGCTTCATCTTGGTACTTGCATAAAAATCAAGTGCTCGACACGATTCACGTCCTGTTGTGACCCATGGGGGAAAAAAAGTTAATGCCGCTATGAACTTTCCAATGAGTCTTGCGTTTATGTTTTTAGAGACATGATAATGATAATGAGCTGTATACTTTCAAATTTTTGTTCCACTCATTAATCAATTGAATTCCTTTACTTCCTTCTTGGCCAAGCGTCAGGTGATGTTGACACAGACATTGCCCAGCTCAGTGATGCTACACCTCGCCCCTGTGGAGAGTGCGCCGCTGGTGTTGATTTCCTGCACACGGTGACGCTACATAGAATCGAGTCAAGGCTGCTCGTTTCATCGACTCTCTCCACAATTAGACTCGCCAACAGTGTTGTGTCACCCGCTGTCTTTTATCACTCTTCCAAACACTGTCTTAGTGATCTTTGTGGCTTCATGCCTCGTCACCCTGAGGGGCTTCGCTGGTCTTCCTTCGTTGAAAGTTACATACAGTATTCATCCCCTGTACTCAAAAACACCAGCGCAGCATAACTCTTCATTACAGCTTGAATATTTATATGTAGTAAAGGTTTGAGTAGTATGTTGTATATGTAACACAGATTTGAGCTGTAAGGAGCAAGGCCTCTCTCGGTCAGCTCTTATTTCCTGACCATATGTATAGCCTTTGCTTCGTAAATTGTGCTTTTGTTTCTCGGACACAAAGTCACTACATTTCGCAGTCTGTTCTGGAGGAGTAGATGGATGGTTGACGTTGACAGGGTATCAATGTCTGCCTTGGTCAAGGTGAGGTCAGTTGGTAGGCAGAAAGCAATCTTCTCCACGCGCCACCGGAATAATTTGAAAACTGTCAGGTAACTTTCAAGTTGTATTCTGTTTGATAAAACAAAGTACTCAGACATAGGAATTTAGGCCTTATCAATCTTGCCTTATGCAACACTTACAGCTTAGGTATGATAAAGATTTTAAGTTTAAATCAATGAACCAAATCCTACATTCCACACATATCATTTTTTAATATCTATGTATATAGCAGCAGATATATATCGTTCCTTTCAACTTTATTGTTTAATTCCCTTCATCATATTCATCATCTATTGTATTCAGCTTAGGGAAAATAATAATAAATCTGAAATGAAATATAATGATGTTTTCTTGTGGAACACAAAACAGATGCGGAAATTTTTGAAAGAAACTTGTGAGTCATAAGTCTAGTGATGTGCATTCCTTGAAAAGATGCTTCAGGTATTGAATGGAACATTTGGAAATCCTGTTACTAGAGATCTGAAGCAACTTCTTTGGGTTGTTTGCTCAGATGATACAGTTATCCATAACAGTTTCTCTTAAGTTATTCATATACATTCAATTTTTAAAATTATATTATTGTAAACAGTTACTCATAAGTCCTTGCTCTAATTTTGTACGAATAAAGCAATAAAATCTCAAAGAAAATAGCAGCAACGATAGAAAACAAAAAATACCACCTACAGAGCAAAACTGAAATGTTTATGGCCAGTTTTATTGATTTCAAGCAGATCCCTTTGCAGTGAATGCCAATCAGTGTTTGTCCCTTCGTTTCTTACGTAAATAACACTCCCTTCCATAATTCATAGCCCGCAGGGAAGACTTGACCAACACGAGCCACATTTCTCACTTGACGTGCCCTACCTGCCAGATCAACCTCGCTGGGGTGTCCTAATCCAGCTACCTGAGCATAATCTGAATCTCCGCCCTAAATATGCGTCCTCTCACAACCCTGACTTACTTCCCAGAACAGGATTTCACTTGCTATCATCACTCTATTCATCACAAGCTGAGACTCGCTACACCTCGTAACATCAATCCAGGTGAAAAATTTCTTCGCTGTCTAAAGATGGTAGTGCAGCTCTCCCGCCCAAACTGGCTCTTCTTCCTCCTCCTCCTCCTCCTCCTCCTCCTCCTCCTCCTCTTCCTCCTCCTCCTCCTCCTCCTGTCCCTCCTCCTCCTCCTCCTCCTCCTCCTCTCGCACCTCCGCTGGTGCGGCCGCTTAAATACACTAATCCGACTTACACACGTCCCTCACGACTACACAAAGTCTTAAGACAGCGTTTTCACCACCACCTCTACCACCACCACCACCATCACCACCACCACTACCACCACCACCACCACCACCACCACCACCACCACCATCATTATTACCACATAGGGTCCCTTAGATAAACACAAGCTGATGTCCCACTACTAAGATGATGACGAGACTTGCAATTCCCTTCCTCCCTCCTTAGTGAGAACCAGACAATCAAATAACTCTCTGACACCCTTCTCAGACGTGCTTCCTTCCCTGCTCCTTCACTGCTGGCAAGGGAAGGATAACTTACGATACTGAAGATGACGACGTACGAAACAGAAGATGATTTACTTAGAATACTCAATAAAGAAGAGTATGAATAGATGAAAGGAGGATTAGAGGAATAAAAAAAAAGTAAATCAATGAATAACTCAAATGGTTTCAAAAAGAGAGAGAGAGAGAGAGAGAGAGAGAGAGAGAGAGAGAGAGAGAGAGAGAGAGAGAGAGAGAGAGAGAGAGAGAGAGAGAGAGAGAGAGAGAGAGAGAGAGAGATGATAAACGAAGTGAGAATATTTAAGAGATGATAACAGAAAATTGAAGAGAAGATGAAAGTTCATGAATAACTATTACGTAGAAGGAAAAAAGATGCAAAAGAGGAGGATAAGCAGACGTGATTAAAGAGGTGAGGATGGAAGGCTTAGGTATAACAGGATAAACGAGGTGAGACGATGATCGACAAAAAATATCAGTGAGGAAAAAAAGTGGTTGATGAAAGTCCATCTATAAATCATACAACATCATACAACAACAACAACAAGACAAAAAAAAGCAGAGTGAATAAGAATACGATAATCAAAACAAGATGAGAGGGAAAGAGAGAAAAGGAGAGAGTGTAAAAGGACAAAGAATAATAATGCATTTAAAAAATATATATAACGAAAGTTTTGAATGGAAAAAAAAGGAAGAAAGTGACAAATAAAATAAAAATCCAGGTGTGTCTGCGATTACCTGAAGGTGCAGTACTGCCGGTGGACGCCTGAACACCACACTCACCTGCGGGAAGGGAAACAGGTGAAGTAAGTTATTTGAGAACAATACAATTACATGTAGGTAAATTTGTGTAGCCTGATTGATGATGATGATGATAATACTACTACTATTAATAAGCATGATGATAATAATAATACTAACAATAATAACAACAACAATAATAATAGTATTAATAGGAAAAAAATGAAGAATAGTAATAGTAATAACATGAGAGCACACACCTCCTCAAGGCCGAGCAATCCACCCCTACTATTGTGGTCCCACCTTGGCCCGAGGCTCATGATTTGAACAAACTTGAACCAACACTCCACGAGGATGCTTGAATATTAATCTGACAAATTGTAGACTTGTTGATCTTAAGAGAACTTTAAAAAACTGTTTTCATATTCATATTCATATTCCTACGTAAAGCTTTGAAACCTGATTGTGGCCTCATCTTGGCCTTGGATCCAGATCAAAATCCTTTCAAATTTCTAGTCACTTGTTATCAGTCACGATGCTCAATTTTGATAAACCTTTCGTAAAAATCCACGCACAACATTTGGCATGATTCTCTTCAGAAAGATAAATACAAACAGGAAAACGGAGGAAAAAAAATCCAAAAAACATAACCTCCTTGAGGGAGGTATAAAAAAACGAATGACGAGGAGGAGGAAGAAGAAGCAGTGGAGTAGGATGAAGAGGTGAGGGAGGAACACAAAAGAAGAACAAATAACAGCTGACTTGTTGGCTGTTTGTGATAATCTATACTGTCTCATCTTCAGTGTGAGGCACAGGACAGTGGGAGGGGGAGGAGGAGGAGGAGGAGGAGGAGGAGGAGGAGGAGGAGGAGGAGGAGGAGGAGGAGGAGGAGGAGGAGGAGGAGGAGGAGGAGGAGGAGGATGCCGACGACGACAACGATGACGAAAACTTAAAGGGAAACGAGAAGAAAATTAGGATGAATAAGAGAACGAGGACAAGGTGGAAACTAAAAAAAGATAATAAGGAAAAGGAGAAAAAAAGCTTAACGACATTCAAATACAGTGATATTTGACAGTATCAGTGGTGGTGGTAGTAGTAGTAGTAGTAGTAGTAGTAGTGGTGGTACTGGTAGTAAAAGTAGTAGTGGTTGTGGTGGTAATAGTGGTGGTGGTGGTGGTGGTGTTCGCATCCTCCCAGCCCGGAACACACTCACAAAAAGAGCCCGTTGCCGCCTCATCAGTAGTCGCCACGGGGCTCAGCCTTTCTGAGCGTAAAGTCTGCCCACAAAAACTGCGGCGGATAAATCTCTGTGGACCGGATGCGGAGGCAGATGTGGGGAAAAACAGGTGTGGCGGTGAAGCCTCAAGGGACGGGATGCAGGGAGGGAGGGAGGGAGGGATGACGCTGTTATGGAGGAGGAGGAAAAGGAGGAGGAGGAGGAGGAGAAGGAGAAGGAGGAGGAGAAGGAAGAGGAGGAGGAAGAGGAGGAGGAGGAGGAGAAGAATTGTTTCAAACACTTAGGTGATGCAGTCTTTCCTCAGTCATGGTTAAGCAAGGACTGATACTTCACAGCTTGATGATTGGTTATGACATGCAAGCAAACAGGTATTGGCGTTATCATTATCATCATTATCATTTATTAATCTATTTTTATATATCTTTTTAAGGAACACATATAAGCAACACATATATGCAAGGAAGGCATCATAGTCTACTGCATATATAAAACAATTAATCAAAAGAAAATAATACAAAATATTAAATGATTAGTGCGAGGAATAAAAAAAACAGAATACATAAAGACTAGAATAGAATATATTTAAAGATAGACAATGTAAAAAAATAATCATGGACACGAGAAGACATGGGAAGACAAGAGAAGAGAAGACAAGAGAAACCTGAAGCCGGGTCATCCTTACAAGAAGCACAGAAAGCACGTGCGCAGAGGGAGAGGAAGTTGTTAGAAAGTCAAGCTGCCGGTGACTAAAAAGAAAGAGTGAGAGAGAGAGAGAGACAGAAAAAAAAAATATCTCAAGACTGAAGAGACAGGAAGGAAAATAAAATTGGCGGTGATTAAACCAGACCAGATAAGCAAAGAGAAGCAAAAACATAAAGTACAGTACAGGGAGAGAGAGAGAGAAAGAGAGAGAGAGAGAGAGAGAGAGAGAGAGAGAGAGAGAGAGAGAGAGAGAGAGAGAGAGAGAGAGAGAGAGAGAGAGAGAGAGAGAGAGAAACAAAAAATAATAATGACTAAGTACAACAGACACACTAATGGCCTGATCGCTAGCATGAGCCGTACAGATAACAAACACACTGACCTTCCTTCCCCTCCACCTCCATCTGCCTCAACACTTCACCTGCCGATGGGTTGAAGAGAAGCTTGTGCAACAGCCACACCTTACTAGATAGCAGGTGATGATTATAACACACACACACACACACACACACACACACACACACACACACACACACACACACACACACACACACTCACACACCACACACACACTCACACACACACACATCACACACTCACACACACACACACACACACACACACACACACACACACACCACACACACACACACACACACCACACACCATACACACCACACACACACACACACACACACACACACACACACACACACACACACGCAGGCACGAACGCATTAAATCATCATATAATCATCTATAATTGAAGGATGCACTGCTGGTATTGATAGCAGCTTCATCTTAGGGGCAAAGTCACGCTAAGTGAAGCATAAATCATGAGAAGTTCACTTAGTTTTTTAAAAGATAAAATTGCCTCGCGGAAACAGATCGAAGCACACACATACAATTACATACACAAGAAAACAGAGAGAGAGAGAGAAAAAAAAAAAACCCAGACCAGTAAGAGAGATACACACGGAAGCCACACAGACAGAGACAAACACAAAACAGTGCTACACATCTAAGCCTCTAATATTAAGATCAACGAACACCATGTCACAAAATTCCACTCACGTACACTTTTACACTTAGTTTCTCAAGACCTCGCTTTGCCACCTAGACGCCTAATCTTTATGAGGCGCTAAACAATGGTCTAACACACTCCAGGAGCCCCGTGCACTCGCTATAAAAAGAGAACTATTACCATGGGACAGGAAATCTGGCGCGTTAAAAGACCTACAGCGACTCCTAGACAGACACTAAGCACGTCAGTAAGAACAATCTCTCTTAGGAAAGGAAGTGGATATCGTGGGAACCCTTTGATAGTGAACCGCAAAGGAGGAAGAGATGATGATGAAGATGAGGATGTGAAATAGGAGGAGGAGGAGTACATGAATCTACAGAATAAATACCTTTATCACCCTTCCTCTCCCTACCACGCCCTTTTCTTACCATCTCTCCTCCTGCTGCCTCTCTCCACACCCCGCCCACATATCCCTCCTTACTACCTCCACTAGTCCACCTCTAAACTTGAATCCCTCGTCACCTTTACTCGGGCGTGGCATGGAGGTGAGGAAGGACGTGCCCAGGGTGGTAATAGTGTCCCTAGGGGCAGCTCTCACGCCACACTACTAGTTTCCTTGAATTCTGAACCTCATAACGTCATGATCTGTTACTTAATATTGTGTGTGGGTGTGTATGTTGATATTTTTCCTGTTATTGTTGTTGTTATTGTTGTTGTTCTTTTAATTCTTTATTTTCCTCCTCTACCTGTTTCTCTTTGGTTTCTTCTTCTTCTTCATCTTCTATTATCAATATGATTTTCTTTTTAACCGGCTTCTTGATTTCTTATTTGTTTTTTTTTTGTTTTTTTTCTTTCTCTTCTTATTAGTCTTCGTCTTTTTTTTTTATTTTTGTTTTCTACTAATTTGTCTTCTTTTATCTATCGTTTTGGTGTTGCTTTTTCCTCTCCTCATTCTTCATCTTCTTTATCATTGCTGTCGTCTGTTTTTTTTCAACTTCCTTTGTGGTTTTATTCTTCCTGTTTCTCTTGCCTCGTGTTGTCTTGCTGTCATTTACTCATTCCTACGCGTTCATGTGTTTATGTGTATTTATGTGTGTGTGTGTGTGTGTGTGTGTGTGTGTGTGTGTGTGTGTGTGTGTGTGTGTGTGTGTGTGTGTGTGTGTGTGTGTGTGTGTGTGTGTGTGTGTGTGTGTCTTTGAAATAATTGTCTTCATGTTATTTATTTGGCTAAAACATTCCTTGGCTCCAACTACATTCTTTCCTCTCCTCTCCTCTCCTTTCCTTAAAAAAAAATATGTGGCCTTGTAAAAATCTAAGCACATTGGTTTTCCTCTTCCTTTTCACTCTCCTTTTTCACCTCCCTTTTTTTACTCTTTTTGTTCCATTCATGCCTTCCTTCATAACGTCTTCGTGTTTCTCTCTCTCACATATCTCTCTAAACAGTGTAATTCCAGCTTTTCTTACTAATAAACTACTTTCTCCAATGGAATATATACTCTCTCTCTCTCTCTCTCTCTCTCTCTCTCTCTCTCTCTCTCTCTCTCTCTCTCTCTCTCTCTCTCTCTCTCTCTCTCTCTCTCTCTCTCTCTCTCTTTCTGTCTCTCACTGTACATTCGTCTTCTTTCGAACACTTTCTTTCCAAATACACAACAGCTGTTTCTCACACTCCTCTTCCTCTCAAAACTTTCCTTCAAACCATACATTTCCACACTCTGATCCCTTCCTTTAACCCTGAACTGTGCCTCCTTATACCTCTCCTCTGGGTCCAAGCGGGAGTAAGAGGACACCTTGATGCAGTTACGGGCAGCTGTTTCCCCGTCAAGGCGCCGTTAAGGTGGAGGCATCATCATTACTTTCCACGTCAGTGCTCATGTGTTATTAGGAAGGACGGACACTTACAATCTATGCTTCACTGCTACTACAAGGATGATGATGATGATGATGATGATGATAATGATGATGAGGAGGAGGAGGAGAAGGACTAGGGATATTTATATCTTTTAAAGTAACAGAGTAGGAAGACAAAAACAAAGGAATTATGTATAAAAGAGAGAGAGATTGAGAGAGAGAGAGAGAGAGAGAGAGAGAGAGAGAGAGAGAGAGAGAGAGAGAGAGAGAGAGAGAGAGAGAGAGAGAGAGAGAGAGAGAGTGAGAGTGAGAGTGAGTGTGAGTGTGAGTGTGAGTGTGAGTGTGAGTGTGTGTGTGTGTGTGTGTGTGTGAGCCATGTAGCAGCAGCCTTCAGGACTAATCTGGGTACGGAGTGATTATGGGTGAAGGTTAAACATGTATTCAAGGCAAATGGCAGTTCAATATAACCAGAAGCAACACAACCTGAATAAATTAAGTCCAGTTAAACCCACGACCATTACCGTGTGTGACTGTGTGTGTGTGTGTGTGTGTGTGTGTGTGTGTGTTTTCCATCTCCTTATCTCACTAGTTCCATCGCCTATTTCCATTTAAGTCCTCCCCCAAAAAAACAGATGCTCATGTGTTTCAGTCCTTATCTCCTTGTCTTTACTGTGTCCACGTGTTCCCTATGTCCCTAAACGCCTATGCCCATGCCACCCATGTCCCTGATACGCCACGCCTCAATAGCCAGCACGTGTACGGCTGAAAGAGACCACCGCCACGACCACCACCATCACGACCACGACCACCATCACCGCTACCACAGCCCTTACTACTACAGCTGTCCATTGGGTTCTCTGGCGCCACCGGAATATGCATCAACTTTCCATCCTTTATTATCGTTTTACTGAACTGGTTATTTTTATCTGTATTCTCTCTCTCTCTCTCTCTCTCTCTCTCTCTCTCTCTCTCTCTCTCTCTCTCTCTCTCTCTCTCTCTCTCTCTCTCTCTCTCTCTCTCTCTCTCTCGAGCCCTGCGCTGACAGAAACATAGATCATGCATATGACTTTAATAATAATCGAATTAATCACAAGGAGGTGGTGGGGAGAGGGACAAAAAGAAGAAAAAAGAGAGGGCGGGAGGCAGGCAGGGAGGGAGGGAG
>JAPQNM010000018.1:6336641-6339141 GCA_029783475.1 Metacarcinus magister
TAAGTCTTGATAGAGCTACTGCCGGTAATGCCAAACACTTCAACAGGCCGCGAACATTCTTTCATGCCCTAGACTTGATCCCTTCTTCCCCTTAAGCTTCCTTCCACATCCAAGTATTTACTTACCCCAACGTGCTTTCCGTAAATTTTACTCCACACTACTCCATCCTCACCACCAGTAGACGAACCCAAACCTTTACCAAATTTCTTTTCATCACCTTACTTTGCACCACTTCTAGTTCAGTCCACTCTCAACCGCACACCGCTCAGATCTAGGACGGGCAGCAGCCTCCGGTGGCTTGCACACAGCGTCTAATAGTTATCATTAGTGATCTCGTTGGCTCAGATATCCTTGTTACGAATCCGCTTCGTCAGCCAGAACGAATGCAATCATTGGCTGTCAAAAAGATAGTGTATCCACGTACATTCTTGAGGTGCTGGAGTGTAGCAAAAGGTGTACTCTGCGGTCATTTATAATCATCTCCCTGAAACAAAAGACGGAAGTTGACCCATGCAAAGTTGGGTTCCTGTGTGCATAAGTCTCGAGCTTTGCAACACAACACACATGGTTACTGCTCGAGCGTCAGCTGCATCTAGATATTCTTTGATCCCAATGATTTGCCGAAAATGTCTTCGCGTCTGCCAAGCTGGCGAGCCTTTGCGCCGCCAGACGACACCTGCGATACACCTGTTCCATGGAGGTCCACGGAGGCCTACCGCCGCCAGATTGATGCATCAGAAAGTGTTAGTTCATATCAAAATACCATATAGACCAAGTTATTTTGAAGAACTGTGCAAACAAATAATGTAATACTATGAGCACCGAAAAAAATACAATACAGTAAGTTACCTTATTGTAATGCTCAATCACTCTTATTGTATAATTTTTATTATTTATTATCACTGTGATTGACTGTCGCAACACTTCCTTCTGATGCACCAAAGCTTCGGGCGTGTGAGCCGAATGCACGATGCCCCTCTTGACGTCCATGCATAAAGCAACGCATTTTAACCGGCAAACAACCCCGGCCAGACCAATGGTTGAGAGGCATTCCACTGTGGCTCCGTTGAATCTCCTTTGATTAATGGCTCAATACACGGCTGGAAGAGGAAGTGAAAACAAAAGAGAGCAAATGAACAGGAAGTTGGAAGCTTGGAGGGAAGTTTGGAGAAGACGTGCAACTATAAGAAAAAAAATAATGCGTTTACAAAACAAAACAAAACTTATCAAAATTCAGAACACCAAAACGTGCGAGTAAAGATCGACAAGATATAAAAAAAAGAAAGAGAAAAAAAAACTGAACAGAGTTGAAGTATTATGAAGCAGAAGGTGTTATGCTTGTTGACCCCACGCACAGGCAGGCACGCTAGGAGGAGGAGGAGGAGGAGGAGGAGGAGGAGGAGGAGGAAGAGGAGTAGAAGGAGGAGAGGAGAAGGAGAAGGAGGAGAAGGAGGAGAAGGAGGAGGAGCAGGAGCAGGAGGAGGAGGTAGTAGCAGCAGCAGCAGGCCAGCACCAGGTGAAGCAGGACATGACTCTCTCAGGCACAGCGGGCGGGGTGGGGCGAGCCTGGGTGCTTCACGTGTTCATCAAGCAGTCGTCCGCAGGCCCGTCGCGCCACAGCCTCACTAGCCGCCACACACGCTCAACTAACTTTTCACAGCCCCCGCACATAACAAAACCTCACCCTCCGCTGCCGGGAACATGCCATCCCACACACCCATCACAAGACCGACCTGCAAACGTCCACCCAAAGTGACTCTCAGCCTTATGACTCTGTGTAGCTTGACGCCTCGCTATGCTAAAGAAAAGCGGCGTTTTGATGCAAGCGAGGCATCGGTGTCGCTTAAGCATATTAAGTCAATCGACCAGCAGGTGCATTTTGGTACCCTGGGATGGTCTGTGTCTGGTGGGAAGGTGATGGGAACAGGTGGGGGCTTGACGGAATCATAAACTGGCGGAGGCGATGATGGGTGGGGAGACGTGTGACGAATAGGGGGGTCGGGGTGGGGGCAGCAGCAGGGGGCAGGTAAGGGGTGAGGGATGTGTGTGTGTGGTTCGACCTTTCAGGGTCGAACTACAGGAAGAAGAAGAAGAAGAAGAAGAAAAGATGAGAAAGAAGAATAAAAAGAAGAAAAGAAGAAAAGAAGAAGAAGAAGAAGACGAAGAAATTAAAAAAAGGATGAAGAAAAAGTACTATAAAAAGAAAAGGATGAAGAAGAAGAACCTGCAGGCAACGACAACTAATAAGGCGACTCATATGAAGATGAAGACCAAGAAGAATACAAATACAACCAACATGATGAAAAAAACACATAACACGTATTGAAAAAAAATTAAAAAGAGCAAGAACAGGAAACAGTTAGATCCAAGGCGAGAAAACTAATTATACTTAATATAAAAGAAATCATAAAAACTAGAGACACACAGTTCAATTTGCTATCTACATAGAAACTCTTTTCAATACACTAACATACTAGCATAGTCAACGCGCGTAATATGC
>JAPQNM010000018.1:6344141-6364141 GCA_029783475.1 Metacarcinus magister
CTGAAAACTTTGAAAATTGTAAACAAAAAAAGAGCACTCGGCAATCTTTCAACATTCTCACCTCGGCAACGACTGCGAGAGAAGATAAAGCCAGTGATGCTTTCGGTGGCTGCATATTTCTTTTTATTTTACGGTGGTGAAGGCAGGTGGAGTGACAGAAGAAAGAAAATGAATATAGTAGTGTGAGAGGTAGGAATGAGAAGCTGAGGGTGATGTAGAGGTGATGAAGCTGTCTGTGGTGATGGAAGGAAATTAGAAATGTGTGGGAGGGTGGTAAGGTAAGGGATGGAGCTAGTAGTGGTGTTACGTAGACAGTAAATGAGATAAAAGAGGATATACGATAAAGCAGATAATCATATGTTATATATTTCAACAACAGCTAATGAGGCATACCTGGGCGTCAACAGCATGATTCCAGACATTTGCTTGAATACTTATTTTTTTTTTGCTTTCAAATATTTGTCAGAACATCACACGCTGTGCTAACCAAAAATAATAATGTTTTCCTTCGGGCCGTAAGTCGTTTTTGTCGGTTTTATTTGCCAATCAAGTGACTCCATAAAAGAAAATATTTACGAGGGCGGAGGTGAGCGTCATGCGAGACAAGGGGACAAAGCAGGTGGCGTCATCCCTTCCCTTACCACTCCGGGCTGGGGGATGCTCAGCTCCACAACTTAATTCTGCAACTGCTTTTAAAGAACAAATACATAAATGAAATCCCCAAATACGTGTTGTGTGTGTGTGTGTGTGTGTGTGTGTGTGTGTGTGTGTGTGTGTGTGTGTGTGTGTGTGTGTGTGTGTGTGTGTGTGTGTGTGTGTGTGTGTGTGTGTGTGTGTGTGTGTGTGTGTGTGTGTGCTTGCGTGCATGAGTGTGTATGTGTATTGCATCTGCCTTACTGACTACCTGCCCCACGCGAGGGTTATGTAGTACATGTTCTTTGGTCGCAGCTTACACAGGTTTGTATGCTTGAAAAGTGCACATTGTACTGTCTTTCTTGCGTCTGTCGTAGAAACAAACGTTGAAACCCATCAATCCACTCCTGTTGGCTGCCGGAGCGTAGATGATGCACACCTCCAGCCCCGCAATCAGCTGCAGATGACGAGTGGGTCGCCTTCTGCAACTGGCAAGACTTTCACGCAGGAAAACACACCATCCCATGACGAACCGAGAGACGAACATTGCTTAACACACTTGCATTCCTCCTCACGATCGTTCCTCGGCTGTTTATTTTCCTCTGAAACACACGTGGGAACAAACACACCTGAGAATCAATGCGACTCTACCTTATTAGGGAGAGGGAGCCAAGAATGGAAACGTGGGGCCACAGGAGGTAAATCAACGCCGGAGAAAATTGAATTCAGCGAGTCAGGCCCAGGAGACATTACGAAATCAATATAAGGGGATGGTGTACCAAGCAGCTATTCTTACAGTGGATGGCTACAGTGAAGGAGGTTGGGGGGGAGGAGGTGATGGTGCTTGGGGTGAGAGGGTTAAATACGTCCTCTTTGTTTCCTGAGGCAGGTCAGCAGGGAAATGACAGCCCTCGAAGAAGGAAACTGCGCAGACAACTTTCGTAAACTTACATACGTGGTGCACAAGATAATGAACCGAGAAGTGCTTCAGTGGGTTGGGGGGTGGGGGAAAGAGCGCTGAGGCGGGGGCAAGGACGGGGTAGAAGCCTGGGGAAGGAGGGAAGGGGGCACCATCGTACGTGCGTCACTTTGAAAACTCACTCAGCGTGTGTGCGTGGCCCTTTTGCACCCGGTTCTTAGGAAGGCAAGTGGCGCCGCCCGACCCGCCTTACCGGATATTATGGAGTGGTTGGCTGGCAGCTGCGTGTGCCGGGGCCTCGACCCTAAAAACGTGCTGCCGTAATTACGTAACGATCTAATTTGTTCATGTGTCTGAGGTAAACACAATGGCGGGGCTGTTTCTCTGCCTTTCATTCATGTGCGTCGTGCCTGCTGGGGACCTGCCTACTAACAGGGTGCACGCGACCCCACGCGCGGCGCCTCTTAAGGACTGGTGCCTGTGCCCTCTTGAGCTGCCTCCTGCAAGCATGCGCGGACCCTGGAACAAGACTTAAGTGACCCGAGACCAAAGGGACGAAACAGCCTCATGTTTGCTGATGTTTTCGTGAGCTGCTTCGACCTGTTCCATCCTGACCTGACTCGGGGAAATGGACCTCCGCTTTCATTTCCCACCTGACTTACTTCTCTTTTACTTTCCTCCTTCGTCCCTTCAACCTTTCTTCCTTCCCTCTTATCCACCACACCAGCCACTCTGCTCTTCACCTCCATTTCTCCCTCCACCTCCCTCTGGTTCCTCTCTGGTGAACACTCAACTTGTTTAAGGAATCGACAAAAAGCAACTAGTTATTAGGTGTCAACGAGAAGTTTTCTTGTGATAATCAAGGCAACGTTTTCGCTTCACGTCTCTTCATTAACATCGTTAGGCTATGTGTGTGAGTTAAAGCTGCGAGAGAAAGCTAAAAATACAATAGTCATCACTTACCAAGACCCACCGAGGAATGTTCTCTCCACGCACTTGTCTTTTGATGCAACCTGGACCGATCTGCAAACAAAAGGGTCGTCAGTAGGAGCAGCGGTCGGTGGCTTTACAAACCAGACCTCATAATTATATTTTTGTATCAAATGTTGGTGTGTACGAAGTGACTGTTGACCGGATCAGTAGTAATGGTAGTGGTGGTGGTGGTGGTGGTGGTGGTGGTGGTGGTGGTTGGGGTCTTTAAAAATTCGATGAAAATCATATGCAACTCTTCATAGGGAAAAACAATACAATATCAGGACGTACTAACATCATAGCGACCATCACTACTACTTCCACCACCATCACCAATACTACTACAACCATACCACCACCACCACCACCACCACTACCTCTGTTCCACACTTTCATCCACAACTACATCAATCGAAGTGGTTATTAACTAAGAAATTCTGAGCTTGTTACTTGAATTGCCTTTCCTCGAAGCCTCTGAGGGTGTGACAAAATTTTCAAATAGAATTACAAGATACCGGAAATGCTGTTTACTAGGTCAGGAATACGATGTTTCTCTAACCTTCGCCTATGTTTTCCTACACTCCTCCTCCATCAGACAAGTCACGTACAAGAACACAAAAATAATGTAAAGGTCAAAACTTAGTAAGGTGACTCTTGTATCTTTGTAAATAGTATGTCAAGGTAAGACAATTGTAAAGCACTATTCGAATCTATCCATATTCCGCTTTCTATGACTTCACTTCGCTTGCTTGTCTGTCTGTCTATCTATTTATCTGTCTGTCTGTGTGTTTATCTCTTCATCAATATCTCTCTCTGTCTGTTTGGCTGTTAATGTCTATCTATCAGTCTGTCAATACCCGTGTTTGTCTGTATGGCTGTCTGTCTGTACTGCAGCAGATAAAGAAGCAATACCACCACCACCACCACCACCACCACCACCACCACCACCACCACCACCACCACCACCACCACCACCACCACCACCGTCGACCTTAAAGTACACACAAAGGCAGCCAATTTACACATCCTTTCTGGCATTTTTCACACCGGAGGATTTGTCGGTGGGGTCGAGGTGGCCTTGGTGTCCGCAGTGATTCTACAGGACGTGCCTTGGTGTGGCTTTTCATAGGCTGAGAAGGAATGGCGTAAAGGTGTGGGTATCAGGACTCAGGAACTCGGGGTGATATAGGAAATAATTATTGTTTGCTGTGACGGGGTGAGGCTGTGAGTAGTGAGTTAGTGCTTGGACGTGCAGGGACGGGGTGACTTTGGGGGAGGAATGTGGTTACTCGCTGGGACAAAGGGAAAGGATGAAATTGAGGTATTCATGTGAGTAAGTCGTTTCATTTGCTGTCCCATTTTGGTATATCTTGTTTGGTAATTATTGTGTGTGTGTGTGTGTGTGTGTTGGGGTGACAATGGATTTCCTTGTAAATAGAATAACGTCATCACTTGGGCTCTCTATTCAGCAACAATAAACACTTCAATAGTACCTTTAGGGTCACTAGCCACTCTAGAAATCTTGATTGATTACATTCAGGTATGTTTTTCCACATTATTGGTCGCCACATTACCAGAAGCATCCTTTGAGCAATTTCTTCGTTACCCAAGACGTCAATAACCCTCAACACAGCTTCCAGTCACGGGAAACTCGACCACAGAAGGTGAAAGGTTAATTGAGTTAGTTCTTGGCTTGTTTTACTTACCTATCTACTTATATAACTTACTCTATATCTACATTTTCATCTAGTCACCGTATCTTATCCCTCTCCCTTCCTATTGTCTTTTATTTAACTATATATTTCTATTTACTCGCTTAGTTTTCTACTCATACGTATACATTTATCGATATTGGATGGATACAAAAAATCTTAATCATCAAAGTTTTAATATCAATATCCTCGGTAAGTTTTCGTAATATTTTTCGTGGATCCTATTCCCGTTTCATCTGGACCGGTATAGACGTGCGCTATTTATGATATCTTACATGAATTCCAATACTATACCTGCTTGTGTGTGTGTGTGTGTGTGTGTGTGTCCGTAAAAATATATATGCGTGACTCCCCCGATGATAGTGACCGCAGACAACCAGGTATATAGAGCAGGTCGGTAAGAAAGGGTGAAGAGAGGTAAACAATGGGCCTGAAGGAGGGAGGTATGGAATCCACTGACCACTGCAGGACTGGATCTCACCACGCGGCAGAACACCCAAAGATACGTAACCTTCCCACGCTTGTACTATAGAGGATCGAGAAAGGCATCTGTATTGTAGTATTGGAATGCACGTGGTTGAATGTATGTCTTAAAATTCTGAAAACGATAAGCAGCGTCTTATTTTACATATCTTTGCGTGTATATAGCTATTAGGTCACATCAGCATACTTTTACGACGTTCAAATTGGAGGCATAAAATGGTAGGTGTAAAAAGATGAAGTGTCTGATGTTTCAAAGCACATCCTGCACTCTTCTATTTATACCTAGGTGTAAAACGAGGAACTTTAACACCTTTAACATGTTGGTTCCAGCTCAGTTCCTCTCGGTTACAATTCAAGTATAAGCTAACCATGCACAACACTTTCGGAATTGATATGCATGATGAGCGTATAACTGAAAAGGAATGACCTTTCAAGCTTTCATGACGCAGAGCACCATGGACGGAGCACACACACACACAAAACACAAACATATTCTCGTCATTAATTCACCGATAATCGATTTTTTTGTCTGCCTCGTTCGAGTAGAGCCGCTTAGGACGTGTGCATCCCTTACCATTTGATGATAATGAGTATATCCAAATGTAGAGGTGGTCAGAAAACGAGCGAGAGAGCGAGAGAGAGAGCGAGAGAGAGAGAGAGAGAGAGAGAGAGAGAGAGAGAGAGAGAGAGAGAGAGAGAGAGAGAGAGAGAGAGAGAGAGAGAGATACTTACATTGAATTACATTGAAATCCAGACCATACAGTCCAGACTAGGTGGTCTGTTCTTAATCTAGAGAAGAAAATATCTAAAAAAGTAAAAAAAAGTCTATACGCAGTCAGAAGTAAACGCAGTTCAACATCTATAATCTAACAGGTCTTATTGCCCAATCGGAAACCATGTTCGAGGAGGTGGTGGTCAAGTTTGTTTTTAAAATTAATTTCTTGTCTTACACCGCACCATGGAAGGCGAGAGTTTATTCCACTCCCTAACGACGTCATTAGTAAAGTAGAATTTAGAGCAATCTAATTAAATCTGTCTATATTTTATCTTTACTCGTAACTCCTTGTTTGAGGTGAGTCATGAATCTGAAAAATTGTATTCGTGTCAACATTCGTAAATCCTTTAAATATTCTGAAATTAACTATAAATTTACCTCGGGGATGTTGTTTCTCGAGCAAGACCAGGTTAACTCACACCCACCTTTATCCGTAAAGATTGTTACGTAAGGACGGGATCATCTTAGTGGCCGTATGCTGGACAACTTCTAAATATGTTATATCCTTTGTGTAGTGAGGCGACTAAATTTGCACACCATACTGCAAGTGAGGTCTGACTAGACTAATATACAGGAGTAGACTTACTTCTTTATCTTTTAAAGAAAATATCTGTTATAAAGTCCAGCATTCTGTTAGCTCTCTGTCTCTCTCTCTCTCCCTCTCTCCCTCTCTCCCTCTCTCCCTCTCTCCCTCTCTCTCTCTCTCTCTCTCTCTCTCTCTCCCTCACTTTCTACCCCACCAAAACCAATGGATGCCGCCTTGTTCTTCATCTCCCACACACTTTCTGCCGATTCACCGCTAAACACCGTGAAGACAGATGACGCGAAACACGATCCAGCCTCGGAGAAGGACGGTGACCAGGGCGAAAAAGAGTAAAAGTTATATCAGCAATACCCGCTTCATTTTCGTGCCTATTTGCGGGACACGAACGACCCAATTAGCAGAGGGCAAGGTGACTGGTTAGTTTTTTTGTGTGTGTGTGTGGTGGGGGGGGAGGGGAGGGAAGAACAAAAATGAGCGAGAGATAGAGATAGAGAGAGAAAAAGTAGAGATAAGAAAATACAAATAAAGTTACTGATATACTCACTCTCTCTCACACACACACACACACACACACACACACACACGCACACGCACACGCACACACACACACACACACACACACACACACACACACACACACTCTTACACACAAAAAAGACACAGATAAAGTGTAAAAGAAGAAGAAAAAAAGAAAGAAGAAGAATATTAAAAAGAAGAAGAATAGGAAGAAGATTAAGAAGCAAAGAAGGAAGGAAAGATAAAATATTAAATTATAAATACAATACAGCAAAAGAAGATTAAAAAAAAATAATACATGCAAACCAAATCACTGAATAACTAACAAATCCAACACATGCATAATACAGACAAGCGAGGAGGAGGAGGAGGAGGAGGAGGAGGAGGAGGAGGAGGAGGAGAGGAGGAGGAGGAGGAGAGGAGGAGGAAGAGGAGGAGGAGGAGGAGGAGGAGGAGGAGGAGGAGGAGGAGGAGGAATAATAGAAAGGTGGAGGAGGAGGAAGAGAAATGGAGATTAACACCCATTTCCCATCACAAGCAGGGACCAGGTGGAAGGACGTGGTGGTGGCGGAGAAGAGAGGAGGACACAGGGGGAAGAGGAGGGAGTAAGGAAAATATGAACACCCGCCAACCTCCTTCAATTCATTACTCTTCTTCGTGTCGCCAAACATGGAACCGCGAAGTGGGTGGACGTGAGGAGGGTGACCACGGACGCTGGATAGGGGCCATGGACGGCATACTGTAGCGGGGTCAGTGGGCGTAGCGGGTGTGTGGGGGGGGGAAGGGGGAGACTGATCGCAGGTGGGGAACGTTGGTGGAGTGCAGTGGGCGTGTCTATGGTATGTTGGGCGGCCTTGGTTGGGCGGGATGTCTCTGTTCTCGACTATATGTGGGTGGGAGACGTGCGAGGGTGAATGAGGAGTAGTGTGTCTGCCTGTTTCTTTGTCCTTCTGTCGCTCTGTCTGCTTCCTTGCTTCTTATCCTCCTTATGTGTTAGTGGAGGAGGAGGAGGAAGAGGAGGAGGAGGAGGAGGAGGAGGAGGAGGAGGAGGAGGAGGAGGAGGAGGAGGAGGAGGAGGAGGAGGAGGAGGACAAGAGGAAGAAGGTGGAGTCTGATCAAGGACATGTAAGTAATGAGTTGCTTTGCCCCATCCAATAAGGCTCGTACAAGCAACACTGTCAAAGCTCGACACCTCCTCTTCCTCTACCTTTGCCTCCTCCTCCTCCTCCCCCTCTTGTTCTTGTTCTTGTTCTTCTTCTATTACTACTTCTACTTCTTTTCTTAGTCCCAGCTGTTCATCTCTTCTCTGTGGGCCTTTTCATGATAGACTTCCATTACGTGTCAGCCTTACAAGGGTGCGCTCAGAGCTCCCTCATCTCCACTAGTGTTAATATGACTCGGCAGGTTGACAAGGCTACACTTCCTCTCACCTTCCAATTACCGCTAAAAGTACGACAAATCGCTTCTCTCTCTCCCACCCCAATGATTACTGTATTTATTTCTTTTCTCCATCTCGTCTCTCTAATGTTGCAGCAAATGATCTTAAATACTCTTTCATCTATAACCTTCTATTTCTTCATTATAATAAATCGCATTAAGCTAGTATGTCTTTCTGGGTTTTTTTTCTTCTTCCCCATCTTATTTTTCTATCTCTTTCCTTGCCGCAGCGAGAGATAATATTAGCAACGGCAGATGAAAAAATGTATAACACGCACTTCGGTCCCTCCTACTCCTCATTTCCTGTGGGCGGCGGACGGGACGGGACGGGACGGGCGGGCGAGGCAGTGGCTGAGGCGGTGAGCTGAACACGACGAAGCGTTACGGCAGGCGGACGTTACTTCCACGGGTGATTATCGCCGGCACCATTACCCCGGGGCAAGGTATACTCTCCCTGCCTCTCTCCTTTGCCCAGATTATCTCCTCCTCCCCTAACATTGCTGCTACAACCCCTCCTCCTTACCTCATCCTTCCGCCGCTGCCGCAGAACACTGACTCCTGCTGAAGACTTGAAGGTGTGTTGGTGGTCTTGGTAAATCTCACTCTTCCTGTCGTAGCTGTAATCTGTTCCTCTCTCTTTCACTGCTACTTGTTCTTCCTTCGTTACTTCTGCTCGTTCCTCCCGCCACCACTACCACTCGTGTCATTAATCACTGGGAAGTCTTTGCATTTATTATCCAAAATCTCACTTTGAATTAGTTAGTGTAGTTTTATTATGAACAAACTTGTAAGGGATGATATGTCTACTGATGTTTGTTCTTCTTTTGTGTTGTAATGTCCCTTTGTATACGGACACCATTTTTCTCTTGTCATCGTCCCAAACTGCAGCGTTCATCTCACTGCGAATATCCAAGAACCATTGTTACGATAATGCATAGTACCGTCTTGAAAACTTTATAAAATGTACCTAATAATATTTCACTTTCAATTCTCTCCCTTTCGTAAACACTATACATGCAACCAAAAAGGAACGATGAAACATTTATAAATTTGGCAATGAATTCAACGAAACTAAAAACCAAATAAAAAAAAAGAAAGACAACAAACACGTCCCACTTTTATGTACTCCTCAGCTCTTTGTGGCATTTCTTCTGCAATCTTACTTTATTGTCCTACCTGTCACGCACTAAGACAGGACGACGAAGACCAAAAAAACTCAACAAAAAACAACTCAACACACCAAACATTAATGACCGGCATACTTATCTTCTTTCAATGCAACACAATTACAAGAAAACCTTGAGTCACCGCCACTGTCCTCATTAACTGCCTTTGAATCAAGCTCAGACAAGAGGCGACGACGCAGGTATTATACTCCTTGGCGCGTGAGGAACTCCTGACACCACCTGTCGGCATAACCCAGAACCAGCGACCCGCTACTGAGGATTCCACAGCCTCACACACGATTTAGTACTCAAAGGAGGAGAAGGAGGAGGACGAGGACGAGGGAGAAGAAGATAAGGAAGAAGAAGAAGAAGAAAAAAAAATAAGAATAGTTAAGAGGAGAGAAGGAGGAGATGAAGGAGGAAAAATAATCAGGAGGTGTAAGAGGCAGAAAAGCAGGAACAGGAGGAGGTATTTACAGCATTCTGAACTCCTGCAACCAATCACAAAGGTACGAATGTAAGATTGCAAAACAAGCCTCGCCTTCCTCCTCCTCCTCCTCCTCCTCCTCCTCCTCCTTCACCTCCTCTTTCTCCTCTCTCTGAACTATTCTTCTTTTTTACGTCTTGTTCTTATTCTTGTTCTTCTTTTCTTCTTCTTCCTCGTTCTCGTCCTCCTCCTCCTCCTCCTCCTCCTCCTTAATAAGTCAATGCTAAATTAGATCAGGCGAAGTTTGTCCCACCCGAGAAAGATTAAGTGTTTATTCTCTCACCGAAAACAGGTCACAGTGCGGGCCAGTACCTGCTGAGACCCCAACATCACGCCAAAAGACAACTGATGGTGACGGCTGCGCTAATAATCGCGGGAAAGAGCCGCTACAACACTGACAGAGACCAGAATCGAAGACACAGAAGCCTTATGCGTTAACAAAGGAGGTGGAAGAAGAGGAGGAGGACGTTGGAGTGAGGTGAGAACAGGGTGAAGGAGGAGGAGGCAGAATAAGAACAAGTAAGGGAGAAGAGAGTAAGAGGAGACAGAGAATGAAAGCAGAGGGTATGCAATCTAAAGCAAAGATCCTTGTATTGACGGCGGCAAGCGTGTTGGAGATACTAGAGGAGATAGTGAAAATATTTGTCGGCGTGCGATAGATATTCAACAGCGTCACCCAGACATCCAGGATGCCTTGGTAGATACAGTGGGACGATAAGAGTCACCTCCTCAGGCTGATGCCGCGGCGTTACACAGGTGCTAATTGCCTACAAAGTGTTGCTGTGAGACTACCGGTAGCAGCCTCCAGCATACCTCCCCCTCGGAACAGGCTTCTCTATCTAACTGGTGAGGAACCGGGGCCTTGTTATCGTTGTTTAGGAAGGTGTCACGCTGCTAATTTGTCCGGTTTGCTATCTAATTAAAGGTCCACCATCGTCTCTCTGCAGCAGAATCGATTAACAGCCGCTGCCACTTTTCAACGATGAGGTGAAGGAATCCAGCATCCTGCCGCCCGCCATTCCAGCAGGACTGCCGACTGTTGGGTGTTGGCTGACGCCTCCGGGTGGCCAACACATACACACACACACACACACACATACACACACACATACACACATACACACATACACACACACACACACACACACACACACACACACACACACACACACACGTTCGAATCTCGCTCAGGTCGCTAAGGATTTTTCACGGAGAGGGAGTGGTTACTGTCCCCTTTGAGGAAGAGGATGGGGATGTGTAATGTGTGAGAGGTCTCAGCCTTACCCATTGATCCGTCTTTTTGAGCTCTGAGCTCCTTCGAAGAGGGGGGCGGGGGGAGAGGGGTAATGACTGGCGAATAAGAGTCCAGAGCGGGATCTTCCAGACCATGATGAATGGGAAACACACACACAAACACACAAACATATAAGACACACACACACACACATGTAGATTTATATAAACACACACAAATATGCACACACAGAGTTTATAAACATAAGTGGGGAAAGATAGTAAACCTGAAGGGGGGGAGAGAGAGGGAGAGAGAGAGAGAGAGAGAGAGAGAGAGAGAGAGAGAGAGAGAGAGAGAGAGAGAGAGAGAGAGAGAAGAGAGAGAGAGAGAGAGAGAGAGAGAGGAGAGAGAGAGAGAGAGAGAGAGAGAGAGAGAGAGAGAGAGAGAGAGAGAGAGAGAGAGAGAGAGAGAGAGAGAGAGAGAGAGAGTGTGAGAAACAAACAGACAGACATACAACATTTATGAGAGGGCGTAGTTACATAGTAGCAAGCCTCCTCCTCCTCCTCCTCCTCTTCCTCTTCTTCTTCCTCCTCTCCTCCTCCTCCTCCTCCTCCTCCTCCTCCTCCTCCTCCTCCTCCTCCTCCTCCTCCTCCTCCCTGTCAAACGATCGTCAACACCCACGATAAGACAAGAATGCCGATCCGCCACGAAAAGATCTCCGCCCCGCTCCGAGATAAGCGTGAGGTAAGATGCTGGTAAGATGCTCCTCAGATAAGCGTATTCGCGGCTGAGATAAAAGTGATGGCGCGGCAGATACATATATATAAGACGTAGGAGTGATTGGACTGCTATTACCTGTACCCTGCTGCCTGTTCTGCCTCTACATAAATAGGGGAAGTGCGGAGCGGGAATAGAAATACAGGGGAAAGGTTGCTGAATGTTGGTTAGTGAAAGTTATGGGTGAAAATATTGATTACTTTTAGTTTTTTAATGTAGTAAAGTGAAGAATTTTGCTTCTGGATACTAACTCAAGCTTCCATCTCTAAGACAGCGCCGTATGACCTTGTTGCAGCGCCAGACAAGTTATAAATCAATCAACCTACCTCTTAGAACAGTTTAAGTTCCAGTCTATGAGGAATTTAAACACTCCTCTTGTAAGTATATAAACTCTCGTCTGCCAAGAATTTACTCTCCCGTCATTTGTGGGAAATATTTCAACCACATGTACGAACACTTGAAAACACAGATTACATACATATTCCCAATCTCAATAGTCGATCATACTAAAGAAGAATGTGTATGTATCAAATCTTATCTCGAAATATATCAAAAATCATATGTTTGAGAAGAGTCATACTAAGAACAATGCTTGATGGACTGAAGTGTGTCAAAGGTGTATATGTATATAGAGGAAAAAAAAGCTGATTTATACTTCTACAAAATGTATGCACGAGCATGATGGAAAACAAACATTACATTAATATTTCCATCAGAGAATGACGAAGCACAAGGAGCAACTGGATTACTTTACGACGCGACACTAACCTGCAGACTTAAGGCAGAAAAAAAGAACAAGAAAAAAGGGACAACTCCACTCACTCACTCTCTCACTCTCTCTCTCTCTCTCTCTCTCTCTCTCTCTCTCTCTCTCTCTCTCTCTCTCTCTCTCTCTCTCCCATACACCATGCGCGGGCTGGTCTCTGGTCAGCGTCGTGTGTCAGGCTGAAATAATCGCACGCGGGATGGTGGCTGCTGATTACAGGTATTATGTGGATCTGCGGCGTCGACCTCCCCCGGGCCACGGACTGATGAGGCCGCGCCAGGTGAGGAGACAACGGCAGGTAATGACATTCTCTCTGAGCTTTATGACACATTTCGTCCCCGGGCACCACTACCCAATGCTTTTTTTTTCTTTCTTTCTCCCTTGTGCTCACTACCTATTTTCCTTTATTTCTTCACTGCTGTGCTGGTCCAGAGCACCACCCGAGGGATGTAGGGAGTTACCTGTCGCTTTAAGTATACAGCGACACGGGAGGTATTACTGAGTGTCTCATATTGGATGGGCAGCCCCGCCATTCCTCCCCTAAATTGACACAAGGTCTAAACTGTGGAATCAGTAGAGTGAGGCAACGTTTTGAGCGGGACTCAGACGCAACAAGCGGACACTCATGACTGTAGAAGTATTTTTGTTATTCCTGCCGTTCTGAGTGTCTCTGATTCTGCATCTATAAGAAGGCAAGGTGGTAATAAGGGTAGGGGAAAAAATTGGTGGTGTGTGTAAAGAATGAAAAAAAATATGGGTTCTGGACCTAAATGGGAGGAAGGGTCATTTATGCTCTGAAAACTGCCGCAGGGAAGGCGTCCTTTGTAGGCTGTGCAGGTGGCTGATACGGTTCGTAATGGAATGAAGGTTGTTGCTGCTGTATGGGGAACGAATAGAAGGCTTCTGTAAAATGAAGCAGAGGTCAATGGAGGTGTAGTTGTGTTGACCGATAAAAGGGTGACGGTGGAACGAAGAAAGTAGTACATTCGAACGCAATGAAGAATCCAGGGTATTTATTTTTCGCTGCCACCATTAGTGTGGAATGTGGATAAGAAAGGAAGTCGTGAGGAATGTACAGTACGATAAACCTGCCTTCCAGCGACACAAAATAACACAATAATATCTGTAACCTTTGAATTTTCCTCCTAGTTAAGACCAGAAGGCTTTTAAGGGAGAGGATTTCAAAGTGATTCAGAAACCAAAATTGCAATTAGTATTTTTTAGTCCTAAAATTTTCCTTGGATAAAGTGGCGACCTTGGTACCTTCACACTTTTATTCCCTTCTTGTCTCTTGGTTAAGGGAAATAAAAAAGTTGATGCACTCCTGCATACGACGCGCACCACCACTCTCTTCATCTCTCTCCACTTCTCTCCACTCACTCCCATCTCCCGATTCATCCTGTCAGACAGCAAAGGAAGACGAAGGGAGAGCGGCGGAGAGGGTGAAGGAGAGGGTCACGAGGGCTGCTCCCATACCCTCCGATAATTAGCCAACACGCGGTAATGACGGACGAGTGACGGGTGACAGGACGGCAGGAGGCTGTGTGACGGAGGGTCTGACGGACAGAGGGACGGAACGAGATGAGGAAAACGTCAAGGTTGTGATGGGAAAGGGAGAAGAGGACAACGATCATAGGCACACAGGCGCAGCAGGGAAAGGATAAGAGAACAAAGAACACAGGATAACAATAGTATAACATAGAATAAGGAAATATTATAAAGTTATTGAGGAATAGCATATGCATATAAAATTTGTCAATGAATTTTACTCAGAAGGAAAGAAAGTATGTAAAGGAAGGGTGGAGTTAGTGGTGGGCTATCCCTGCATCCACCCACACACGGCCACGTGAGTCCTACACCCTGGTAGAACTGCTCTCCTTCCCCACTACCATTTATGAATGAAAGATACTTCAGTCTGCCTCGCCTCCCACCACCGCCGCAACCCCATCCTGCCAAGCCAGGACTCTCGCCCTTGTGGCCCACCGCGTGAGGGCCTCCCGCAGGCAAAGGCTGTTAGGGCGGTAACCAAGGAGTGTGTCCAGAGGGTTTAGGGCCCTGAAGGGATTTCCCATGCCCTGGCGCTGCCCCCGTCACCCGCGCGCCCACGAGCTGTGCCCCGGGCGACTCGCGGCGTAACTCCCCAGTCCTCAAACCACGACGTCTCGATGCCATATGAAACGCCCGATGCTCACTTATTTTCCCTTCATAAATCCAGCCTCCCCGTCCATCTGCTGCACCCAACGTCTTGTTAGTTGTCTCTTCGCCTGCAGCCTGACCCAAAGAAGGGGAGGTGCGTGCTGCCTTGGGTACAAACGTGCTGGAGAAATGAGGCGCCGATGAAAACTGGTACTTAGTGTCGCGTTGAAGTCACTGTGTGCCGTGTGTCGCGCACTCGCTGCCTCCCGCCCACCATCTCCTCCCTCACCACAAAAGCCCACCACCGCCAGACCACAGCCCACCCACCACCTGCCACAGCTTACCCTCCCCCCCTTCCTATCCAACACATCCTCCCCCACCCAACACCCTTTCTTCATCTCAACCACTACCACCACCACCACCACCACCACCACAATCATCAAAACCATCACCACCACCACACCTGCAGCGTCAACACTTATGCTTTGTTTGTTTTTTTCATTCATGAATGTGTGTGTGTGTGTGTGTGTGTGTGTGTGTGTGTGTGTGTGTGTGTGTGTGTGTGTGTGTGTGTGTGTGTGTGTGTGTGTGCGTGCGTGTGCGTGTGCGTGTGCGTGTGCGTGTGTGTGTGTGTGTGTGTGTGTGTGTGTGTGTGTGTGTGTCTCCCACCCTCTTTCTTACAAACACATTACAACTTGATGGATTAAACCTCATAATCAAAGATAAGGAGATAAAGAGATAATGGGCGTCTGGGTGTTGCAGTTCCACATGCTGCATTCCAAGTGGCCACCCATTAGAGGTGAAAGCAAGTGCTCTGAAGTCTTTACCACACCTCAACTCTTTCTCAACTCATATCATGCATCTATCTAGCTCTTGTTCTTAATTCACATAGTGACTCCCGCTCATCTATTTCTTATCTACAAATTACACCAGTTAGCTTCTATTTTGCTCCTAGTCCACGTGATACCTACCTGTTCATCCATTTCTTATCTTTTGTTAATCATTATCACCTTCCTTTCACCTACTACTTTATATCTGCCTCTATGCCACCTGTTGCCTCCTATCGTTTAATCACCTAAAATTACCTTCCATCTACCTGTAACCTTATATTTTTTTTTATCATTTGCAACCAGTTTAATCTTTACTACTACTCCCTCTCTGATTCCTCTTCACAGCCTACACCCAAACCTGTATCAACTCTAAATCCATGACCTCTGTAACCCTTTCCCCAATTCACTACTAACCCTCAACCAACAATCCAATCCCTTTCTGAAGCAAAACAAGTCAATAACGAACAAATGCAAGGAATAAAAACAAAAAAATACCTGATACTTTTAACCTGGACACACCCACAGCCTAACCTAACCTGACACGTGGATGCCGGCGAGTAAACATAAACATCGTAAATTCTTAGAGACCAAAGTTTTGCTGCAAGACAATAATAGAGTAGAGAGAAAGGTGTTGTCTCTTGATGTCGTGGCTTCTTCCCTCGGTTGGAAAAAAAAACTTCTTCTTATGCTTGAGGTTCTTTGTCATTTTTTTGTGTTGCTTCTTATTTTATTCCATGTGATTTCGTGGATTATTTTGCCGTAAGCCTTACTTATCAGCTATTAGTGCTCCACCCGTGTTGCCCTATTGCTCTTCCTCCTCCTCTTCCTCCTCCTCCTCCTCCTCCTCTTACCTTGTTTCACCTTTTCTTCCTCTCCTCTCCTCTCCTCTCCGTATACTCTTTGACACATTTTTCTACTCCAATCCTATTCTCTCTCTCTCTCTCTCTCTCTCTCTCTCTCTCTCTCTCTCTCTCTCTCTCTCTCTTCTCTCTCTCTCTCTCTCTCTCTCTCTCTCTCTCTCTCTCTCTCTCTCTCTCTCTCTCTGTCAAACACAACACAACACAAACACATATTATATTCCTTTCTTCTCTATAATTTTGTGCATTTTCGACTTTTGTTCCTCTTTCACATCAATTGAGAAAGTCCCTTCGTGTGTGTGTGTGTGTGTGTGTGTGTGTGTGTGTGTGTGTGTGTGTCCCCCTTCCCCCCTTCCCCTCTTCCCCACCACACCCCCGTCAACCTCTACCTCCACCACCACCCTTACCCTTTCACCCCACAGCACCACCACCGCCCCGCCCCACCATCAGCACCTCCATTGCCCCGCCTCCAGCACCAAGCACCGCCCTCCTCCCTAAGGCGCTGCTACAGGGTACGAGGCTGTGGTCCGGACGTGGTATGTATCTATTTTACTCTTTCTGGGACTTTAATAAATGGTAGCGACGCGTAGATATGTTAAGAGACACACAGACAGACAGACACACAGACACACACACACACACACACACACTCGCACGCACACACACACACACACACGGGTATCCTTTAATGGGATTCGATTGCAATGAAATATGGAGTGTAATTCTTAAGTCATTCACTCTTGTATTTCTTTTCCTCGCATGAGTTACTCTATATTTATCACGCCCTGGAATCAAGGACGTGGGAATGTCGAGGGTGTTCATGAATCATTTATTCTCTTACCAACACGAGTACAATTTTATTCAACGTAACAAATGAAGGCAGGAAAATATGAAGCAAACAAAACCAGTCACACAAATCATTATACATTTAGATCACAATGTCCTGCTTCATGATGTAAATATATTATGTTACAAAACGAAACAAAAGAATATATATAAAATTATCCCCGAGTATTACATTCAAGCAACACACATTTGAGCGGATTAATTCTAGTAAACTACGAATGATTTTCAAATTACTGATTATTTACGGACACTGAGGGCAACATCCTTCATTCTATCCTCCCTCCCACTTGCATACTCAACAACCATCCTTCTTTGGCGTCTTCCTTTCTGTATTATCTTATTACTATCTTTCTGGTCGTGTCTGCACCACACAACACACGCTGCTTCGGCCACACACCTGCCACACGTCGCTTAATATCACACGCCCCCACCGCCAAAGGACGAGGACGGCCCACCAAGGAGGAGGCCGCTAAAGGATCCACGGGCAGCTGTCTTTCCTTATAGAGAATTAACGCCATTGGGAAGCAGCTGCGGCCACTCTAACATTGCTATAAACATTTTGAAAGAGACAATTGTCGCTGGAAACACGTCACAGAGAGATTAAGGCAGAAAGTATGACTTGTTCCACTCCCTTTGGTCTGAGGTTTGGCTGGCCCTTCCCGCTGCAGTGTTAGCCAAGGCGGTGCGGCAACAGGTCTCGCTAAGCACGAACGAGCCATGTTAACGAGGCAGAATAATGAGATGGAATGAACAGTGCTCGCATAAAACGTGTGGTGGACTTGATTTTCCCTTTCCTACTGTAACTTTTGTGGCTGCAATGGATGTGTCGTAAGGAATAAAGGTTATGTTAAATTATCCACGCAGCAGTTCCCTTGTCACGTACATTATAGTGACCGGAATGAAAGTAACGTAAATGAACGACGTATTTCTTTTTAATATAGTTTCCATTCAGGTTAATTAATTACAGTTCAAATCAACAACGGAAAAGAAAATACACCTCAAAGCAAACGCCAATCTATACCATCACCAACCATAATAAAAAGAAAAAAGAAAATAATAAAAAGTCCTACGTACCGTATCATTTTTTCCCGTGAACTGAAACACGCACTGGAACACAAATAGCACGTCGCAAGCCTCCCGGAAGCACCTTGGGGTGGCCTCAGTTAGTCACGGGAGAGCTGGGTCGTTGTTTCCTCGAGGCTCAGGTGTAAATAACAATCATCCTGTCGCGCGTCAAGATAATTGGTTTCCCGGAGAAGGTAGTGGTGGTGGTGGTGATGCTGGTAATGGAGGAGGTAAAAGAACAGGGACGAGAGGAGAATGACAACGACTGCAATAGAGACAAAAAAGGAAAATAAAGACATGGAATAAAAATAAAAAAAAAGAATGAAGTGACGAAGATGAGAACAATGACAACACGAGGACGGCAATGCTGAGAACAAGACAAGAAAGACAAAAACAAGTTCAAGACAGTGGTTACCTCACCATACGTTCCATAAACAATCGAGAATTAAATTAATTTCAAAACTATAATACTTGCTATACAAATTACCTTACATCTACTGTCTCCTTAAGCTTCATTACGTCACTGAATTCTTACGAAAATCAACTGGTTCAGGCGTCATTCCCATTCATCTGGCTGTGGTTGGATGCTGTCGGGCAAATTATACATTCAGTCATCACAGAGAACCGGTTTGTTGGTCTATTGACTGTTGTTGCCCCCGTGAAAGTTCTGCTTAGTCAACACTCAAGTCAACACTTAAAGAAGACATCAGTGAAATTGCGTAATAGAGAAGAGGGAAACTAAAGGTAAGGATGAAGCAATCACTGGTGGATGGCTGTATATGCTTTCGGCCCGGAAAAACTAGGAACCAGCTAGAAATATGTGTACAAATAAAGAAAAGTAAAAGTATTCATATGAAAAAACGAGATTTACACTGTAGAAATTCTTATTAGCAATCGAAAGAAATGAATAAGGATTTAAATTTGCGAACTTTTTTTTTTTTTGTCTGCGAATTCACTGATACCTGGGAGTCATTTTTACTTTCGTCTTCCATGGTTGACATTAGGTAGCTTTTGACACGTTTTAGAGCAGAACATGATTTCTTTCCATTGCAGTGTATTTTGTAAGAGTCCAGTCATACATACTAAGCCTAAGGGCCAAAAAAAGGTTAACCCAACACAAAAAACAACAATACACAAATAAATCATAATGACACAGCGGAAACCTATCACATGACTCGCACAGTGAAACCAAACCAAACAAAAACATGAAAATTACAAGGTCCAGCCACCATCAATAAAATCAAACATCGAGTATAGTGATAAATACTCTCTCTTCTTTTATATATTTTTTTCTCTCTCTTCTCTCTCTATCTCTTTCCTTCTCTTTCTCTTTCTCTCACACAGGTAAACAAAGCTTGTCTCAATATTCAGGTCCCGCAACGAAAACCTACAGAACAGCTTCCTTTGTCAGAGAATGAGCCACAGACTCCTTTCGGCATCCTCCTCCATTCACGGGGCTACCCATTCATCTCCACTTGCTTATTACCCATTCATACGTGCGCGGCTCTTCCCTTCCCTTCCCTTCCTCCCTCCTCCTCCTCCTCCTCCTCCTCCTCCTCCTCCTCCTCCTCCTCCTCCTCCTCCTCCTCCTCCTCCTCTTAAGTCCTTTACCTGCTACGTAACCCACCTCCCTCACATCGCTGCGGCCGCCTCAAGTTGAGCGATTGGTCTGAAATTGATTCTCGTCTTGCTTGCTTTCTTTCTTTCTCCTTTTTATTCTATTTCTCTCTATCTCTGTTCTTGTTCTTCTTGTTCTTTTGATTGTTGTTGTTGTTGTTGTTCTTGTTTTCTTCTTCTTCTTTTATGCACACACACGCAAATTTTTTTAATCTTATACTGCATTGA
>JAPQNM010000018.1:6369141-6374141 GCA_029783475.1 Metacarcinus magister
TGCATCAAGATAAGGCTCACTAGAATTAGGTATATAGAGGCAGAAAACCATTCAATTCCCACCGCTCGCTCAGTCATGACCGGCCGATCAAAATCTTCACTACTGACTCTGTCACCGGTGCCAATGGCTATGGAAGTGATTTATTTTCATTCTTAAATGCTGCTGCATCAAGATAAGGCTCACTAGAATTATGTATATAGAGGCGGAAAACAATTCAATTCCCACCGCTCGCTCATTCATGACCGGCCGATCAAAATCTTTACTAATGACTCTGTCACCGGTGCCAATGGCTATGGAAGTTATTTATTTTCATTCCTAAATGCTGCTGCATCAAGATAAGGCTCACTAGAATTAGGTATATAGAGGCAGAAAACAATTCAATTCCCACCGCTCGCTCAGTCATGACCGGCCGATCAAAATCTTCACTACTGACTCTGTCACCGGTGCCAATGGTTATGGAAGTTATTTATTTTCATTCTTAAATGCTGCTGCATCAAGATAAGGCTCACTAGAATTAGGTATATAGAGGCAGAAAACCATTCAATTCCCACCGCTCGCTCAGTCATGACCGGCCGATCAAAATCTTCACTACTGACTCTGTCACCGGTGCCAATGGCTATGGAAGTTATTTATTTTCATTCTTAAATGCTGCTGCATCAAGATAAGGCTCACTAGAATTAGGTATATAGAGGCAGAAAACAATTCAATTCCCACCGCTCGCTCAGTCATGACCGGCCGATCAAAATCTTCACTACTGACTCTGTTACCGGTGCCAATGGCTATGGAAGTGATTTATTTTCATTCCTAAATGCTGCTGCATCAAGATAAGGCTCACTAGAATTAGGTATATAGAGGCGGAAAACAATTCAATTCCCACCGCTCGCTCATTCATGACCGGCCGATCAAAATCTTCACTACTGACTCTGTCACCGGTGCCAATGGCTATGGAAGTTATTTATTTTCATTCTTAAATGCTGCTGCATCAAGATAAGGCTCACTAGAATTAGGTATATAGAGGCAGAAAACAATTCAATTCCCACCGCTCGCTCGGTCATGACCGGCCGATCAAAATCTTCACTACTGACTCTGTCACCGGTGCCAATGGTTATGGAAGTTATTTATTTTCATTCTTAAATGCTGCTGCATCAAGATAAGGCTCACTAGAATTAGGTATATAGAGGCAGAAAACAATTCAATTCCCACCGCTCGCTCAGTCATGACCGGCCGATCAAAATCTTCACTACTGACTCTGTCACCGGTGCCAATGGCTATGGAAGTTATTTATTTTCATTCTTAAATGATGCTGCATCAAGATAAGGCTCACTAGAATTAGGTATATAGAGGCAGAAAACCATTCAATTCCCACCGCTCGCTCAGTCATGACCGGCCGATCAAAATCTTCACTACTGACTCTGTCACCGGTGCCAATGGTTATGGAAGTTATTTATTTTCATTCTTAAATGCTGCTGCATCAAGATAAGGCTCACTAGAATTAGGTATATAGAGGCAGAAAACCATTCAATTCCCACCGCTCGCTCAGTCATGACCGGCCGATCAAAATCTTCACTACTGACTCTGTCACCGGTGCCAATGGCTATGGAAGTGATTTATTTTCATTCTTAAATGCTGCTGCATCAAGATAAGGCTCACTAGAATTAGGTATATAGAGGCAGAAAACAATTCAATTCCCACCGCTCGCTCGGTCATGACCGGCCGATCAAAATCTTCACTACTGACTCTGTCACCGGTGCCAATGGCTATGGAAGTGATTTATTTTCATTCTTAAATGCTGCTGCATCAAGATAAGGCTCACTAGAATTAGGTATATAGAGGCAGAAAACAATTCAATTCCCACCGCTCGCTCGGTCATGACCGGCCGATCAAAATCTTCACTACTGACTCTGTCACCGGTGCCAATGGCTATGGAAGTGATTTATTTTCATTCTTAAATGCTGCTGCATCAAGATAAGGCTCACTAGAATTAGGTATATAGAGGCAAAAAACCATTCAATTCCCACCGCTCGCTCAGTCATGACCGGCCGATCAAAATCTTCACTACTGACTCTGTCACCGGTGCCAATGGCTATGGAAGTTATTTATTTTCATTCTTAAATGCTGCTGCATCAAGATAAGGCTCACTAGAATTAGGTATATAGAGGCAGAAAACAATTCAATTCCCACCGCTCGCTCGGTCATGACCGGCCGATCAAAATCTTCACTACTGACTCTGTCACCGGTGCCAATGGTTATGGAAATTATTTATTTTCATTCTTAAATGCTGCTGCATCAAGATAAGGCTCACTAGAATTAGGTATATAGAGGCAGAAAACAATTCAATTCCCACCGCTCGCTCGGTCATGACCGGCCGATCAAAATCTTCACTACTGACTCTGTCACCGGTGCCAATGGCTATGGAAGTTATTTATTTTCATTCTTAAATGCTGCTGCATCAAGATAAGGCTCACTAGAATTAGGTATATAGAGGCAGAAAACAATTCAATTCCCACCGCTCGCTCGGTCATGACCGGCCGATCAAAATCTTCACTACTGACTCTGTCACCGGTGCCAATGGCTATGGAAGTTATTTATTTTCATTCTTAAATGCTGCTGCATCAAGATAAGGCTCACTAGAATTAGGTATATAGAGGCAGAAAACAATTCAATTCCCACCGCTCGCTCGGTCATGACCGGCCGATCAAAATCTTCACTACTGACTCTGTCACCGGTGCCAATGGCTATGGAAGTTATTTATTTTCATTCTTAAATGCTGCTGCATCAAGATAAGGCTCACTAGAATTAGGTATATAGAGGCAGAAAACAATTCAATTCCCACCGCTCGCTCAGTCATGACCGGCCGATCAAAATCTTCACTACTGACTCTGTCACCGGTGCCAATGGCTATGGAAGTGATTTATTTTCATTCTTAAATGCTGCTGCATCAAGATAAGGCTCACTAGAATTAGGTATATAGAGGCAGAAAACAATTCAATTCCCACCGCTCGCTCGGTCATGACCGGCCGATCAAAATCTTCACTACTGACTCTGTTACCGGTGCCAATGGCTATGGAAGTGATTTATTTTCATTCTTAAATGCTGCTGCATCAAGATAAGGCTCACTAGAATTAGGTATATAGAGGCGGAAAACAATTCAATTCCCACCGCTCGCTCATTCATGACCGGCCGATCAAAATCTTTACTACTGACTCTGTCACCGGTGCCAATGGCTATGGAAGTTATTTATTTTCATTCTTAAATGCTGCTGCATCAAGATAAGGCTCACTAGAATTAGGTATATAGAGGCAGAAAACAATTCAATTCCCACCGCTCGCTCGGTCATGACCGGCCGATCAAAATCTTCACTACTGACTCTGTCACCGGTGCCAATGGCTATGGAAGTGATTTATTTTCATTCTTAAATGCTGCTGCATCAAGATAAGGCTCACTAGAATTAGGTATATAGAGGCAGAAAACAATTCAATTCCCACCGCTCGCTCGGTCATGACCGGCCGATCAAAATCTTCACTACTGACTCTGTCACCGGTGCCAATGGCTATGGAAGTTATTTATTTTCATTCTTAAATGCTGCTGCATCAAGATAAGGCTCACTAGAATTAGGTATATAGAGGCGGAAAACAATTCAATTCCCACCGCTCGCTCATTCATGACCGGCCGATCAAAATCTTTACTACTGACTCTGTCACCGGTGCCAATGGCTATGGAAGTTATTTATTTTCATTCTTAAATGCTGCTGCATCAAGATAAGGCTCACTAGAATTAGGTATATAGAGGCAGAAAACCATTCAATTCCCACCGCTCGCTCGGTCATGACCGGCCGATCAAAATCTTCACTACTGACTCTGTCACCGGTGCCAATGGCTATGGAAGTTATTTATTTTCATTCTTAAATGCTGCTGCATCAAGATAAGGCTCACTAGAATTAGGTATATAGAGGCAGAAAACAATTCAATTCCCACCGCTCGCTCAGTCATGACCGGCCGATCAAAATCTTCACTACTGACTCTGTCACCGGTGCCAATGGCTATGGAAGTTATTTATTTTCATTCTTAAATGCTGCTGCATCAAGATAAGGCTCACTAGAATTAGGTATATAGAGGCAGAAAACCATTCAATTCCCACCGCTCGCTCAGTCATGACCGGCCGATCAAAATCTTCACTACTGACTCTGTCACCGGTGCCAATGGCTATGGAAGTTATTTATTTTCATTCTTAAATGCTGCTGCATCAAGATAAGGCTCACTAGAATTAGGTATATAGAGGCAGAAAACAATTCAATTCCCACCGCTCGCTCGGTCATGACCGGCCGATCAAAATCTTCACTACTGACTCTGTCACCGGTGCAAATGGTTATGGAAATTATTTATTTTCATTCTTAAATGCTGCTGCATCAAGATAAGGCTCACTAGAATTAGGTATATAGAGGCAGAAAACAATTCAATTCCCACCGCTCGCTCAGTCATGAGCGGCCGATCAAAATCTTCACTACTGACTCTGTCACCGGTGCCAATGGCTATGGAAGTGATTTATTTTCATTCTTAAATGCTGCTGCATCAAGATAAGGCTCACTAGAATTAGGTATATAGAGGCGGAAAACAATTCAATTCCCACCGCTCGCTCATTCATGACCGGCCGATCAAAATCTTTACTACTGACTCTGTCACCGGTGCCAATGGCTATGGAAGTTATTTATTTTCATTCTTAAATGCTGCTGCATCAAGATAAGGCTCACTAGAATTAGGTATATAGAGGCAGAAAACCATTCAATTCCCACCGCTCGCTCAGTCATGACCGGCCGATCAAAATCTTCACTACTGACTCTGTCACCGGTGCCAATGGTTATGGAAGTTATTTATTTTCATTCTTAAATGCTGCTGCATCAAGATAAGGCTCACTAGAATTAGGTATATAGAGGCAGAAAACCATTCAATTCCCACCGCTCGCTCAGTCATGACCGGCCGATCAAAATCTTCAATACTGACTCT
>JAPQNM010000018.1:6386641-6389141 GCA_029783475.1 Metacarcinus magister
ACCACCAGGCACATGGATGGCTGGGTAAGGAGTGTGAGGGAGGATTACCCACTATCACCAGGGTAAAGGAACTTAAGCCACTGACTCATCATTAATATCATTATGTTCATTATTATTATTATTATTATTAAAATTTTTATTACTATTATTATCATTATTATCATTAGTAGTAGTAGCAGTAGTACTAGTGGTGGTAGCAGCACCAACAGCTATAATATTATAATTAGTATTAATAGCAGTAGTTGCAGTAGTAATTATTGTTGTTTCCACGGATGTATGGAGACATGATAGTTTGATGTACTACATGGTCGGCGCCGCGGACCACCTGACGTCAAGGTCACACACAAGGGAAACACCAATCTCACGTGGGTGCCGCGTCGCCGGGGGCTGCAGCGGGCCGGGCCTCGATCCAAGGCACAGCGGGACACCTGACGAAACACTCACGAGAATGAACTCCCTGAGATCTTAACTACATTCCTGATGGAGAGCTATAAGAGGGGAGGTGAGACGGGCTGGACGCGGTAGGACACGGCGGTGAGAGATGTATGGGAGGAGGAAGAAGAGGAGAAGGCTTGTGAAGAGATACATTGGGTATTAAGGATAAAAAGACAATATAGTGAAAGAAAACGTAGGGAAGAAGCACAGGAAAGAAAGAGTGGGGAGAGCAAGAGGGTTGGTTTTTGATGGAAAGTTTTGATAAGGTAAGGAAAAACTGAGAACAAACTGATCCGGTTGCTCACGTGACCTGCTGCAACACCATGGATGTGAGTGGAGTGTGAAAAGAATAGGTCACATTTAACCTAACATGCAGCCTCGTTCTCACGCCTTGGAGAGCCTGAGGGTGGAAGTGAGTAGAAGAAAAACCAAGGGAAAACAAAAGGGGGGAAAAAAGTCAAAAGAAAAAAGGATAAAAGAGGATGAAGAAGAGGAAAACAAAAAGAGTAAAACCATCACGTAGTTAAAGGTATATGAACTTAAGGAACGCTCCAGTACACACATACACACACACACACACACACACACACACACACACACACACACACACACACACACATACACATACACACACACACACACACACACACACACACACACACACACACACACATACACACACACACACACACACACACACACACACATACCGAGGCGTTTCAACCCAAGAACAATGCGATCACGACCCGAGAAGTGCACAGAGAGACTCAACTCCTTCCTCCTCCTCTTCCTCCTCCTCCTGCTGTAGTGAAGGGCGTGGCCACGTCAGGCATTTCTTTTTCATGACGGATGTGTGTAAAAGTTAGTTGCAATTGTTTTATGGAAGAATGAGTTTTTCTTTCTTTTCTATTGATAAATGTTTTGCTTTTTTACTGTTGCTTATTAATTGGTTCTCGTTTCTTCTCATTATATTTTCTTAAGGCCTTGACACACCTGTCTATAACGCCATTTTAGGTCATCTACATCAGGATCCGAAAAAACATCAATAGTTATCTTTACCTTTTGAAACATTTACCAACGTATGATAGGTTTGAGTTTTGTGATTGTTATTAGGATGTAGCCGTAACTGCGAAATCAATTTAAAACCTAATACTATTAATAAAAAATGATGGAGTTATGAACATATAGTAACCTATCAGTGATGGTTAATGGAGTTTCCACGTTTCAGGATAAAAGGAACAGACTATAGTAATCCACACCACTTGAGATGGTTATGTAAGAGGCCGTAGGGAGAGTATCTATACGTTCACTGTCACATGTTCTATAATATGATTTAATTTCCAGTTGCAGGTTCTACTGTAAGTTCTGTGTTCATTGATGTAAGTGGAGATGTCATTTGACGGTGCAGATTAACTGGAATTCCATTACATACATAAAGGTTCATTTGGTATAGTGAATTGTGTGGCAATCAAAACTAGATTATTGTTATCAATATCAATATCATTATTATTATTACCATTATTATTATTTTTATTATTATTATTATTATCATTATCATTAACATTATTTCTACTATTATTACTAATTTAATTCAATATCTCTTGTTTAGAAAAGAGAATGCCGTTTAAGACAAGCAGGTGTATAAGGTAATATGATGGAGGTGAAGTAACTATAACATCCCGGAACTCAACCTCAATGACGAACTAAATTCCAAGGGACAGTATGTGGCGTGGAGGATGACAAGGCAGGAGGCGACGCGACGCTACCATGTTTGCTAGCAAGACTCAGAAAACAATGACACCGCCATAACTCATGAAGAATAATGATGATGATGATGATGATGATGATGATGTTGTTAATAATGTTTGGTTAGGAATACCTCGGTTCAATCAATACTCGACCCAAGACAGAGGCAGATGAGGTGAGGTGAGGTGAGGTGAGGTGAGGTGAGGTGAGGTGAGGTGAGGTGAGGTGAGGTGAGGTGCTTTGGATACCTTCACTTTTCTTCACTCCCGCTAAGTCATCATGTCAAGCTACCTCCAGGCCATCTATCCGTCACCTCCTC
>JAPQNM010000018.1:6394141-6411641 GCA_029783475.1 Metacarcinus magister
TTCCTTTTTGCTATATTTTTTTCCTTTCAGTGAGACATAATGGGATGTTTAAAAAAAATTCCATCGCGTCTGGAATAAAAAGAAGAGAAAAAAAGGGAATATTCAAATTGTATCGCTCTCTTCCTACTCTTCCCCTTCTATTAACGCTACCTTTTGCCTCTTTACTCTGCTTCCCTTCTGTATAATGTCATGGCGCATCAAGGGTTGTTATTCTTTCGCCCTTGGTAAGATTGCTTTTCAATTTTCTATGATGAAAGTTTCTCGTTCATGCGTTTAGTTGATTTGCATACTCGCATTTAGTTACCTATGACTCAGTGGATTACTTTCTTTCTTGTAGAGTTTGCGTTCCAGTGTGTGTGTGTGTGTGTGTGTGTGTGTGTGTGTGTGTGGTGTGTGTGTGTGTGTGTGTGTGTGTGTGTGTCCCTTATTTGATGGATCCTCTTTTCTTTTTTTTATGGATAGCTACTTAAGAATTGATGTCTCTCAATCTCAGTTTGTTAAAAGAATTCATTACTAATACTAAGAGTTTTTTTGTTTGTTTGTATATATGTGTTTGTTGGTGAAAATTGATGTATGTTAAATTTATTACAGACAAAATTACATCAATGAATAAAAGAACTCTACGAACAGTCGATCAAACACTCCTTTTTTTAAACACACACACACACACACACACACACACACACACACACACACACACACACACACACACACACACACACACACACACACACACACACACACACACAGTCGGTACGTCCCAGATAGGCAGCACATAATTAACATGCTCACCAGTCCTTTGATTCACCCCCTTCCCCTCCCCTCCACACAACAGCTTCCCCTTCCCCCCCACACACCTACACCCCTGCCTCCCTTACATACCTACACCCCTGCCACCCCCCCCACCCCGCACCGACACCCCTGCCCCCTTACCCTCCCCCCCACACACACATACACTACTCAGAACTCTTTAGGACCATCATGAGCACTGCCTTCTCGACACCCGAGCCGCATGATTACACTCAGGAGACGTGTGTGTGTGTGTGTGTGTGTGTGTGTGTGTGTGTGTGTGTGTGTGTGTGTGTGTGTGTGTGTGTGTGTGTGTGTGTGTGTGTGTGTGTGTTACTTGAGTCACATACTAGAAGGAATAGAGAGAGGTGACTTTTCTTTTTTTTATTTCTTCATCTTCTTCATCCTCCTCCTCCTCCTCCTCCTCCTCCTCCTCCTCCTCCTCCTCCTCCGTTCGGGTTTCATGAGCACAACGCAGCTGAAGCGAAACTGAAGAGATTTCTATAAGCTCCTTCACTCCTTCCCTCCCTCCTTCCCTCCCTCCTTCCTTCCTTCACTCCGTCTCTCCCCTCTCCCTTGTCTCACTTAGAGGCTGTACTGCAGGAAACAACGCAACACTCTTCAGCGTCTCTGTCCACAATATATACTACAAAACAAAGATGTGATGGAGGAGGCAGTGGTCACATCTTTCAAGTATACATCGCTCTCTCTTCTTCAGCCTCATCTACACTCCTTCCTCCTCTCTAAGTGGTTTTTAATATTCCAGAGCGTAAATGTAGTGAGGAGGAGGAGGAGGAGGAGGAGTAGTACGAAGGTAACGGAATAGAAGGACAAGATGAAACTGCCACAACAACAACAACAACAACAACAACAACAACAACAACAGTAGCAATAACAACAACAACAACAGGAAGAACAACAGCAACAAAACAGACACACGAATTAAGAAATAAATAAAAAAATAAGACGGTCAAACAAGAACAGGTAAAAATAAAAAAAAAAAAATAAAGAAGAAGAACAAGAATCAGACATCACCATAACCACCACGAACACCAACATTCGCACCTGCATTGAGAAAAAAAAAGGAGGAGGAGGAGGAGGAGGAGGAGGAGGAAGAGGAGGAAGAACAGGTGTGATTTACCGCTGCAATCTTATCTTCAACACCATACATAATACCTGCACGCCTCCTCGTCTACATACACACACACACACACACACACACACACACACACACAAGGACGAGGTGGTGATGGTAATATAAATGTCTCAGAAGTACAATGAGCAAAATAGAGGAGGCAATTGGAGGCACAGAAGGGTGTCTTAACATTACCGTCAATGCATCGCAGCCACAGTGCACCGAGACAGGGACGGGACGGGACGGGATGGGACGGGACGGGATGGGATGGGACGGGCGGGTGGTGGTGGTCGTGGTGGTGAGTAGAGGCGCGATGGTATCTTTGAAGGGAGGGAGAGGAGGGAAGGAAGGAAGGAGGGAGTGGAAGGAGGGGGGGAGGAAGAATGGATAGAGATGATGGTTTAAGTCTCTATTTTGTGTCTGTCTGTTTGTCTGTTTTTCTCTTGTTTCTCTCTTTCGCTCTTTTCTTTTTTGTTAGTTTTAGCTTTTCATTTTTTTTTTTTTGTTAATTTGTTTCTACTTTTATTTTCTTCTCTCATTATCCTAATATTTTTTCTCTAATAGTAAGCCTTATTTGTTGATCATAGAAATAATATGATGATACTACTACTACTACTACTAATAATAATAATAATAATAATAATAACAATACTAATTACAACAGCAAACCTAAAATCAATACAGTCTTCAACATCTTTCCTGTAAATCCCTCGTTAAAAAGAACATAACTCGAGCCAGACGTCTATTTTCACCTGTCCATCTTAACTTGGCGGAATAAGCTGCGGCTCCCCTCTCAGTAAGCAGTGTTGCAACGCTTCAAATTATCCACCACACTAACGCCAATCCAATGAGCCTTAAGGGTTGAGGGAGGGGGTGAAAATTGGGGAGGTGTTTATCTACCAAGTTAATGTGGAGGAGGAGGAGGAGGAGGAGGAGGAGGAGGAGGAGGAGGAGGAGGAGGAGGAGGAGGAGGAGGAGGAGGAGGAGGAAGAGGAGGAGGAGGAGGAGTTGAGGCGCTGGACTCCGTAGAAGGTTATGTAGCCACGTCATCAACAGCAACATGACACCCACGCCACTTGACTGACGCAGATTGATTAAGGACATTCTTCTTCTTCTTCTTCTTCTTCTTCTTCCTTTTCATCTTCTTTTTCTTCTTCTTCTTCTTCATCTTCTTTATCTCCTCCGAGTTTTGGTTTTCATTCATTTTTTTTTCAGTGTCGTTGAGGTCTCGTGATCGTGATTGTTGTTGTTAGTGCTGCTGTTCTTTATGCTGCACTTTTTTCCACCTTTTTTCCTTCTCTGCTGTCACTATCACATTCGCTTCCTCGTCGTCGTCGCTATCATCGTCGTTTTCTATCTTTATCCTGTGGTCAGTCAGCATCCTTCCATTAATTGTTCCAGGCTTCCTTCCCCCTTCCCAATCTTATCGCAGCGGACCCGGAGTCGTGGGGAAATTGCTTATAGTGGCAGGGAAGGAGGTGAGTATGCGTGGTGATGCTGATGGTGATGGTGGTGGTGGTGGTGGTGGTGGTGGTGGTGGTGGTGGTGGTGGTGGTGGTGGTGGTGGTAGTTGTGGACGGGGCCGCCAAGACTTCGTGGTTCGCTGCATCTGAGAGGAATGCTGGTCGCCGCTTCATCGCTCCCCTTCGCGTCTCGCCCGCTTGCTGCAACGCGATTTTGACCAAGGCAATCTAAAAACCACCTCGTTAAAATTTATCGAGCATTTTTGTGCGGCTTGCTATTATTCTCTATCTCTTTCTTTCTCTCTCCCTTTCTTTTTCTCACTTTTATAAACAGGTTTGCGTACGTACGTGTTTTGTGTGAGTATGTGTTTGTGTGTGCGTGTGTGTTAAAAAAAAAAATATATATATATTGGGAATGTGTCTTTTACTGATAAAGGAGGAACCCAGACAATCTTAAGCACCACCTTCCCTCTTCCTCCTCCAACCTCATGTGCTATCACCAATTTCCTACTTCACAGCTGCCGCCACCAACACCATCACAAATCTCTCTCTCTCTCTCTCTCTCTCTCTCTCTCTCTCTCTCTCTCTCTCTCTCTCTCTCTCTCTCTCTCTCTCTCTCTCTCTCTCTCTCTCTCTCTCTCTCTCTCTCTCTCTCTCTCTCGTTCAGTCACACACCACCACCACCACCACCACAAACATCACTACCACCACCACCACCACTATAAACAGCGCACACCACCCTCTCCATCCACCCTCCCTCTCCTCTCCTCTCTCCTCTCCTCTCCTCGACATGACAGATTGACGTGATGGTCAGAGGGCAGTAATGAACCTACCAGATACGCCCCTTTTCCACCTCGTAGCCGTTTTTTTGCAGCTGTTGAACCTTGTCCTGACGGGCCCGGACAGGTGAGGAGCTGACCACCTTGATGTATATATTCATTTTCCCACCAACGCCGCCTCTTGGGGTTGATTTATCTATGCAGGCGAGGAGGCCACGGCGCTCCTCGGCCTTATTATGGTAGCGGAGGAGGCGTGTTGGGCCTTGCTGGGCCTTGCTTTTGGTCATGGTGGTGTGGTGATCACATACCAACTGCTGCACACACGGACAAAGCAGGTGATTTACTCCACCAACGTGTTATTTGATACATTATCCGAATAAGCATATCAATACCTGTTTCTCTTGAGCTTATTCATGCTGGTGGTGCGGCGGTGAAGTGGATGTATAGTGCTTGTGGATGTGTCTTCCACTTTAATACAGCTCGAAGCCTGGCTAGAATTAACAGCCGACACCCAGCTCACTCATATGTCCTTCCACCACTCGTGCACAGGTCGGCATATGAGTAAGTGATGAGTACGTACGTGCAGAAGGTAAGGAGGGTGATACAGGTATTCTAGGACACAGGACAGGTGGTGATGTACCTGTCACAGCCATGAACACAGGCCAAGGTAACGGAGGTGAAGATAAACAGCTAGGAAGGGTTACGAGGCTTACACATATGAATCTCTCTCTCTCTCTCTCTCTCTCTCTCTCTCTCTCTCTCTCTCTCTCTCTCTCTCTCTCTCTCTCTCTCTCTCTCTCTCTCTCTCTCTCTCTCTCTCTCTCTCTCTCTCTCTCTCTCTCTCTCTCTCTCGATAAAGTAACGGTACACGGAAGCAAACATGCGTGAACCTTCCGCGTGGGTCATTAATGAAGGCAATGTGATTTACAAGGATGTGGTCCCTGCAGGTATGTCTCACCACCCGGAGAAGCAGGTGACCCAAGACATCCCTCATCTCCTCAGGTGCTGCTAGAGGAGATGTCCCCCTCAAGGCACCACCTCGTTAAGCCTTACACAAATAATTACATATACTAAAAAAAAGAAGCAAGAATTTCTAACCTCATATAATATACATCTACTTTTAATACCCGACCCCTTCCTGCCCCTCCTGTCAACGTGGCCCAGCGATCGACCACTGGAATGTGTGTGTGTGTGTGTGTGTGTGTGTGTGTGTGTGTGTGTGTGTGTGTGTGTGTGTGTGTGTGTGTGTGTGTGTTAGTGTGCGTGTGTATGTGCTCGGAAGACTTTCAAGCAATAAACTAAAGCCGCTTTTCTGTGTACACTGCCTGCTCTCTTAGACTGCTTAGTACAAGGAGGAGGGAAACACACACACACACACACACACACACACACACACACACACACACACACACACACACACACACTGAGACATACACACACATTCCTTCTCCTTGTTCCCTTTCATCATAATGCTTCTCTTTTACCATTCCTGCCAGTCAAGAGGGCGGGAATAAGGAATGGAGAGTGTACGAGAGGAGGAGGAAGAGAAGGGAGACGAGTAGGAGGAGGTGGTGGTGATGGTGGTGGTTGTGGAAGAGAAGGAAGATGATGAAGAAAAGAAAAAGAAAAAGAAAGAAAAAAAAACAAGTAAAAAAGATGAAAAAGAAAAAAAAAGAAGCAGAAGAAGAATAGAAAATGAAAAAAAAAGAAATGAATGAATGAATGAAAAAAAAGAGAGAGAGAGAGAGAGAGAGAGAGAGAGAGAGAGAGAGAGAGAGAGAGAGAGAGAGAGAGAGAGAGAGAGAGAGAGAGAGAGAGAGAGAGAGAGAGAGAGAGAGAGAGAGAGAGAGTAAAAAAAAACTTATATAACAAAAAAAACACGAGAACAAACAAACAAGAATGCGATAACGAGCGATGTTCACCTGAATGTACCAATAATAAAAATAAATACGAAATTATATGTTCATAATAAAAAGTAGGATGAGAGGAAGTTCTTGACCTTAGGGAAGATGAGTGAGTGAATTTCCTCGCGTGCAGAGTGAGGGAGAGATAAAGAGAAAGAGAAAGAGAAAGAGAGAGAGAGAGAGAGAGAGAGAGAGAGAGAGAGAGAGAGAGAGAGAGAGAGAGAGAGAAGAAAAAAAATATTACAATCTTCGGTGGTTCTTTGTTGTATATTTATTGTGTAAAAATGTTTTCGTAGGTAGTAAATAACCGCAACTCTGGCAGAAATGAGAGAGAGAGAGAGAGAGAGAGAGAGAGAGAGAGAGAGAGAGAGAGAGAGAGAGAGAGAGAGAGAGAGAGAGAGAGAGAGAGAGAGAGAGAGAGAGAGAGAGAGAGAGAGAGAGAGAAAAAAAAAAACCTCCTACTTGACAAGGTTCCTCTTTCACCATAAATATAAATAGATCTTCATCCTCTTCTCCCAACCCTTTCTTTCCTTCCTTTCTTCTTTTTTCTTCTTTCTCCTTCCTCTCCCTCTCCCTCTCCTGCATTCCTCCCATCCTGTAACCACATCCACATATCTTCCTCCTCCTACTCCTCCGTCCTTTGCAATATCCTACCGCCCCACCCACTTCTGAAGGAGGTATACGAATTTCCACATAACTAAAATATATATGCATTATCAGTGGAAATTTTAAGATGAAAAGCGTAAAAAATGTGATTTTTTCTTCTTCTTTTTTCTTCATTTCATCTCCTTTTCATTCTTCGCCTTGGTCGTCATTTTTCACTCACTTTTCTCTACCGTTTCATTGTCACAAGAAGGTGATATTGAACCCCTTCTTGTATACTGTTTGCCGCTGCCCACTGTCACCCGTTGCCTGGAGGAGAAGGTTTGGAGTAGAGGGTGGTGTTCGTGGTGGTGGTAGTAGTGATGGTGGTGGTGATGGTGGTGGTAGTGGTGGTGGTGGTGGTGGCGGAGACAAGTCGAACTTCCCCAGGCAAGGGCGGTTGATGTACACAAGGAAGAGGCGTGGCACTGCTTGGCAAAGGAGCTCTTACTCATTTTCTATTCCATTGCATTCATGATAGTATGTACGTAAATATATAAAATAAATAAACAAACGTATAAGTAAACATATGAATAGGTGGATACATAGATAGGTATAAAGGTAAATAAATATGACGAAAATAATCCACAAATCAATGAATAAACAGGATATTTGATGTGAAAGCCGCAGCGCAAAACAAACTGTCGTGTTCATCTTGGTGAGGGACAGTGACGTTACCTTAACGATGCTAAAAACACGCTCAATGGAATGTCGATGTAAAGTTTGCCATTGACATCTACCACCACCTAAACTGAGGGAGTGTGTGTGTGTGTGTGTGTGTGTGTGTGTGTGTGTGTGTGTGTGTGTGTGTGTGTGTGTGTGTGTGTGTGGTGTGTGTGTGTGTGTGTGTGTGTGTGTGTGTGTGTGTGTGTGTGTGTGTGTGTGTGTGTGTGTGTGTGTGTGTGTGTGTGTGTGTGTGTGTGTGTGTGTGTGTGTGTGTGTGTGTGTGTGTGTGTGGTGTGTGTGTGTGTGTGTGTGTGTGTGTGTGTGTGTGTGTGTGTGTGTGTGTGTGTGTGTGTGTGGTGTGTGTGTGTGTGTGTGTGTGTGTGTGTGTGTGTGTGTGTGTGTGTGTGTGTGTGTGTGTGTGTGTGTGTGTGTGTGTGTGTGTGTGTGTGTGTGGTGTGTGTGTGTGTGTGTGTGTGTGTGTGTGTGTGTGTGTGTGTGGTGTGTGTGTGTGTGTGTGTGTGTGTGTGTGTGTGTGTGTGTGTGTGTGTGTGTGTGTGTGTGTGTGTGTGTGTGTGTGTGTGTGTGTGTGTGTGTGTGTGTGTGTGTGTGTGTGTGTGCGTGCGTGTGTGTGTGTACCCAGGACATGAGGTTACTTGGTTCAGGCTGACGACCCTATCAATCTTTTTTATCCCGTGATTTAATTTTTTATTTGATTTATTTAGCCATCTTTCTAATCGTTCTTATTTATAATTGGCATATTTATTTGAGTTAATTTTCTTTAATGTACTATATCAATCTGTACATGACCCAAGGACGTTCCAGTACTATGAAATGCAATTATTGAATCATCATCATCGTCATCATTATTATTCTCTCTATGACCTAACACCGAAAACACATCGATAAGAAAAATAGCTAATAACAACCTTTATTCACACACACACACACACACACACACACACACACACACACACACACACACACACACACACACACACACACACAAACACACACACAAACACACACACAAACACACACACACCTCCTGTAGTGGTGGCAGGAGTGCGTGGCGCCGCTGGACGTTCCTCTTGGCCGGCACAGTTGCAGGTAAACACACAGGGAGGCGCGAGTGTGTGTATAGTGCGCCCGATACCATCTAGCACCCACGATAACCCTGCGTCCCGACCTCAACCCTGACCTCCGCCTCGTTCCGATCCCCGTCACAGGCACGCCCCCGCACCGCCTCCTGCACCTCCCTCACCCTCACCGTCCAGCCCCGGCCCTTCCCCAGCGTGTGAGTGCAGCGATGAAGCGTCCAGGCCGTCACGAAGCTGTGTTACAAGAAGTGTTCGCAAGCGTGTGGAGGGTTTGAGAGGGACCCAATAACACCTTGCTGCTGCGTGTGTGTCTTCAGTAATTCTGCCGCTCCTCCAGCCTCCTAGTAATCGTCCGACTCGCCATCCGTCAAACTACGTCACATGGGCGTATGCGGAGGTGTGCGGCGGGAAGGAACACCCGCCCCTGCATCCGCCTTGACGGTGAGGCCAGAGTGGAGGCTGACGGGCGGAGGATGCCAGCGCTGTGTGTCGCCCGGGACATATTGATCACGTCAGCACAAGAGGCGTATACGTGGGTACCGCAAGGGTATTTACAATGAGTTTTACCCTTATGTGAGGCTGACCGGAGAGACGGAGCAGTGTGGGAAGACGCGAGGCATGGACCAAGAAGTGGAAGGAGAGGAAGAAGAGGAGGAGGAGAATGAAGAGGAAAGAAGATGGAAGCGATAGAGGGAAAGGATGAGTGAAGGGTGCTAAAGAGAAAGAGAGAGAGAGAGAGAGAGAGAGAGAGAGAGAGAGAGAGAGAGAGAGAGAGAGAGAGAGAGAGAGAGAGAGAGAGAGAGAGAGAGAGAGAGAGAGAGAGAGAGAAAGTGCAAGGAAGAGAAGGGAGTGAAGATATAAAGTCACGTAAGACTGTAAATTTTTTAAAACAAAGAAAAAAAACCCCACAAGAACAAGAAAATGAAGAATGAAAGAGATAAATATAGATAGATAGATAGATGGATAGATAGAGAGAGAGAAAGTAAAGAAAAAAAAGAGAGAAGATAACCAAGACGAAAATAAAACTACACCTTGACCAAACACACAAACAAACATCCCCCTACCTCCTCTCCCTCTCCCTCTCCCTCCTCCTCCCTTCTTCCTCCTCTTCCTCGTCTGCCTTCCTCACTCCTGACCACTCTAACATACCTGGCTGGATTAATCACGGCTCGTCCGCCACTTACAGGTAATTGCCCGCCTCTCCCGTCACCTCTGACCCCTCACCTGGCCACGCAGACTCCCACCAACGGGTCCTAATACCTTATTTAAGGGACACACGTCTTACTACATCCTTAGGACTCCCTACAATTCATCCTCGATAACATATATATTACCTTCATACACCCAACTTATTATTATTATTATTATTATTATTAAGGCAAAGATTACTGTATGAATAAATATATAAAAAAATTCCTAACTTCCGCGATTGTCGTAAAATTAGTAGATATTATACATAGATCTTTCTTTCCTAATGGTATATATATTTTTTCCGTTATGTTTATTATCATTATATATTGTAGATAACATATATTGGTGTATGACTCTGTGTGTGCAGTGGACTATAGTATGTTTTGTCATACTTTCCAGTGAGTTTCGTTCAGAATGCGATACCTTGACTTAAGAATTATTATATTCTATCGGAATGAGACTATTATTGTCCTTTGTCGCTGCAGATGCACTTTAGGTAATTGAAAAGATATGAATGTTATACCTGTAGACAACGCTCTGATTAGGATATTGTTCTAGGCACTGGCGAAGATTTCTGACATGCAATTCTTCACTTTGTTCAAGCATAGCCAAGAACAGTTTAAAGTCTTTCGTAACACTGCAATGCATTCAGAAATTTTCAATAATTGTTTGGGGAAAGTCCTTAGTAAGTGATAGGGGAAATATTTTTAAATTGCATTTTTTTATTTACTGATAAAATAAAAACAACATATAAATCTTCAATCAAGGTGGTTGTTCAACTGTTGAAGCACGACTCAATGGGCTGTGTGTGCGTACGTGTGCGTGTGTGCGCGTGTGTGTGTGTGTGTGTGTGTGTGTGTGTGTGTGTGTGTGTGTGTGTGTGTGTGTGTGTGTGTGTGCTGTGTGTGTGTGTGTGCGTGCGTGAAAATGTAGTTATAGAATTGTAGTCTATAAAGCCGATTTAATTTCCTTGCTTATTCAAAATAAGCAAAACAAATACAAAAAATATCAGATTGACATCTCAGTACTAATGAAAAAAGGTGTCATACAAAGCGACATTATTTGTTTTAGAATATTTATTAAATTATTGGAGGAAGCTTTCTATGAATTTGCAATGGAAAGAGTCAAGCATTACGATGAATGGAGAATAAGTAAATAATTTTCATCTTGGTGATAATATTGTACTGGCGAGAGAATATTCAAACGAACTACAACATATACTTTTTCATTATACAGAAGAAGCCAGACAGTTGATCTGATAATGTATATGATTAAAACAAAGGTGATGTTAAACAACACATAGTTGATCATAAATTTAAAGAATAGAATGAAGAATTTGATTGGTTTAGGAACATACTTAATTAGGACAGAATTAATGTCAAGACCAGATCATAAAAAAATTAAAAAATGAATAAAGGCTGAAGAGTAAAGTATGTAATCAGTGCATTCTACCAGTGATAACATGAATCTGAAACCTGGAGCTTTACGAAAGTTATAAAACGAAAACTCCAAGGTACCCAAAGGAATTATGCTTGTCATAACATGGAGAGATAAGAATAAAAAAATCATGATTTAGGGAGCAGACCAAATTAACCAGAATTAAAATATAAAAGTGAACATGGGCAGAGCACAACATACTCCGATTAGATAGTAGGTGAACAAATAATTAAAGTAACAGAATGGCAACACAAGGATAGTGAAAGAAAGGCAGGGAAGACAGAGGAGTAGATAGAGAAACGAGATAGGAGTTTTTACTCTGGTCGTCTGGAATAGAAGGACAGCGGATAGAGATGAGTAGAGAAGGCTCCTGCATTGGAATTTCGGATGCTGCTGCTGCTGCTGCTGCTGCTGCTGCTGCTGATGATGATGATGATGATGATGATGATATTGATAATGATGATGGCATCTCTAGACACTTATTCATGGTTAAGCTATGAAGAGTTCAAAGACATTTAATTCTTTGCTACAACCACACCGTTGCCCATGATGGTGATGATGATTAATCACTCAGTTTGTCTGTCTCACTGAGGGATGGCATTGCACGTCAAAGCAACACACTTACACAGCCTCCTCACAGACGTTGTTTTCCACTTCAAATAGGAATATGTTGAGCATCGCGGTAAGTAATGTTGATTTATTACCAATAACTATGTGTCATGATTCGCGTGTGTGTATTTATTCTAATGATCAAAGTAAATAGTTAATGAAATGAAGAAAAGCTTGGATCAAAAACATATATACTAATAAATTCCACGCTCTATGTTAAGCTTTTTACATTAATGTGTACACAGTGTTGGCAGAGTTCAATACACAGTTTTTCTTACTTCGACGTCACCCACGTGAGTGTAGAGGGAGATAAATTAACATTTATAAGCTCATTTCTAAAATGAATAATTTATTATGCTTTGATTATAATTTATTATGATATATTACATTATCATGTAATATGACAATAGTTTAAAGGGAATACACACACATACACATTGCCACACAGCACAAACACCATCAGTGTAGTCAACTGTACTTACATACTTATACAAAAAATAATTGGTCACTAAAGCAGTTATCAGATGATTCTTTTTCCAACAAAAATAACAATTCCATCACTTTACAAGATGTATTATTACTTAGTCATCCACTCGTTGTGCCATTCGTCCAGTGGCTCCGTCCTACCCCTCAGCCTTGCTTCTCATTATCTTAATCGTCGGCTGCATGAGTTTCCTTCCTTTCATTGTTCGTTTCTCTTATTGTTTATATTAAATTTTTATCTATTTCTTCTTACTCAACTTTTTTATTTGACTTTTTTGTTGATTTTAGTTTTTGCTGTTTCTTGTTTTTTTGTTTATCAATGTCTTCTCGTTCCTAATGTTTTTCTTGTTTTTGTTATCTTTTTTTGTCTTCTTCTTCTTCTTCTTCTTCTTCTTCTTCACCATCCTCCTCCTTCTCTTCTCTCCTCTTATCGTTCACTTTATCATTATTTTTCATCGATATTTTATTTGTCTTTCCATGTCTTCTTGTTCCTTATGTTGTTATTTTAAACCCCCGTCCTCCTCCTCCTCCTCCTCCTCCTCCTCCTCCTCCTCCTCCCCTTCGGCAGCTGCACCTCACCAGCTGCACCTCAACAAGCCACACGCACATACAAACAATACTCACTCCTCCCTCTCACTTCTCCTCCATTACGATAAATCTTCGTGTCTTCCCTCTCGTCTAAACAACAACAAAAAAAGATTAACAATAAAACAGCTCGCCGTGCACATCCCACACACACACACACACACACACACACACACACACACACACACACACACACACACACACACACACACACACACACACACACACACACACACACACACACACACACACACATACACACACACACACACACATATCTCGTAAGTTTTATACAGCAATTCTTCCTCGTATTTTTTCAAAGCTCTTAACAGTTACTGAGCCACACCCCCAAGACAGTCGTAAAACATCGCCAACCAGTTACTTTTCTCCTCCTCCTCCTCCTCCTCCTCCTCCTCTTCCTCTTCTTCCTTCTCTTCCTCCTCCTCCTCTTCCTTCTCTTCCTCCTCCTCCTCCTCCCCAACTCCCAATTTAGCACGTAATATGTCTGTCATTCAATTAATCAGTCAGTCAGTTTGTCAATCAATCAATTACAAAGTCAGTTAGCTAACCTATTAGTTGTTGAAATCAGCAAGCCAGTTACTCAGTTACTCAGCCAATCAGTCAACCAACAATCCAATTAGCCAGCCAGCCAACCAGTCAGTCAGTCAATCAGCCACCCAATCAGCCAGCTAGTCAGCTAAAACAGTCGGTCAGTCAGCTAGCTACCAGTGAGTCAGTCAGTCACCCAGTAAGCCAGCCAGTCAGCTTACTAGTTACTCAATCAGCCAGCCAGTTAGCCAATCAATCAGACAATCGGACAGCCAGTCAGCCAGTCTTTTATCCAATCAATCAGTTTGATAGTCAACCAACTCGCCAGCTAGTTACCCAAATAATCAGCCACCTAGCCATACAGTCAGCCATCTAGCCAGCCAGTCAGCCATCCATCCAACCAGCCTGCCTCAACCAACACCCTCCGTCTTTAACCTTTCGTTCTCCTCCAGCAAGCAAACCTTCCTGAACCCAGCACCTGTTTGACTTCTTCCTACCTTACCCAAAGAAGACTCGACGCACCCCAGCCCCCAAAGAACCATCCCTGAGCGAGCGTCACCCAAAACTACACACCACTCCTCCTCTTCCTCCATGTCCCCCAGTGAGAGTGAAGGCTTTCCCGGGTGATTTAGGAACCATCTAAAGAGGCTGGATTAACGATCCTGTGACCGTAATGATAGTGGACAAGAATTAATTGACACGCTAAAAGCCAACAATGGGGAGAGTCGTGAGGGGGATAATTCCAAGGCCGAGCAATATCCCTGAGCGTCTAAATTGCATGGTATAGACAAACAGGAAAGAGAGGAACAACGGGTGGATGGGTGGATGGGTGGATGGGTTGGTGGGTCTGATGGAAGGGGAATGGATACGGGGAGTGCATGGGAAAGGGGTAAACAAAAGAAAGTGAGAAATGGATAAAAGGAAGAAAAAAAAGGCAAGAAAAAGAATGGAAAAAAGGGGTGATGTGACATGGGGAAAAAAGAGGGAATTGGAATTATAGGGATTTTTGGGACTGACTATTTTTTCCTTTTTTTCTTGTATTCTTTATCATTTACTAATGTATATTATTTCTTGGGGTTGCTGTGATTTTCTTTCCTTTGATTTTTTTGTTTTCATCAATTTGAATTTTATTTTAGTTTTAATCATAATTATTGTTATTGTTATAATTATTATTACTATTATCATTATCATTATTATTACTATTATTATTATTATTATTATCATGATTATTATTAAAATCATTATTATTTTTTTTTCTCTATTGTTATCATTATTATTATTGTCATTATTTGTATTAGCAATAGTATCATTAGTCTTTGTTGTTATTATTATTATTATCATCATCATTATTATCATCCTCCTTTTCATTATTATTATTATTTATGTATTGGATTTGGAAGTAACTTAATTATTTTCAGTTAGTTGGTACAAAAGAGAGTTTGCATTACTTCTTCAATTTTATTTACGTATGAATTATTTAACGTATTTATATATTTACCGAAACATCTACTTACTAATTAATTTTCAAAGGGAAGAGGAACGAGTGTCCCGCCTAGCCAATGGATGTATGATAACGTGTGAGTGACCTGCTTGTACTGGGAAACACACACACATACATACACACACACACACACACACACACACACACACACACACACACAGACACCCACCCCCGACACACACACACACAATTACATGATAAGAAGATAAACTAAAGAAGGAAGCAGAATGTGGAGGTAAAAATAAGAATAAGAGAAGCAGGAGTAAGAAAGAAGTCCACGCCGAGCCAGGCCGGTCCAGTGCTACCTGACACACCTGGAGACAGAGGTGAACGGCTTAAATGTGGTTTTAACGAACCGGCGAACACGACACAACCTCATTCGAACTAACAAAGGAGACTGCAAACGAGACCAAAACAAGAAAATAGTTTAAATTATCGTTGACTCTCTCTCTCTCTCTCTCTCTCTCTCTCTCTCTCTCTCTCTCTCTCTCCTCTCTCTCTCTCTCTCTCTCTCTCTCTCTCTCTCTCTCTCTCTCTCTCTCTCTCTCTCTCTCTCTCTTTCGTTCTTTTTCTCACAATTTCCACAAAAATAGTTGATACAGAAAGACAAAAAAAAAACAATAACTTCTTCAAGACAAACCGTAAAGGAAAATACAAGACAAAAAAAAAAAAAGCACACACACACACACACACACACACACACACACACACACACACACACACACACACACACACACACACACACACACACACACACACACAAGAAAAACAAGTAGTAAAAGAAATCTTCACATTGCTCTTATCAACTTTGTGTAGTTTTTTTTCTTTTTTTTCTTTTTTTTTCTTTTTTTCTTCTCAACTTTCACAAAAAGTTAAATTCCCGTCATTACACATTTAACCACACACCACACGCTAACAACAGGCCCATTCCTCCCCTCTCGTTATCATTCTCTCTCTCTCTTTCTCTCTCTCTCTCTCTCTCTCTCTCTCTCTCTCTCTCTCTCTCTCTCTCTCTCTCTCTCTCTCTCTCTCTCTCTCTCTCTCTCTCTCTCTCTCTCGCTCTTACACACAAACACAAACAAATCTGGCTAAAACAAGCTAATTAACACAGCAATTAAGAAATGAGGGGAAAGGCTTAACAACACTACCGTTACCCTTACCTCCCCCTCCCCGCCCAATACGAGGCCTTTACGGGGCGCACCACAACTACCTCACTAATGAACCAAAACAAGTCTGCGCCAGGTCTAACAAGCCACAAGTTTACCACATCGCCGGTAGAGGGCTTCAGCGGCGTGACCTCCAGCGGTGATCACAGGGAAGCAAAAGATGAGGAGGACGAGGAGGACGAGGTGGGTGATGAGGTGGACAAGGATGATGATGATGAGGAGGAGTATAATGAGGAGGAGGAAGAGGAGCATGAGGAGGAGGAAGAGGAGCATGAGGAGGAGGATGTGGAGGAAGAGGATAATAGAATGAAAATAAGGACGAAGAAGAATACATCAGAACCACTTCGAATTACAAGCGGAATGGAAAGGGGCAGAGGCGTGGACACGATGATGGGGAACGGAGGGAGTTGCCGGGTGAAGTCTTTTGGAAATATGTGTCCAGCAATGTGCTAAAGAGTGTACGAAGATGGAGGAGCAAGAAGAGGAGGAGAAAGAGGAGGAAGGGAACAAAGGAGTCGGGCCGCTGAACCCTGAGTGAAGGGGAAGACATGAGGCTGCTTGATTGAGGAGGAACACGGTAATGAAGTGGTATGAAGAGGTCAGACTAGGGATGAAAAGGGGAAATTAAGCGATGGAAAGCAATGGATACATGACAGCATTACAGGAAGATGAGGTTATTAGTCATCATAAGTCATCTGGGTCCATGTTTTTTCTATCAGCAGATCGCCTCACATCATCATGCATTAATAAGAAGTATAACAAAAAAGTACATGTATGACAAACTCCCGCAAATATTTCTTACAAACACACAACTAACAGTAATGGTGATGTGACCTACTCTGCTACACACACACACGCACACGCACACGCACCCCCCCGCCCCCCACACACACAGGACACTAGCTATAAATAAAGGAAAATATATACCAGTAATGAGAAAAAAACTGGTGCATGGGAGTATAGTATATAGTGACCAGGTTCTTTTTTCTATATAGTAGTGGCACATCTACACCCAGTCGTTCGGTGTCGGCATTCTAAAGGCATTCCAGAGACGTGTTTGGTTTAGGATCCTGTTCGGCAGCGTCTGTAGCCTTCTGTCTCCCACGGGATCGGATCATACTAACTTCTTTTTTTCAAGCCTTTTAACATAATAGATGAAATAAAAACTAGAAAGGGAAAACAAGAGGAGACTAGATTGTAAACAGGAAATACTAACAAAGTATCTGTCAGCAACTTTGTAAACAGAGGAATAAAAAGACGACAATGCGTTTACAGGGAGAGAGAGAAAAAAAAAGACTGATAGTGGAAGAAAAAAAAATATATACATAATGTTTGTGTTCATTATTTTTAAGCGATGCTGTTGATTTTCATTTATTTATTTCTTGTTTTTATATCTATAACTTAATTCTTCTTCGGTTTTATTTCACTTTGTTTTATCAAATATTTCTATTGTATTCTCTAATCCATCCCAGAACACTACGACCACCACCAGCACCACCACCAC
>JAPQNM010000018.1:6414141-6436641 GCA_029783475.1 Metacarcinus magister
CACCCTCACACCTTCCCGTCACCCTCCCTCAATCACCTCACATTATCATTCACATTTCCTGCGCAGATAAAAAAAAGTATAAAAAGAAGACAATAATAAGATAAAAATAAGACAAAAAGACTATATAAAGCGAGGTCTCTGTACGTCGTTTTCCTGCTGCGTAATGTTTAGCGTATACGATGTGGCGGCGTCATCAGCTGGCGTGTGTGACCCATGACCTGTGACCTCCGGCAGGCGCAGGTCACGTGCGGAGATCATTGCCAACTTCCGCCGGAGGGAGGCTGCGGCAGGGAGGAGGAGGAGGAGGAGGAGGAGGAGGAGGAGGAGGAGGAAAGGTTGATTATGGAGGAGCGGGTGGCGTGAGTAAGGGTGACGGGGGAGTGTGGGTGGGGTCGAGGCGGTGAAATAAGGGCGTGGGTGAAGTGAGGTAGGTAAGGGTGAAGGGGTGAGGAAGGGGTGAGGAAGGGGTGAGAAGAGGGCGTGAACGTATTGGAAATGGATGGGGGTGGATGGGGGTCTGGTGCTGGAAAGGGTGAGGAAAGGCAATGAAGGGAGAGAGGTGACATTGGAGCATGGATGGGAAGTGTAAATAAAGGAATAATGTAAGTAAAGATTTTGAGGAAGGGAAGAGTGACAGGGATTTGAGGGTGGCAGGGTGAGGAGAGGGAGTGGAAAAGTGTGATTCTCAAGTGTTAGTAAAGTCTTCTAGTTATTTTCCCTTTATGAAAAAAAAACTTAGGTGAAAGAAATGTAAAACCAAATAATGTGAACACTAGATTACAATGGTTGCAGATGTGGAAAAGGAAGGGAAGGGAAGATAATGGGAGGGAATGGATAAAAAGGAAATGGAATGAAACCTAAGAGAAGGAAAGGAATGTAGGAGAATGAAATTAAAAGGAAATAAAATAAGTGTAAGGGTAAGGGAAGAGAAAGGAAGAGAAGCGAAGGGGAGACGATAGAAAATAAATGAAATACAGGAGAAGAGAAGGACAAGGAAGAAAAAGAAAGGAAAGGAAGATAAGGTAAGGGGATGGAAGGGAGGAGAACGGAAATAGAAACAGAAAGAATGAATAAAAGGAAATCGAGAAAGGGAAGAGACAGATTAGTGACGATATTGAAGAAAAAAATGAAGAGAAAAATAAGGGAGGAAATAGATGGAAAGAAAATATTAGAAAGATGGACATTTTTGATAGGAAACGAAATTAGGAAGGGAGAGAGAGAAAAAATGAGAGGAGGAACACATAGGAAGAACAAACAGCAACAGGTCTGCTGGCCCTTACGAAGCTGTTTGTGAGTACACTATCTAATATGATCAACGTAAAGTATAAAAAGAAAAGACACAACAAAGAAAAACTTAGACAAACACAAGAAAAAAGAGAGAGAGAGAGAGAGAGAGAGAGAGAGAGAGAGAGAGAGAGAGAGAGAGAGAGAGAGAGAGAGAGAGAGAGAGAGAGAGAGAGAGAGAGAGAGAGAGAGAGAGAGAGAGAGAGAGAGAGAGAGAGATAATGGATTGCTTACTTTCCACTTTTTAATGAGACAAATGACGACGACGACGAAATTTATGCTTACAAAGACGCTTTATGTATGTGCTGTGTGTGTGTGTGTGTGTGTGTGTGTGTGTGTGTGTGTGTGTGTGTGTGTGTGTGTGTGTATATGTACTTGACCAACAAAACAAACACACACACACACACAACCACTTTCTCCCCTCTCCCCAACACACACACTAGGAATCACCTGACCAACACCTCCAATCAGCATGTTTACCTATGATACCTCTGATGTCCTACACTCTCTGACACACCTGATTATCACTCCGCTGAGGACACATTAATTCTTACCTTTGTGAGTCTTACTGGCAAAAACTTAACCAAACAAACACTGAGAGCGGGAGGTTAAGTCGAGAGAGGGATAGGGAGGGAGAGCAGGACGGAAGGGGAGACAGAGAGTAAGTAGAAAAAAAGGAAAAGAGGAAGGGAAGGAAGGATGGAGGAAAAATGAGAAGTTTCATACTCGGGCGCATAAAAAAAAATAATGATCCAATATTGAATTAAACTAAGATTCCTCCGCCATTGTATATTGTCTACACTTTTATCCTGTTCTCTCACGGCACGCTAAACACACACACACACACACACACACACACACACACACACACACACACACACACACACACACACACACACACACACACACACACTCAGGGAGAGGAGGAACAGGAGGGCGGTGGAGGAGAGGGGAGAAAGGGTCGGAAGGGAGAGGAAGGTAGAGGAGGGTAAGGGAGGGGAAGAGAACAGCATTTCTTTGTAATTGGATAATTGGTGTCCCGTTAAGGTAAGAGGGTCCCTCAGGTATCTGAATCCACTGGTTGTCAACTCTCTCTCTCTCTCTCTCTCTCTCTCTCTCTCTCTCTCTCTCTCTCTCTCTCTCTCTCTCTCTCTCTTTCTCTCTCATTCTCTCTCATTTTCTCTCATTTTCTCTCATTCTCTCTTTCTCGCTCTCTGCTCTCTGGCTCTCTGGCTCTCTCGCTCTCTCTCTCTCTCTCTCTCTCTCTCTCTCTCTCTCTCTCTCTCTCTCTCTCTCTCTCTCTCTCTCTCTCTCTTAGTTTACCTCCATCATCCCTCACGCCAGCTATAGCAAGCTCACGTTCTCTCCTCTCCTCCTCCTCTTCTTCTTCCTCCTCCTCCTCCTCCTCCTCCTCCTCCTCCTCCTCCTCCTTCCATTATACTAACCACGGCACGCACGCATCCTCCCCAACACAGTCTTTCTCATTTCTCACATTGACCACAACACACACACACACACACACATACACACACACACACACACACACACACATACACATACACACACACACACAGGTTTTTTCTTTCATCTACGCTGTGTTACTGTCAGAATATTTGTTTTTTTAGCCTTTGGTGCATAAAAAAAATCCTTAAACCACCTATTATTATTATTATTATTATTATTATTATTACTATCATTATTATTGATATTGTTATTATTATTACTATTTTTATCATTGTCATTATTATAAATACACGCTGATCACACATTACATTCCAAACCAAATATACACGTAAAAAAAATATGTGCAATACTAGCAAGGAAGACCCCCACCCACCCCAAAAAAAAGTATCAACAATTTAACAAAAACCAAGCAAAGAAAATAGGAAACAAAAATAACTGGCTTTTCTTTTTTTCCTCAATGGCGTTGGCGGTAAGGTGTGATGCGGTGCGGGGCGGAGCGGGGCGGGGCGAGCGGGGCGGGACCGGGCGGGGCGGGGCGGGGAGGATACCGTGCCAGCAGTGTCAACAGAGACGGACCAATAGCGGGGCCGGAAAGAAGCGGGGCGGGGCGGGGCGGGGCGGGAACCTAGTCGAGTATACCACCGGAAGCGTGACAAAGGCTGAAAATGGCGGCTGTGGCAATGGCGGGAGAGAGAGAGAGAGAGAGAGAGAGAGAGAGAGAGAGAGAGAGAGAGAGAGAGAGAGAGAGAGAGAGAGAGAGAGAGAGAGAGAGAGGATTAGGCATATCTAGGCAAGCCGATAACAGGCGCTAAAATCTAGCAGTATCGAACCATCTCTCTCTCTCTCTCTCTCTCTCTCTCTCTCTCTCTCTCTCTCCTCTCTCTCTCTCTCTCTCTCTCTCTCTCTCTCTCTCTCTCTCTCTCTTTCACCCCCCCCTTCTTCCTGTTTGTGTGTGGTGGTGATGGTGGTGACGGCAGCTATCAAGCCGACCCATCTCTCTCATTTACTGGTCCTCCTCCTCCTCCTCCTGCTCCTCTTCGTCCTCCTCCTCCTCCTCCTCCTCCTCCTCCCCTCCTCCCCGCCACAAACCCATCGTCCTGTGGTTCAGTCTGGGAAACCGCGTGAAACTGGGTCGCTTACAGCCTGTCGCGATAGTTACGTGTTACCTTGTCTCCTAATGGTGATCCTCTCTCTGTCTCTTTCTCTCTTTCTCTCTCTCTCTCTCTCTCTCTCTCTCTCTCTCTCTCTCTCTCTCTCTCTCTCTCTCTCTCTCTCTCTCTCTCTCTCTCTCTCTCTCTCTCTCTCTCTCTCTCTCTCTCCCGCCATTGCCACAGCCGCCATTTTCAGATTACGAATCAATGACTTATCGATAAAGAAAAATGAGAGAGAGGAGGAGGAGGAAGAAGAGGAGGAGGAGGAGGAGGAGGAAAAAGAAGATAAGTAGAAACAAACTCTTAAGACTGATGCAGCTTGGAGTTAAGTCTACTCCTACCAGATGCTACGCCTCCTCCTCATCCAATGCACGGACTCCCTTGCTTCAAAACTGATGCAGCTTGGAGTTAAGTCACCTTCAAATCAGCTTCGAATCAGTGCTGGAAAAATCTACCTACTTATTTTCGTTACCTCAGTTCTTGCACCACGAAGAATCACTATAATATTTACAACATGTCAGAAGCAAAGAAACGAAGGATTCCCTTACTATCAGAAGGTGAAGAATGTCCTGCCATGAAAAAGAAACGCGGGAATGCTGCAGGCCCTCCCAAGGACCGAGCAGGTAATACAATACGAGTAACGACGTCAGAAGCAAAGAAGCGAAGGATTCCTTCACCATCACCAGATGAAGCAATGTCCTGCCATGAAAAAGAAACGCCAGCACACTACTGACCTGCTTGAGGACCGAACAACAACGTCAGATCTCAAGAGGAAAAGACCGGCAAATACGAAGCTAGTAAGTGAATCTTTACCTTGCTCATCTAAGAGGCAGAGGCTGGGAAATGATGCGGCACACCCTGCCTCTCATGTCCTGGCACCTGTCCCGGAGCTGACGGAGCCTTCTGGTGACGAGGCAGGAAGTAGTTCGGTTCCAAACCTTACACCCGTTAGGCAAGACCAAGGATCCAACACGCCGGAACAAAAGCTTCCACCTCTCCTGGAGAAAGCCAAGGAAGTAAGAGGCGTCGCGGCAAAGGAACTCAACTTTCCTCCAAGGAGAAAAGGGCACACGGGTGTCTGCAACGAAATGGAATCCCTCTCTTCAAGAGCAGTTACGTGCAAGACATAAGCAGCTTGGGGCTCCAGAGTTTGGGTTCAGGCAGCTACGGTGCGTGCTTCAAAGCCATCCATCCCAACACTCTTAAGCCGCTCGTCATTAAAACGTTTCCTGCAAACTCACTCGACGATCTCGTCGTTGAGGCGATAAATCTGCAACAATTGCAGCTTTTCGGCGTGCAGCGTTTGGTCGGTGTCTGCGTGAAGACTCGACAAATAATTACTGAGTTTGGTGGCACCACCGCAGAACGATACTTCAGTACGAAACCTCACTTTGCTGACACCATCAGTGTTTTCTTGAAGATCTCGCGGATATTACAGAAAATACTCAGGAAAGGCTTCGCTCATAACGACATCAAGGGAGACAACGTATGCGTTCAGACCGACAACAATGTTCAAGAAGTGACCTTGATTGACCTCGGCTTAGCCCGGCGGGTGGGCACCCTAGAGATCTACGAAGAAACCCCAAACACGAGCAAGTTCCCGTGGCTGGCGCCGGAACTCCTCCGATACACTCACCCGTGCTGCGAGGCCAGCGACGTGTATAGCCTCGCTCACCTCATGAAGAAGGTGTTGCGCCTCAAGAAGAGGGGAGGCAAGAGGCCCACACTGGCCGCCCTCGAGGACTGGTTGTGGCGTGCCCAGTGCATCGATCCCAGCAAACGCCCCAGCCTCTCTGCACTGATTGAGGTGCTGGAGACACTCCTGCTTGAAGCTATAAAGGGCTCGACCTTGGAATAAGGAGAAAATTGATATATGTTGTGATGTGTTACTTTTTCTATTGTTATATAGTTTACCATATGTTTTCTGAGGTGATGTATTTCATTATATGTTTTGTGATGTGTGATGTATTTCATGATAAGTGATATATTGTGTGCTACAATTTGTGGCATATTTTGTAATATTATATTTTTGTGATATAACTTGATTTATGTGAAATATTTTGATACTATATATTTCGACATTATATTGACATCATACATTTCATGATATATTTTCCGATGTGCAATATATTTTGGGGTATATCCTGTAATATGCAATATATAATAATAAATTATATAATATAACATAGTCTGTTACATATTCCGTGAACTATTTAGTTATGACCCTTGCACCCCTCCTTTCCTCACTCCCTCAACTCGTCTTTCTTCGCTGCCCATCTTCACCCCAACTCCACCTCCTCATCCACCCCAAGTTACTTACATACCAACAAAACATTATCCTTACATTCACACCCACACACACCTCCACCCTCAACCTTCCTACAGCACTAACTCTCCAACACTCTCCCTCCCTCCCTCCCTCCCTCCCCTCAAAGCGAGTCATGGTATAAGGGGCGCGTCCTTCCCTCCACCCCTTATCCTGACAGTAGAGGGCGGGGCGAGGCTGGGTGGGGCGGGATGCTGAGGGCTGTTGACATTATACCTTCCTGATGATTTGCAGTAAAGTAATGGGAGGGAGGGAGGGAGGGAGGGAGGGAGGGAGGGAGGGAAGGAGGGAGGGAGTAGTGTCTGTCGGTCTGATTGTCCAAACAGGATATTATGTGCTGTTGAAGTATTATTTTTTGTGTGTGTGTGTTTGTGCGTTGCTCTTTTTTTTATTTTCTATTCTGATGGGCGGCTTATTGTATTTTTTTATTGTATTTTTTCTTCCTCTTTTTGTGTGTGATAGACGTTAATTTCCTGCCAGTTTATGGTGTCCTCTCTCTCTTTTTCTTCTTTTTTTTTCAATCCCAGGAGGCGGAGGACATTTTGAAAAATCTCTATATATATATACATATTCATCCACCGGTGATTGTTTGTAGAGAGACAAAAAAAAAGAAACGAATATGAGACGCTATCACCCAGCAAAAAGAAAAAGAATATATAATAAAAGAGTGTCGTACAATATTTTCGCAAAGTCACTATTATTTCCATTCGCCAATATTTCAAGTTTTAAGGATGGTTTTCTTGTAACTGATTGGTGTGTGTGTGTGTGTGTGTGTGTGTGTGTGTGTGTGTGTGTGTGTGTGTGTGTGTGTGTGTGTGTGTGTGTGTGTGTGTGTGTGTGTGTGTGTGTGTGTGTAGGAGGGTCAGCCAGGTGTGGTGTGAAGATGCCTCCTCCTCCTCCTCCTCCTCCTCCTCCTCCTCCTCCTCCTCCTCCTCCTCCTCCTCCTCCTCCTCCTCCTCCTCCTCCTCCTCGTCGTCTTCGTCCAGGCATCCCGTCCCTCAGAGCGCATCCAATTGTGTTTATTGAACCGAGATTGTTTAGATTAGGGAGGCCATCGCCGAGCCCCGCCTCTCCACGCCCCAAATTGAACCGAGGAAATTCAACTAATCGCGTTATCTTGATGGCTGTGGGAAAGACGGAATCCAAATGGCGATAATCCCTATTTTTTTCTTCCCCCCCTCCCCCCTCCAGTTCTCTCTCTTTCTCTTTTTAATCTGTCTCCCTGTTTAGTGCACCGCCTGACATTCCGCCGCCTCTGCCGCCTCCTCCTCCTCCTCCTCCTCCTCCAAGTCTTCCTCCTCCTCCTTCCTCACTCCCCTCACCTGGACGCCAGGTTAAATACACCAGGTAGGTAAATTAACACACCTGATTACCGTGAGAGGACGTGTGCACGAGAGAGAGAGAGAGAGAGAGAGAGAGAGAGAGAGAGAGAGAGAGAGAGAGAGAGAGAGAGAGAGAGAGAGAGAGAGAGAGAGAGAGAGAGAGAGAGAGAGAGAGAGAGAGAGAGAGAAAATAAACATACACTTCTTTTTGCCCCCGTTCAGGTCATGGTGGCGTTAGTCTTGACGTGTGGGGGGGGGGTGAAGGGCAGGGGCTTGTGCACACCGCCGCCGCCCCAACATTATGTCGCTTCGTATTTCCAACTAATAACCAAACTCCATCATGGCGGACACGGCGGCCGGATTGTTTATGGCGGCACCTGGCCGTTAATAACACAGGATGGACCTCAGGTGTGTGTGTGTGTGTGTGTGTGTGTGTGTGTGTGTGTGTGTGTGTGTGTGTGTGTGTGTGTGTGTGTGTGTGTGTGTATAGATCGCGTGCATCATAGGTGAGGCTGGTGGTGGTGGTGGTGGTGGTGGTGGTGGTTTGACCCTTTCAGAAATAGAAATTAGAAGCAAAAGAAGAAGAGGAGGAGGGGGAGGACATGGTGTTCTGTGGAAGTATAAGATAAAAAAAAGAGAAACAAATAGAAAGGGAAAGGATGAGCGGCAGATAGCATACAACAGGAAAAAGAGGAAGAGAACGAGTAAGAGAAGGAGCGGCAATTGAAGGAGGAGTAGAACACAGCATCTTCAGGAGGGCGCAGCGAGACTTGTTAATGACGGCGTTGACCAAACACACCCTCCCAGCCCCCAGTATTAGCAGCGTCGCCGTCGTCGTCTGCTGCTGTTAAGGTGCGATTTATCTCCGCCCGAGTTTGGCCGCCGCTAGTGTGTGAGGCCTCGTAAGTCTCCCAGGACACTCCTCCTCCAACGGCAAGGCGGAGTCAACGGTGATTCTTATCTCTCACCCTTCCGCCAGTTGAGTAAATACAGCACCCACGTCCCCTAAGGCTATAGAATCTCCCTTAATTTCCTTCTCCTTCTCCCTCCTTCTTTAACGCCCTTAGGAGGAGGATAAAGGCGAGAGGTAGGTCTGTCTGTACGGAGCGTCACCTTTTACGTTCTGTCATAGTGTATTACCTGACAGTTAAACAAAATCGTGAGGATAAACATGGTATCATTCTGTATATCTATCAAGCCTAGCACATCCCAGTCCAGCCCAGCCCACCAAAACAGCCCAGCCCACCAGAACAACCAAGCCCACCAGCCCAGCCCCACCACACCAGCCTCCCAGTCAGTCCATCCAATCTTTCATCGCACGCCCTTTACTGTACTCACACCCGCCTCCTGATGACAACGTGCATGCTCTCTAAATAACAGTATCCCTTCACCCCTCTGGCTGCGACCTCACATGGATGGTGTGGGTACGTCTGATAGCCTCCGACGCTCACTCAAACACTCACCTTTACAACACCTGGATCCTGACGTGTATGAAAGAGTTATACACATGATATATACTCGTGTACTTTAAGAACCAGACGTCATTATTCTTTCCGTCTCTCGATTTTGATCATGCACAAGGAGGGGGTATATTTTTTTTTTCCCTCCAAGGGTGGTGAAGGGTCTAAATTCTCTCCCCTGCCAAGTCTATCTACGTAAGTCCCAGCTACATACACCTTTGATTACGGTGGTGTCGATGGTGGTGACAGTGGTGAAGGAGGATGTAGTGATGGAGAGGCACAAGTAGTGGTAGTGGTGGTGGTGGTGGTGGTGGTGGTGGTGGTGGTGGTGGTGGTGGTGGTGATGGTGGTTTTGATGGCTAGGGTGGTAATAGTGATTATTGTAATAAGGGTTATTGTGGCGGTGGGTGTAGTGGTAGTGGTAACAGTGGTAGTTGTTGTACTGTATATAGACAGATATATAGATAGAAAGATAGATAGGTAGTAGTAGTAGTAGTAGTAAGGGTAGTAGTAAGGGTAGTAGTAGTAGTAGTAGTAGTAGTAGTAGTAGTAGTAGTAGTAGTAGTAGTAGTAGTAGTAGTAGTAGTAGTAGTAGGAGTAGCAGTAGTAGTAGTAGTAGTAGTAGTAGTAGTAGTAGTAGTGTAGTAACAGAGGTAGTAGTAGTAGTAGTAATAGAAAGACGAGGAGGAGCAGCAGCAGCAGCATAAACAGCAGCAACAGTAGAAATAGCACTATCAGCAGCACAAGCAACCACAGGAACAGCAGCAACAGCAACATCAACAGCAGCAGTAGCAGCAATAATGGAAGCAGTAACCATAATAATAACTGCAACAACATTAACAACATTAACAACAGCAGCAGTAGCGGCAGCAGCACTAACAGCAGCAGCAGCATCCAGAAGGAGCAACAGTAGCAACAACAATAGTAATAACAACAACATCAGCAGCAGCAGCAGCAGAGGTAATCCTTCCAGGTTGAATAAATCACCTTTGATACAGATCGCCAGCCTCCCCCCGCGTCCTCCCAGCCAGAAGCAGCCTGCCCGCCCCACTCACCCACCGTCTGAGGCCGATGTAACCATTGTGCTTACCGACATCTATCTCCACAGAGGGCCGCCAGTCGGGGCTCCAGTGTGTGATTTGTTGATGGCGAAGTGGGGAGGAGGAGGAGGAGGAGGAGGAGGAGACGAGAGTATGTGATTTGTTAAGGGAGGAGGAGGGGAGGGGAAGGGAGAGAAAATACATCGTGTTCCCCTTCGGATTTGGAGTCAGTCTGAAATTGCAGGGCAGACTCTTAAAATTGATAAATACAAACGAAAACCAACAAAGGAGAACATCATACATGGGTGGTGGTGATTGTCCGCTGCTGCCTGCCTACTGCTGGAGGTGTTGAGGAGGAGGAGGAGGAGGAGGAGGAGGAGGAGGGGGAGGAGGAGGAGGAGGGAGAGGAGGAGGAGGAAAAAGGTGAGAGGGGAGGAGAGAAGTTTGCATAACGATCTTACTCCAGTTTTTACCTGATGAGTAGACCACAAGGCAACACACACACATACACACATACACACATACACACACACACACACACACACACACACACACCTGACTCAGCACCTAACGTCCCGCCCACCACCCGCCGCGCCAAGTTCCGCCACGACTGAAGGAGCACATTGGAAGAGGGAGGAGGAGGAGGAGGAGGAGGAACACATAGGAACACATAGGAAGAACAAACAGCAACAGGCCTACAGGCCCTTACGAGGCTGTTTGTGAGTACACTATCTAGTCTAGAGTGAAGGATACAGGATAGTAAGGGTGAAGGCTTCTCTCCCCAGCCATGGCTGGCAGGGAAAGGAAGGCCAACCAAGACCAGACTGTCACTACTGTCACTACCACTACTGCTACCACTACTTCCTGGCAAGCGATGTCAGGCCACTAGCGACGTCTTTTGAATCGACATTTCGTAAGTTAGGTACATCAGGATGAACTTACTCAAAGTTTGCTACGTTAACGGATAGTATTTTAGTTGTGGATTGGCTTCTAAATATTTGTCAAGTCTATTTTTGAACGTAGTAATTGTTTTACGGTCGACGACATTGGCGGGCAGGGAGTTCCAAACGTTAACGATCCGATTGAAAAAGAAGTGCTTGGCTTCGTTTGATGTGAATCTTTTACCAGTAATCTTAAAAGAATGATGTCTTCTTGTTATATTTGATCAATCAAAAGTAATGTAATCTTCTGTATTGATATTATCGAATCCTTTGATTATCTTGAACATTTCAATGAAATCCCCTCGCATCCTTCGTTTCGGTGGTAATGGCAAGTTAAACATAACTTATTGCCAGTATTAACCCTTACACTGCCGAGGTCTTTTCTAAGTGTTCGATTTATAGATTTTTAAAAACATTATTATTTTATTCAAATTTTTCATATTAATGATAAAAATAAATATTAATGATAAAAATAAATATTAATGATAAAAATAAATATTAATGATAAAAATAAATAATAATGATAAAAATAAATAATAATGATAAAAATAAATATTAATGATAAAAATAAATATTAATGATAAAAATAAATATTAATGATAAAAATAAATATCAATGATAAAAATAAATATCAATGATAAAACTAAATATCAATGATAAAAATAAATATCAATGATAAAAATAAATATTAATGATAAAAATAAATATCAATGATAAAAATAAATATCAATGATAAAAATAAATATTAATGATAAAAATAAATATTAATGATAAAAATAAATAATAATGATAAAAATAAATAATAATGATAAAAATAAATATTAATGATAAAAATAAATATTAATGATAAAAATAAATATTAATGATAAAAATAAATATTAATGATAAAAATAAATATTAATGATAAAAATAAAAAATGATGATAAAAATAAATAATGATGATAAAAATAAATAATGATGATAAAAATAAATAATGATGATAAAAATAAATAATGATGATAAAAATAAGTATTAATGATAAAAATAAATATTAATGATAAAAATAAATATTAATGATACAAATAAATAATAATGATAAAAAATAAATATTAATGATAAAAATAAATATTAATGATAAAAATAAATATTAATGATAAAAAGAAATATTGATGATAAAAATAAATATTGATGATAAAAATAAATAATGATGATAAAAATAAATAATGATGATAAAAAAAATAAATATTAATGATAAAAATAAATATTAATGATAAAAATAAATATCAATGATAAAAATAAATATCAATGATAAAAATAAATATTAATGTTAAAAATAAATATTAATGATAAAAATAAATATTAATGATAAAAATAAATATTAATGATAAAAGGAGGAGGAGGAGGCAAAGGAAGAGAAGACCACAGGAGAGAGGAAGGAGGTGAAGGATCGTAGAAAAAAAAAGAGGGAGGGATGGATCGGGGGCACAGAAAGGTAAAATACGAAGATATTCCTAGATATTGGTGGTGATGGTGATAGTGGTGATGGTGATGCGAGTGGTGAGGTAAGAAAGTGGTGGTGTTCTTAAGTTGAGTTCCTAGCGTGAGAAACATTGAATGGTGAGGAAGGAGATAAGGAAGTACCATTATAGACGCCAAATTAAACAAACTGAATGAGCTTTTACCCACATTGATAAATATGTTGATTAATGAATGTACCGCCGACTTTACAACCTCAGCGGTGCATTTATTAATATATTCATTTATTAATATATTCATTTATTAATATATTCATTTATTAATATATTCATCCATTAAAATCATTCATATCTTATCATAGATTTAAATTCCATAATTATCATTGCATTTAGGTATTAATGAAATTTGATAATACGCCGTGTGTGTATGTGTGTGTGTGTGTGTGTGTGTGTGTGTGTGTGTGTGTGTGTGTGTGTGTGTGTGTGTGTGTGTGTGTGTGTGTGTGTGTGTGTGTGTGTGTGTGTGTGTGTGTGTGTGTGTGTGTGTGTGTGTGTGTGTCTAAAAAAGTGCCTGCGAGTGCCACCTGCAAGGGAAGGTCACACAGCCTACCTGGCCTGCTGTTCCTACCTGCCAGTCACTAATTAGATAGAGGTCAGGTGAGTGTTATGCAAGCCCACCTGTGACTCCTGTTCTTGCGAGAGAGCGAGAGAGCGAGAGAGAGAGAGAGAGAGAGAGAGAGAGAGAGAGAGAGAGAGAGAGAGAGAGAGAGAGAGAGAGAGAGAGAGAGAGAGAAAGGCCAATAAAGCAATATGAAAACAATGACCAATACAAATCCATTCTCTCCCTCCCTCCTCTCTCTCTCCTCCTTCCCTCCTTCCTTCTTCCCTCCATTTTGCTTCCTTTCCCTCCAACCCTCCCATATACGGCCGGCCTTGTGTGAGTGGATGTCTGAGGTTAGGAGGAGGAGGAGGAGGAGGAGGAGGAGGAGGAGGAGGAGGAGAGGAGGAGGAGGAGGAGGAGGAGGAGAGCATTGGACTGACGATGATGAGGCACATTATGTTGGAACTGGAAGGGAAAGAAAAGGAGGAAGAAGAAGAGGAGGAGGAGGAGGAGGAGAGGAGGAGGAGGAGGAGGAGGAGGAGGAGGAGGAGGAGGAGGAGGAGGAGGAGGAGGAAGAAGAGTCGCCGCTGTCACCATACCGCATCTAATTTCATGTTCTGTAATGACGTAATCACACTAAGGCTGGGTGTCTGGCGTCTGTCTGTCTGTCTGTCTGTCTGTTTGTTTGTCTGTTCGTTTGTCTGCATGTCTGTTGGTCCTTCCAGATGACATTCCTTCACCGTGTGTGTGTGTGTGTGTGTGTGTGTGTGTGTGTGTGAGGGAGAGAGAAGAAAGAAAAAAGAGAGAGAAAGAGGCAGACAGACAGACAGACAGACACACACACACACACAGACAGACAGACAAGCAATTTGACTTCTAAAACCACTAAACTAAATACCGATGGAGGAGGAGGAGGAAAAGTTAACATGGAATTAATTTGATAACGAAATAGAAATTCTCTCTCTCTCTCTCTCTCTCTCTCTCTCTCTCTCTCTCTCTCTCTCTCTCTCTCTCTCTCTCTCTCTCTCTCTCTCTCTCTCTCACCCAGGTAACACAGGTAACACAGTGAGACAGGTGAAGCCACTTGATGCCTGCTTGGTTGTCTGCTTTCACTAACTCAATGAAGTCAGGAAGGAGTGGCAGGTAGCAAGTCCAGTTTAATTATCCTCAAAGTAATTATGTTTGTCTATTTACCTATCAAGGCTACGCATGAACAAGTCTGTGAATTTATTAATATTTCCTAAGTACATACACCTTTACCAACGACCTCTCGACATTATGAAAAACCAGGTGTAAGAAACCACGTGTTGCATTTATGAGGGTGATGGTGATATGAATAATAAGGAAGATGATGATAATAATAGTGATAATATTCATGGTAATAATGAAAATAATAATAATAGCAATAATGTTAATAATGATAATAAGGGTAACAATAATAATAACAACAATAGTGATAATAATAACAATAATAATGATATGAAATGATGATGATGACGATGATGATGATGATGTCGAAGGAGCAGAAAGGATACAGACGATGGATGGCACTGTAGGAAGGAACTTTCACCCCATGTCAAGTAATCCTCCCCCTCCTCCTCCTCCTTCTCCTCCTCCTGCTCCTGCTGCTGTTGTACTCTTAAATAAGCCTCCGCGCAGGTAAATTTTGAGGCTGAGGGAAAATAAATAAATGTATCCTTCCCACACCGGCTAATTTGAGATAACTGCCGAAAAGCTATAAGGGTGAATTTGGTGGTTGACCGCAGAGGGACGTGTGTTTCGGAGGAGGAGGAGGAGGAAGAGGATGTGAGAGGGAGAGTGGAAAAGGAGGGAAGGAGAGAGGGAGGCAGGCAAGGAGATGTGGCGTGTTTGAGGGTGACCGTGTGGTGGGCGGCGGTCGGTGATTGTTAAGGACGATTTAGAATGCAGCCGCAGCCTAGGCCTAATCCAGCGGCAGCGGCGGCGATGGTGGTGGTGACGGCGGGGACGACAGTAGGGAAGCCTCCTCTGGGTCCGGTCACTGATGAATCATAAACACGATTACACAGGTGCGGCGTGAAACTCAGGTAAGACGGGGACGAGGCGATGAGAGAGAAAGAGAGAGAGATACATACACACACACACACACACAGCCACACACACACACACACACACACACACACACACACACACACACACACACACACACACACACACACACACACGCACGAGCAGCTTCCCTTTATAATACCTCTAATGGATCCTAAGAGACTATGCCCACCGCCGCCACGCCACGCCAAGCCATCGTCCCGGAGATAGAATCGAGCCGCCATGCTAGGCTGTAAACAATTCGATATGGCCCGTAATGAAGGTCAGGGGGCGGGAGGCGGGGAAAAAAATATACATAACTACATTATAAAAGGAACACAAGAAGATACGCATTCCCGCTAAAATCTGCGGTTACGAAGTGCGGATGGTTAGGGCTCGTGGTCAGGAGAAAGAGGAGGAGGAGGAGGAGGAGGAGGAGGAGGAGGAGGAGGAGGAGGAGGAGAGGAGGAGGAGGAGGAGGAGGAATACAAAGACAGAAGCTGAGACGGGCGGTGCGGAGTGTCCAAACATGCCTCTCACCCACACATTAACAGGTGACAGAGGGCATTGAGGTGTGGACAGGTGCTCACCGCCGAGGGACCCGCTGAGGTGTGTGGTGTGGAGGTAAGGGGAAGGGAGAGGACAGAGGGGAGGTAAAGGGAAAGGAGGAGACACGCTTTGTATTATTCGACTTTTTTTCTTTTTATGACGTGAATGATGGGTGGTTGTAGTGGTTGAAAGTAGAGAGATGAAAGAACACGAAGGTGGTAAAAGGTTATAGATCCTAATAATAAAGAAGGAAATTGTTACCCAGTTTAGTGAGGGAAAATTTAAGTGTTTATTCTATCTATGTATCTTTCTCTCTTTCTCTCTCTTTCTCTCTCTTTCTCTCTCTCTCTCTCTCTCTCTCTCTCTCTCTCTCTCTCTCTCTCTCTCTCTGCATTAAATTACTGTTTTCGTTCTTTTCTGCTTCGCAATTATTGTATTATTTTGCTTCTTACTTTAAACGTCTCCTCCTCTTTTTTTTTTTTTCTCCTCCTCCTTCTTATATCTTGGCATTCATTAACAATTCTTAATTCTCGTCTTCTTTCGCCTCAGACTCTCCATTCTCACATTCTTCTCATTTAACACATACTTCTTCTTCTCCTCCTTCTCCACCTCTTTCTTTCGTTCACAACATTCTCTTCTGCGTCACATTTATTGGTTAACTTTATCTTATATTGTTGCAAATAATCCTCTTTTGCTGGAACGACATGTGTGAATGCTTCATTAAGACAATCTCTCTCTCTCTCTCTCTCTCTCTCTCTCTCTCTCTCTCTCTCTCTCTCTCTCTCTCTCTCTCTCTCTCTCTCTCTCTCTCTCTCTCTCTCTCTCTCTCTCTCTCTCTCTCTCTCTCTCTCTCTCTTAATCCATGGCAGCGTCTATCGTGTGACCTTTGGATAAATATGCAAAGTAAATAAAAAGTGGTAGGATGAGCCAGGACGGAAGGAGGGATGAGGGAGGGATGGAGGGAGGGAGGAAGGATGGAGGGATGGAGGGAAGAGAGAGGTATGAAGGAGGGAGGAGCAGGATGGGTCAACACAAGACACGTACGAGACGAGACTTAACCTGATACACTAATAAATTATTTTAGTTGCCGTAATAAAGACTATCGTTAGGGATTCCAAGACGATCACATAGGATACTGGAACCCTTAAGTAGTCAAAAACAGACACACACACACATACACCCACACACACACACACACACACACACACACACACACACACACACACACACACACAGACCGGCATAATCAAAGGGCAGGTCCCCCAGCGCGCCTACTAATGGTAACATACTGTCCACCGAGGCCAAAGCAGTAAGGGGACGAGTTCGATCAGCTGTTTTAATTACGAGATACCTATCACGTAATCACACGGAGCGAGGGCGGGACGGGCGGGGCGGGCGGGGCGGGCGGGGCGGGCGGGGCTCAGGTGGCGGCGGGGCGGTAACGAGATGACTGGAGGAGGAGGAGGAGGAGGTGATGAGGCGGCTTGATCTAGCCATCAGGAGCATCTTATGTTTGTTTACCGTTGCAGATGATGGAGTAAAAAAACACCAATTGAGGGGATTAGAGAGAGAGAGAGAGAGAGAGAGAGAGAGAGAGAGAGAGAGAGAGAGAGAGAGAGAGAGAGAGAGAGAGAGAGAGAGAGAGAGAGAGAGAGAGAGAGAGAGAGAGAGAGAGAGAGAGAGAGAGAGAGAACCAAGGTAAGCAAATAAACCAGTATTTGCATGACAGATGACGATGCATGACAAAGATAGATGATATGATACACATACGTAGATTGACATATAGATAGACAGATAAATAGACAGATAGATAGATGGATAGATAAGTAGATAATTACATAGATACACTGATGACCTGATAGAAGGATAGACATAAGGACAGAGAGGCAGACAGACAGATAAATTGATAGATAGACATGTAACTATAAATGATAGATAAACAGACAGATGGACAGGCAGATAGAAACACCGATAAATAGACAGGAATACTTGCAGATGTCAACAGATAACCAAACTATTGTATAAACACACCTCCTACACATTCTTCTTTTTAGACAGAATGATCAGGAGGAGTTAAGAGCACTAAAAAAAGTCATACTGATGAAATAAGACACAACTACGATAGAAGGAAACAAGAAAAGTTCACATCTTAATCGACCTTGCAATGCATAACTAGTACATACTTGCCACCTTTTATTACCACAAACCTATAACACATATGAAAATTTTCCTGACGTAGCAAATTAAGCAAAATTCCTAACACCTCAATATTTTAAAGAAAACTAATTTCTATATATAATCTTTTTCTTTATATCAATCTCTCTCTTTTCTTTTTCTTTCTCTTGTTATTCCTCCACTTCTTCATCATATCTTGTTAAATAGATGTTAAAGTAAAGTATGTATGGGTGTTATTCATGTTTCCAATACGCAATATTATACACACTCTCGAGGCGTCAGTATAAACAAATAAAAAAAAAACCTTCGCCAAATAACAGGCAAGAGGCAAGTCCATCCCGTCTCTGTAAAGCCTACTGGCGCCAATAGTTTGTGATATAGAAAAAAACAAAAAAACACTCGCTTCATCGTCAGTCTCTTCTCTGATACAGGTTTGTGTGTTTGTGTGTGTGTGTGTGTGTGTGTGTGTGTGTGTGTATCACCTTCCGTAATTTTCACCATCACCATTAAAGACCCTCCCATCACCATCACCAGCATGCCCAATCACAACTGTTCCTATCATTACTAGTTCTGTATTCCCATCACCACCATTCTCGTCCCCAGCAACCGCAGCATCCACCACCACCACCACCTCAGGGCTGCCTTGTCGTCCACACAGCATCACGTCCTCGACAGGTCTCTCCCCCCTTCCCCTCTTCCTCCTCCTCCGTCCCCAGGCCATAAAAGCTACAATGAGAAGGTCAAAGAAGCCTCTGATGCGCTCGCTCGATCCACACTCTAAAAAGGGGTCTGGTTCCCTACCCTCTCCTTCTACGCCCTTGTACTTACACCTCACCTCAGCCTCCCCCTTCCCTGCCATCCCTCCTGCCCTTCCTTCCTTCCTTCCTACATCCCTCCTCGTTGATAAGATCTCTCTCTCTCTCTCCCTCTCCCTCTGCGGGGTGGATGGATGGATGGATATATATATATATATATATATATATATATATATATATATATATATATATATATATATATATAGATATATATATATATATAGAGAGAGAGAGAGAGAGAGAGAGAGAGAGAGAAAAGAGAATTGCAGGTGTGGGCACTAGGAAAATGTTGTCAAGCTTAATGTCTCTCTTTGAATACTATATGAGTATTTGTTCTCTCACTCTATCTCTCTCTCTCTCTCTCTCTCTCTCTCTCTCTCTCTCTCTCTCTCTCTCTCTCTCTCTCTCTCTCTCTCTCTCTCTCTCTCTCTCTCTCTCTCTCACTGGTTCATTTGTGCAAACCCAGCCTTCCAAGACAAAGCAGGTTTAATCTTGAGACGTGATGCATGTCTTTACTACTATTGCTACTTAACAATGACACCTTCTAGCGAGACAATACTGCCAGACAAACACCACGAGAGTTGTTATCATAGCGGGTTTTATTTAAGGTTAAGTAACGTTAGAGAGAGAGAGAGAGAGAGAGAGAGAGAGAGAGAGAGAGAGAGAGAGAGAGAGAGAGAGAGAGAGAGAGAGAGAGAGAGAGAGAGAGAGAGAGAGAGAGTGAGAGAGAGAAGAAAAAAAAGAAGAGAGAGAGAGAGAAAAGCAGGTTATATTGGCTTCGTGTGGAAGTTCCTCAGTTCATCTCAACAAGAAACTAAAAAATGTCGAACAAGAGAATAACGAAGTAGAACAGATACTAATAAAATATAGATAACAGAATAAAACAAAATTAAATAGTAGCAGCTTTAAACAATGGGGTGTGAGCAAAAAACATGTAAATAAATGTAATCTGGTCGCACATCGGTTCTTTGCAAGGGAGGGAAAAATAAAATTACACGTGGTGACAACTAATAATAACAGATTTGACACGGTGTAAATAATGCTTAGAAAAGAAATATAGATTAATGAATGATGGAGGCAATACAGAAGATGATGAGAATAACAAAAACATCAACAACATCATCATCATCATTATCACCATCATCACCTAGTACAAAAGAAAACCCACCCTCCCTATATTAGCTGTTTGTCTATTCCAGGCAACCACCACCACCACAACATAGACATTGAAAAAACACACAACACTCTTCTCGCTCTATTTCCCTTGCACTTGGACACCTTTAAGATTTGAGAGCCGAGAGCAAGAAGCATCAAGACCAAGCAAGACCCCTCAGGAGGTAGACTGACCCGCTGCACGTACTGGAAAACTCCTGCTTTCTTCTCGTTTTTTACTGAGTGTGGCATTAACTTTTTTTTCCCTCTTTCTGAGTCTGTTTTGTAGCTTTTGTCTCTTGTTTTGCTGTGTATTCTCAGGAGGAGGAGGAGGAGGAGGAGGAGGAGGAGGAGGAGGAGGAGGAGGAGGAGGAGGAGGAGGAGGAGGAGGAGGAGGAGGAGGAGGAGGAGGAGGAGGAGGAGGAGGAGAAGTAGGAAAAGAAGGAGAAAGAGAAGAAGGAAAATAATAATAATAATAATAATAAGAAGAAGAAATATACAACCTGAACAATTAGCATGCATGATACACGTAAACCAAAACCATTATACCATCAACTGACATTATATTATACTCTTTTTTTTTTCTCTCTCTCTCTGTCTCTCTCGCATGGCATTCCTCGCTAAGCACACGCACAACACACACACGCACAACACACACACACACGCACTCAGGCACGTTCATATCCAGGGGCGTGTCACAAAAATAAAGACACTAATAATAATAAGGTTACATCGGAGCAGCAGCAAGTATGATATCAAGGCACCGGTTATAATAGTTTGAGGTTGTAAAATAAGTCACTTGATAAACTGTGGGGGAAGAAAATAAATAACGGATGTGAACCTCATTTATTGTGTATACGTATTAATTTTTATCATTTATCAAAGGAAATATAAGAAGACAGTTGACTGCTGCGGATTAATGAAAGATAATGAGAGACTTGGAGTGGTAATATAAGTTTGTTTTTTTCTTCATGTTAAGTTCATGATAAATTTATTAATGAATATGTGAATTATTTACAACTCAGACATTTTGTGTTTTATATTAGATAAAAGTTAAAGCGTGTTTATATGTGTGTGTGTGTGTGTGCCGAGTGGGGAGGGGAGGAAAAGAGAAAGTGAGAGAGAGAAAAAAAAAGAGAGAGAGAAAGAAAGAGAGAGGAAGTGGTGTCCCTGGTGATGGCAGGTTGACACAATTAGCGTCACCTTGAGCCGCTCTATAAAGTTCAGTCACGTTCCCTCCACCCAATTGCCACAACTTGGCGTAATGGGGCCAACACCTGCCCTTGTAAACACCTCATTACCTGACACTACCACTACCACCACCTACACGCCTTCACTTGTCGCAACCACCACCATCACCACCATCAACACCACTACCACTATTACTATTTTGCACTCTCCTTTAAGACTAGATTTTATTTTCACTCTCTCACTCTCTCACTCTCTCTCTCTCTCTCTCTCTCTCTCTCTCTCTCTCTCTCTCTCTCTCTCTCTCTCTCTCTCATGTTAACGCCTGTCAACACATCACAGACTGTCACATTCTCACTGGAGACGGAAATCAGGTGCGTCCTAATGAATTAATGAGCCCAACGAACACCTCATCTCACAGGTAATGAGCCAAAAGGTATGTGATGTGCTAATTCGCCTGCTCTCTCTCTCTCTCTCTCTCTCTCTCTCTCTCTCTCTCTCTCTCTCTCTCTCTCTCTCTCTCTCTCTCTCTCTCTCTCTCTCTCTCTCTCTCTCTCTCTCTCTCTCTCGTTCTCTCTCTTTCTCTCTTTTGATCACCATAGAAGTATTTGATTTATTTTTTCAACGATCACTTTTACCCGAATGGAAATATAAGAAAACAAATAAACGATAAATGAATAAATAAAACACTAAGCAATGAAAATACATAATCTGAATTTGGAAAGACAAAAAAAATAATAAAAAATAGCATCACAAAATTTGCCTTAATAACAAACATGAAGAGGAAGTTACAGCTACGAAAGAATAAGACAATAGATACATAACCAACGTCGTCCAGTAATTACGTAGCAGCTCAATAAATCAAGGTTACGTTACAGTTCACGGATTCATGCAAAGGTTCACCCCCAAAGAAAAAAACAACAACAACCACAACAACAACAACAACAACAACAACAACAACGACATGCTTGATATCAAAATCCATGCATGACACGTAGCATATTATCAGTGTATGTGCTAGTTATTTCCAAGGTTGACTGTGCATTTCTCTTCGTTAATTATTCAATCCAGGTGTTACTGTCTCCCCGCTGATTAGAGGCAAGACGAATTTATTAGTGTTACTATTTGTATTACTATTATTATTGTTATTATTATTACTATCATTAAATTCATCTACTACTTCGGGTAATGTTCGTCAGTGCAGCCTCTCAATCCATCTTTCGTGAGTCAGCTGACCTTTCCTACCCATTTCACCATTATCATTGAATACCTAATTTACCCGTTAATACGTGTAAGAGACAGGCTTAGACGCATAATCAGGAATTGAAATATAATGAATGATATGAATTTTTTCCTTTGATGTATACTGAGAAGTTGTAAAAAAAAGTAGTTATTATTCCATTGTCATTGATGTGTTGTGTGGCAGCCTACCCAAGCCTCACTTCAGAAGCGTGCACCGGCTGAACAGACTTGTTAATCACTGCATCAAGAAGTTACAGGAAGCTCGTGTG
>JAPQNM010000018.1:6446641-6471641 GCA_029783475.1 Metacarcinus magister
GACGAGGATGAGGGGAAGATGAGGGGGAAGAAGGGAGGTAAGGAGGGAGGAAGGACAAAATGATGGAGACTGATCAGTGAGGGAGAGATAGGTCAACTAGGAGGGATGGAGAGATAGCGGGAAGGATAGAGGGAGGGGGGGGAAGCGTTCTTCAATCAGATTCAAGGTGCTGCTCCCTCCTCGTCCCTCCTTCAGGAATGTGGCTCAGTAAAGGAAACACGTCCATGATTTAACACTAAGATCAACGCTCATTCTTCTCGGCGGCGACGATAATCACGATGTTCTCCCAATTCCGTCTAAAAGAGAACACACACGTTTTTGAGGTTTATATATTATTTAGAGGAAAATTCAATTCCCCGCCCTCCCTCTCTCTCTCTCTCTCTCTTACTCCCTCTTACTCTTTCTCTCTCTCTCTCTCTCTCTCTCTCTCTCTCTCTCTCTCTCTCTCTCTCTCTCTCTCTCTCTCTCTCTCTCTCTCTCTCTCTCTCTCTCTCTCTCTCTCTTGCTATCTACCTTTATATTATATTCTCTTCTTATTATATCAAATATAGTGTTTTATAATACAAAGTACATGGATCTCATACGATTTTACTCAAAAAGATTAGAATCTTACAAGTAAGGTAAGGTAAATATTCCTTTCTCTAGTACACGTGTTTGTGCTCCTGTGTGTGTGTGTGTGTGTGTGTGTGTGTGGTGTGTGTGTGTAGTAATCCCGCCCCCCCCTTCCCCCCCACAAGCCGAGCATAGGGTGCGACACAGACCCTCCCTAATATCAATAATTATCTTACACAACTCGGAAATAGCGGGGAGGGACGTCGTTAGGTAACCCGGAGCCACACATTATTCGGGGCACCAAATCGGGAGGACCTGACACCACAACCCCAACCTCATTCTTTTTTCTGTCCTTCCTTCCCTTCTTCTCCTTCATCGCCCTCTTATTTTCTTTCCTTTCTCTGTTTGCTTTGTATCATCATTACTACTACTACTACTACTACTACTACTACTACTACTACTACTACTACTACTACTACTACTACTACTACTACTACTGCCTCGCCACCCCAAATGTGCAAAAAGTATGCATAGGTTTCATAATGCTTTGTTGTCCAGTGTCTTCTTTCGCCTCCTCTTCTTTCGCCTCCTCCTCCCTCCTCCTCCTCCTCCTTTTCTTCCTCCTCGTCTACCTCCTCCTCCTGTCGAAGCTCCTGTCATTATCCTCCCGACACTCTCCCTTCACTGACTCTTGGGGGATATATGACGTGAGAGTTACCTGTGTGTCTCCTGAACACCTGTAATTATGATGATGCTGAGGTGCTGGAGGTGACGCTGGACGGCAAGGACGAGGAGGAGGCAAAGGAGGAGGAGGAGGAGGAGGAGGAGGAGGAGGAGGAGGAGGAGGAGGAGGAGAGATGTTCTAAAAACATGACATTCTACTACTACTGCTACTTTTATTACTACCACCTCTACTACTACTACTACTTCTACTACTACTACTGCTACTACTACTACTGCTACCACTACTACTACTACTACTACTGCTACTATTACTACTACTACTATTTCACTACTTACTTTGCTTGGTTCATTTGAAATCCTACTATTCGAATAAAAACATTTGCTAATTCACGCCATGATCAGTGTATTGTATATTTCATTGTAGTTCCTTCATTTTAACTCTCAGGAACTTGTCTTTGAAACTGTGTATGTAGCTGTTCGTATATTAAACATATTTAAAAAAAAATTATGGTAATTGACTTTATATCAACTCCTTAAAATTTATTATATCTACTAATATTGATTCAACCTAAATTATAGTGAGGATGATAATAATATAAATAATAATAATAATCATAGAAATAATAATAATAATAACAATAATAATAATAATAACAATAATAATAATAATAATAACATTAATAGTAATGATCATAATAATAATAATGAAGCACGGCATAGCACATTATTTCTCTTCCTTATCTCCATCAATCTCTTATCACCCTTAATCAGCTTCTTAAACACTGACCAATCCTTCCATCCCTCCCTCACTCCCTCAGTCCCTCCCTTCCTTCCTCCATCCCTCACACCCTCCTTTCCTTCCTCCATCCCTCACTTACCCTACTTCTACCTTCCCACGGCTCATATCTCTCTCTCTCTCTCTCTCTCTCTCTCTCTCTCTCTCTCTCTCTCTCTCTCTCTCTCTCTCTCTCTCTCTCTCTCTCTCTCTCTCTCTCTCTCGTCCCCCTTAATCCGTCCTGGTCAGCCATTGGTCAGTTCACTCGCCTTAACTAGCCCTCGGAAATAGCTCACAGATCCGCATCCGCCAATCACGTCACTCCCTGGCGAGCTGACCAACCAATCAGCGACTTCCTCTCACGTACCCGGTAGTTTGTATTTAAATTTGAGCGCAATTGATGGTCATTAATTATCGATGTTGACGTGGATGATGGTGGTGCGCGACGGCCGGTGGTGGTGGTGGTGGTGGTGCTGGTGGTGAGAGAGACGGAGGGAAGATGAGAGGGAAATGTGAGAAAGAATAGTGAGTGCGTGTGTGAGAGAGAAACAAAATAGGTGTAGAAGACTAAACAAGATACACTTCGTCTTTGTTTATATTCCACAACTAACTTTCTGATTTCACTCCAATTTCCATCTCTAGCCTTAACCACGTAATAGAAAAAATGTTGCCTTTATAAACGCCTTCAAACCAGGGAGGCAGCACCAACAGGCAACCTTAACTAATAAAACAAAACTATCAATAAGTAACTGTTTAGTGTTTTTTCTCTACAACCCTCCACACATTTCTTTATTACCGAGTGACATCTACAAATATTTATCTCTATTATTATACATTTCAATACACAATGTTTAAATTCCTGAATGTGAGGGTGAAGAAAAAATTACATCATAACATAACTTGCATGACGAAAAGGGAGGAAGGAGGGATGGCAGGGAGGGTAGGGAAGCAGGGAGAGAAGCAGGGAGGGAAGCAGAGAGGTCATGGGAAGTAGTTTCATCTTCTGGTTCATAGCTGCTTGAAAATCCTGGCCAGCGTTCCTTGCTGAGTAAGATGGATGAAAATGTGACTTGTATTCCTACCATTGTGTTAAGGCAGATGATGTGACGTGCCTGGAGTGATCTGGATTGGGGCTATTGTTCTGTTCTGTTCTGATCTCTCTCTCTCTCTCTCTCTCTCTCTCTCTCTCTCTCTCTCTCTCTCTCTCTCTCTCTCTCTCTCTCTCTCTCTCTCTCCAAGTGGTTTTAGGCAGAAAATGTCAATGTAATTATTTTATTTTTCATGACGTTTCAAAATGCTGTACTTAATCTTTTCAACTACATAATCATCCTTTTTACAGAAACTTCCATAAATTTTACATATATTTAGTTGTTTTGACACTATAACTACATACACTACACTCTTTCATGTTTTCTTGTCAATCGTCAACATTTTCTTGAATTCTGATCAAATTCTTGTTGTGTTTTAGTTCAATGATGTTAATTTTACTACATTTTCGTATCCTTATTAAAAACTAATTACCTATTTTCTTGACCTCCCATCGTCTAAAGGCCTTTCTCAACACCATATCATATCATATAATATCAGTTGTTGCTTCACTGCATTACTCTATTTTGAAAGCGAAACATAATCATATTTCATTGACTCATACAAGAACTGTCCGCTTTTTGATGGTCCTGTGTAAGATGAGTGGCAGTCCTTCCTCCGCCCAACACATCATTCACTTACACACGCTATCATTGCTTTGATATGTCAGTCTTTTTACATATATATTTTTCTTATCTCTTTTAGTGACGCTCAAGAGAATACAAACAAAATACGCAGGCGCATACATCATTTTCCTCGACAACGTTAAGCACTCACGTCGCTCGGTTGCCTCCGGTCATTAAGGCAGCGCCAGCCACGCAGTCTTCCCGCCCATTCCCAACAGGACCAGCCCCCCACCACCTCCAGCAACCCACCGTTACCACCTCTTCAGGTCAACCCTTCCAGGTGCCCCTTCCTCCTCGCCTACCCAACTCGACCACGACGCTGCCCTGTCCACCAGTCGTCTGTCCTCTCCCGCGGCTGTCATCATCGCTAAATACACCCGCTCTGGCCACTCCTAGAGGATGATTACAGACACTTGCCACTTAAACACACAGATTTCGCGTCGAAGGTCCGCGTCCCGACAGCCAAATCGAGTCAGGTAGGTTGAGGACGAGTGTGTTTGGAGACATTCACAGAGACACCAAGTATTTCCTCCCCTGTGAATGATACTAATTAAATGGCCCGCGCGGCTCGGACAATACTGGCGGGCCCCGGAAATGTGGCTTGGGATCGTGCTGATGCAATGGTCCCTTGAGGCGAATAGGACTGAGACTGTTCGTGTGTGTGTGTGTGTGTGTGTGTGTGGTTTTGATTAGAGCGAGAGAGAGAGAGAGAGAGAGAGAGAGAGAGAGAGAGAGAGAGAGAGAGAGAGAGAGAGAGAGAGAGAGAGAGAGAGAGAGAGAGAGAGAGAGAGAGAGAGAGAGAGAGAGAGAGAGAGATAATACAACACAAAAAGAACGAAAAAAATTGAAAGCGAGTGACAGCGTTGTAGGTGGCGGTGGTGAGGTGATGACAGTGGTGGGGTCAGTGGTGAAGAGGTGATGACGGGGTCTTGGTGTGCCGGGGTTAGGCAGGAAAGTCGAAGGAAAAGCGAAAAAAAAAGAATAGAGCTAAATGAAGAAGTAGGTGAATAAATACTAGATAATGGAAAGTGACACCACACGCACACACACACACACACACACACACACACACACACACACACACACACACACACACACACACACACACACACACACACACACCACACACACACACACACACACACACACACACACACACACATGTAAACGGGGTACTGAATATGCTTGATCCTTTGTCAATTCAGAAGCATACACTGTCTCCTTGTCAGTAGCAGTGACCAAGTGTTCGCAGTGTAACGGTGGACTAAACAATCTCCTGCTCCTTCCTTGGGGGTTTTCTTACAATAAACAACTGAGGAGTGCATGTAATTGTGGTCTTTTTTTCCATAGTAATTTTTTTTCCTTTTTTTTAATCCTTCAACTTTCCATTTACTTTTTTGGGAAGATCATTTCACATTATCGTCTGTTTTCTCCAATTTCTTCATTTGTTAACTGTCGGAGCGGATCTAGTTTTATAAATGAGATAAATAATTTAGAAAAGTTAAAATTATAAACCCTAATTATATAAGAAATAACACGAGTTTCTTCACATTTACTCCATGACAACCTTCCATGGCCGCCACTCTACCTACCTCCTCACAGTTCACTTAATTTTAACACACAAGTGACTCCTACACCATGAGAGACTACATACCCATCTACTTACCCCTTCCCACATATATATACACAATGCACGTCAAAAATATTACAAACTCGTCATTCTCAATCTTGCCTGATCCACGCACTCACCTCACCTACTAAACACTCACCTCAACACCTTTAACAATCCTTAACTCCTCCACTCAAACACAATCCCAATCACCACACTAACCAGGACCCCCAGCTATAAGGGCTCTACACCCACGCCACCGTTGCCATGCCTGCGGGACGTATGGGGTCATTATGGGGCGAGTAACGTGTTCTATTGTCCCCGGGATGGAGTGAGGGTGAGCCAGCAGCGGCTTTGTCTCCTTCAGCGGCCGCAGGATACAGGTAAACCCATACAACAGCAGCCTCTTAGAATACTATGGGGGAGATTATTTTTTTGTGAAGTGTTTTGAGGATGATATACGAAAAAATGCACCTTATTCATATTTTTCTTTGTCTAGGGATTGTGGTGCGATTTCCTTTTTTTTCTCTATTCTTATAATTTTTTAGATTTTTTGCTGGATAATTGTTTTCCGTCAAACAACGGGAAGGAAAGTAAGGTCTTGGGCCACAGTGGAGCGTTGACCCAGAAATTGATTTTAGTCACCGTCCATCTGGAGAGTATCGGATACATGATAAAAGTAACTATGTAAGGACACTTTCTTCTGTTTTACTCAAACACTGAAACTAAGTAAGGAAATTTTCCTCAGCGTACAGGAAGAAAATCACATTCTCACTTCAAACCAGGGATCGCACTCCCCTGCCAGGGCACCGCAGCCTACCACTTTCACGGCCAGTTAGCGACGGGATGATGCTCATTTGTGATAGTGGTCACGGCGCCTTCCTTATCGGCGCTGGGCTACGAGGAGAACCAACAGTCCCTTGTGAGGCGAAGGTTTCGAGCACCCACCTTACCTGACAACAGATGATCAGATGATTGCAGGAACTCAAAACGAGCGTGACATTACAATCTCGCCGTTGCCAAGTGAAGGTACAGAGGTGAGGCTGAGACCCAGGCCTGTCTCGTTCAGCCAGACACTTCTATAATTTGGCTGACATGACCACACCCCACGAGACAGAGGCTGGCAACTAGAGCCTAGAACACCTCAATTAAAGGTTGCCCCCTGCCATGTTGTTCTTGGTGGTGGTGGTGGTGGTGGTGGTGGTGGTGGTGGTGGTGGTGGTGTGTTCCATACGTCAAGGTTACACGTGGATTTTCTTCCTTAATTCGAAGTGAGTTTTGAAACCAAGTCTCATAAAAGCACAGTTTGGAAGGGAACAAACATACAATACCAAGACGAAGACAACTATTGCCTTATTGCTGATACCTTCCGCAAACATTCAGGATCACATAAAAGAATGCGGAAATACCTTGGGCTGTATTTCCAGGCTCCTCAGATCCTAGGTTAGGGCTTCTAACCAAGGATTTCTCGCCCAAATTATCTCACCATAAGTACATACGATGCTATGTGTCGCATTAATATTGTGCAGAAGGTGAAGTATGAATGAAGAAGCGTTGGAAACACTCTAATGGTCTGGTTTTTACACTAGACACACTTAATGGGGTCAGTATAAACAATAAACTTCACCGCACAATACAAAGACTAGTGACAGTAAATTAAGTTGTTCTAAAATCTGAGAACAACCGTATGTAACAGTCTTCAGTCCGCCTCACTCTCCGAACTGGAACTAAAAAGCTGCAACACGAAACGAAGATGTTGACGTAAAAATATCCGTCTAAGGAGGAGTAAGTCTCACACACTCGCTCCATCACCACCTTTTTGTTCATTCTCTCGCCTTGCCACTGTTGATTGTGTATCTCCCGCTGAAGATAATACAATACTGACTGTAATCACCTCCAGGTGTTGCCGATAAATACGTAGCCACACAAATTAAGAAAAAGACGAAGAAAATCTTGCCTGGAAGCCTTTGGATGACTATTATTTCCTTATACTCTATGAAACGAGTACAGGGAAAACCCTATCATTACAGTGTGTAAAAATCCTTAAAAAGATCAAGCTCTGCGCGCACGCACACACACACACACACACACACACACACACACACACACACACACACACACACACACACATAAACACACACACATAAACACACACATAAACACACACACACACACACACACACACATAAACACACACACACACACACACACACACACACACACACACACACACACACACACACACACACAGGCAAGGACGTTTCCACTTCCAGAAACTTGTGTCGCTGAGGAAATTCCATCGGACAAGGGAACAGGGCCTGAGGAGGAATAGGAGGAGGATGAGGAGAAGGCCAGGGAGGAGGGGGAGGAGGAGGAGGAGTGACAGATGAAGAGTGAGGAAGCTCAGTCAAGTGTGGCAATGGTGAAGGTTGCTGAAGGCATTAGTGTCCTGCTGAAGTCTGTGGTGAGCGTGCATGTCTCCCTCTCCACGCCGCCGGCAGCAGGAGGAAGAGAAGTAGGTGGGGAAGGAGCAAGAGGAGGAGCACAAAGAGCAGAGATCATGTAGGTAATATAATAAAGACAAGTAAGATATTTTCTACATGGTATTAATAAGAATTAGTTATCAGCATTAAGTATAGTGTAGATGAACGAAGTCTTATTAAGATTGAAGCTGATGTGCAGCAGGAATATACGGTAAGTCACGTGGGTAAAGGGTAATATTAGAATGATGCTGGGAGGATGTTTAATTAAGACTTGATTGAAAAAACGAACACACACACACACACACACACACACACACACACACACACACACGTACAGACACACTACCAAGACCACAGCTAACACTATAATCGCCCTCACAATCCTGCTCCTCCTCCTCCTCCTCCTCCTCCTCCTCCTCCTCCTCTTCCTCACCAGCATTGTATCCTGAAGGAACAAACTGACGTACTGACTCACTTGACTTCCTCAGGTGACGAATCGTTCCACTTTTTTGGAATTTTTTCGCTCCCGTAACGCTTGATAAAGGAGTAGAGATTACACCCCTGACGCGGCCACCACCTCCCCATCAGCTGCAGGATTTATTAGGACAGCAGCAAGGAACTCTACTGGACCATCACCACCACCACCACCACCACCACAAACAATGTTCAGTTTCTTGTTTTTCCACACACACACACACACACACACACACACACACACACACAGGCCTATATAGTACATGCAACAACACGTCTCCAAATAGCACTTTAAACAGAGCCACGTCTAGCCTGCACAATGACAAAGCCTTAGGTCACTCAGCCCTCATAAGGTACTGGAAGTGTGGACGCCGCCGAGGGAGGTCTGTGGTGTCCTGCTGGGGGAGTGACCATCATCTTTACTTCTTCACGTCTCCTCCTCCTCCTCCTCCTCCTCCTCCTCCTCCTCCTCCTCCACCGCCTCCGCCTCCTCCTCCTTGTCCTCTACCGGCATGTCACTGTTTTTGAATTTAAGAGTGAATCCGTGTTTTGCCTCCAAAGTGCTTCATTATCTCGGTGCTTGGTTGGAAAATATGATAGTTAGAAGCAGGATCATTATTGTTGTGGACGACGTTTGTACAAGGGAGAAGAATCAACACGACGTACTATTATTTTCTTCTTTCTTTCACTCTTTTTTATTTTCTCTTCGGTTTTCTTTGGGTATTATACGCTGTGTGTGCTGCATGGACGCGAGTGCTCATTATGATGATGCCTCGTCTTATATTATGATGCGTGAAGGCTTATTAAACTGTCTTGATTCGTCTCGTGCACGCAAGCCAGGAGAAGAATATTAATACCAGAAACAATGACAAGCAACGCCTCTAACAGTGTGAGACTATTAAAAAAGCTGTACAAAATGATAGGAGAGAGAGAGGGAGAGAGAGAGAAAAAGATTTAAGAGTTTTTTGTGACGTGGGAGGAGGCAATGGTTGACTGTGGTTAGTGGCAGTGGTGGTGATGGTAGTAGTGGTAGTAGTAGTGGTAGTGGTGGAGGTAGAGGTAGTGATGGTGGTGGTGGTGGTAGTGGTGGTGGCGGCAGGACCATCATGTGTAACGTCTGCCTTCCATGGTACTTATTATCCAGGGTTAAATATCAGCCTCTTATCGTGCTCTTCCTTGTCTAATACCAAGGTGTGCAGGACACTTACGAGACGCAGCGACAATTAGTCAGTTCAAGGAAACATAGATGACCACCTCGCTGTCCGCTCTTCTGCCACGCCCACTGCAGGAGGAGGAGGAGGAGGAGGAGGAGGAGGAGGAGGAGGAGGAGGAGGAGGAGGAGGAGGAGGAGGAAGAGAGGAGGAGGTAAAAGGGTGGGAGATGGAAAGGTATAGGTGGGGTGGAGTGTAGGATGGAGAAGTTGACCTGCCACACCTGTCTCTCTCTTTCTCTCTCTCTCTCTCTCTCTCTCTCTCTCTCTCTCTCTCTCTCTCTCTCTCTCTCTCTCTCTCTCTCTCTCTCTCTCTCTCTCTCTCTCTCTCTCTCTCTCACTATATTTCTTAAAGTTTGTCACCTAATATGTCTGACTTTTTGCTTCAGAGAGAGAGAGAGAGAGAGAGAGAGAGAGAGAGAGAGAGAGAGAGAGAGAGAGAGAGAGAGAGAGAGAGAGAGAGAGAGAGAGAGAGAGAGAGAGAGAGAGAGAGAGAGAGAGAGAGAGAGAGAGAGAGAGAGAGAGAGAGAGGGGAGAAAAGAAAGTAAAAGAACAAGAACAAGAAGAACATTACGAACAAGAAAAAAAAGAAGAAAAAGAAAAAAAGTCTTAGAAGTATAATAGGATCAGTTGTAAATCACAGAAAGAGTGGTGGTGGTGGTGGTGGTGGTGGTGGTGGTGGTGGTGGTGTGGTGGTGGTGGTGGTGGTGGTGATGGTGGTGGTGGTGGTGGTGGAATAGTGAAGGGGGAAGGAACAGGTAAGTGAGGTGAGGGACGAATGGAATGGATTTTAATGATAGGTGATTCACATTACTGTCACATGTGTGGGAGATGGAAGGGAGATATCGGAAGGAAGGGCCGCCTAAAGAGGAAGAATAGTGATGCGAGAGGAAGGAAAAAAACACGAGATATATGAGTTTCAACAGGACGAGGACGAGGAGGAGGAGGAGGAGGAGGAGGAGGAGGAAGAGAGCAACGGTAACAACAAAGGGGATGCAAAAGAGATGGCGAGATAGAAAAAAAAAGGAGGAGAAGGAGAAGAAGAAGAAGAAGAAGAAGAAGAAAAGACGAAAAAGAATAAGAAATTTTCTTTTTAAGCAAATGAGAGAGGAAAAAAAATGAAAAAAAAGTAGAAAAAAGTATGGAGATGACAACGACGACAAAAAAAGGAGGAGGAGGGGGAAGAACAAGAAAAAGAAGAAGAGGAGGAGGAGGAGGAGGAGGAGGAGGAGGAGGTGATAAATGAGCAAAGAGGGACGGGAGTCAGGGTGAGGCTGGTAAGGATGGATGATTTGAATGCAGAGGGAAGGTGGAAAGGGGATAGTTTTGGGCTGGGGACGAGAGGCAGGGAGAGAGGGAGGGAAGGTGGAAGGGAGGGAGGGAGAGAATGATATGTGTGGGGGATGATGAGTGCCTAGAGACTGGAGGGGACCTGATGACCTGATATATGGAACAACCAACCCCTTCCTCCTCCTCCTCCTCCTCCTCTGTGTTGTGGTTGCCAGGTCCGTGGGAACACTCTCTGTGCTGAAGTTATTTCCTACGCTACCAATGGAGATGAATTAAGATGAACTACCTCAAGATGGGGGTGAAAAGGAGAAAAAAATACAGGTGGTGGGTTTATGGAAAGATGGGAAAGAAGGGTGGGTCAGCTGATGGTTTGATGGATGGACCGAGGGACAGACGGACGGACGGACTGATAGATGGATGGATGGATGGATGGATGATGGGTCGAGGGAGGGATGTGGTCAGACGACGTGAGAGGCTGAAGGAAGGAAGTGTCTGTAAGGCCAAAGGAATGAAGAATTTTTGGGATAATATATGGAGCCATGATGAAATTATATTATTTTTCAAAAGATGTTATGTTAGTATACGTAGTTATTTTTTTTTACTGATGTAGGTCAAAACAAAAAATAACATGTGCAGATCAAAGAGAAAAGGAAGAAAAAAAAAAAAGACATTAAGAAAAGAAAAAAAGTTAATACAAAGAGCAAAAAAAAGCTCTTTCAAAACACATGACTTCAAACCTCAACTTGTGGCCGAGACTGATCCCCTTAAACAGGATTAGGATTACTATGATGATGATGATGATGATGATGAAGCTTCAAGCCTCATTCCAAAAGTTCGAAACACTCAACCACCGACCACTCAAAAGAAGCCTCAGGACCCTAGTAAATAAACAAATAAAGGGCAATAAAAAGGGAGTAAGAGGGGGAAGTGGAAAGAATGACTGGAATTCTGTCATAAAAAAAATAGAAAAGAAAATTTGGGTGAGGGGGAGGCGTGGGTCTGAGCGGCGCGCCTCATCCAATCGTTACCGGCGCCTCGGGGTTCACTTTTCTGTGCCGAAGCTCCGAAATTCATCTCTCAGGCAATAGGAGTAGTAGTAGGAGGAAGAAGAAAAAGAGGAGGAGAAGGAGGAGGAGCAAGTAGAGGAGTAGTTAGAAAGGAAGAAATGGAGGTGGAAGAGGAAAATGGGGAAGAAAAAGAGGAGGAAAAAGATAGAGAGGAGGGAAAGGAGGAGGAAGAGTAGGAAGAACAGGAGGATGGGATAATACATGTAACATAATCATGAAGTATTTACTATATCACGCCGCTATGCTATGTCTTCGTAAATACATTGGTACTAAAAAATATAAGTACAATGGGATCACCAGTGTTGTCTTGAAGGCTTGTTAGTGTGTGTTACATTATATTCTTTTTCAAGGATATGCTGGTGGTAATTTCCACCTCACCACACACATAATTTTTCCTGAAGGTATAAACTAGTTAATTTGTCTAACCAATAAATTGTTATTACGAAGAATCTACCAGTTTCCATTTTTCCAAGAATGTTTTTTTTTTCATTGCATCCTCTTCCACCTCCAGCTATTCCTCTTACTTCTTCTATTATTCTAGCTCCCGTTCCTCCTCCTCCTCCTCCTTCTCTTGTTTGTATTCCTTTGTAATCTTTGCAATCCTGTTTTTCTTATCTTTGTCTTGTATTTCATCCTTGCTAGTGCCGCGGCCTCATTATTTCTACTTCAATATATACTTAAGCGTCTTCTCTGTCTACCGTTACTACTAGCTCTCCCACCTCCACCTCCCACCTCCCACCTCTCCCTCTCTCCCTCTCTCTCTCTCTCTCTCTCTCTCTCTCTCTCTCTCTCTCTCTCTCTCTCTCTCAATGTCAATACCGGCGAGAAAGTGGAAGTCATGAACGAAATGGAAGTGGTGGAGACTTTCTTGGAGGTTATAGTAGCGGGGAACGGGAGGAACTGGAGGTAGTGGAGGTGACAGTGGAGATGGTGGAGGAGATACCAGGAGTTAAGGAGGTTGATGATGATGGTAGTGGTGGTGGAGGAATAGGTGGAGGTGGTACGATGCCGGTGGTGGTGGTAGCGGTAGTGGTAGTGGTTGTGGTAGTGGTGGTGGTAGTGGCGGGAAGGCAGGACCACCGTGGGACCTGTGATGATGGCCGCCCTTGCCACCTCAGATGTAGCGACGAGATTTAGGAGACGCCGCCGGGGAGCCACCGATAGGAGCCGACAGCCCCATCACGGCGGCAGAGAGGGAGGGAGGGAGAGAAAGTGGGAGGAAGGAACAAAAAGTAAAAAAGGAAGAACAGACACCAGCAGCCCTAACTACTGAACCAAACGACAAAAACAACAACAAGAATGAAAATAAAAGAGACGAAGAAGAAGACGAGAAGACATAACACAAGAAACACGTGAAGAAGAAGAAAACACAAGACAATAAACAGAAGAGAATAGGAAGTAAATTCAGAAGGAAAAAAGTTAATAGGGAATAGTTAAGGGGGGATCAAACTCCTTTTTAGATCCTCTTTCCTCCTGATATGCCGTAATTTCAGGGTCAGAGGAAGGTATATAAGGAGGATGGAACGGAGGGAGGGAAGGAGGGAAGAAGAGAGAGTAGGAGGGAGAGAAAATTGCATCATGGTACTATAATTATGTCTTGCCGTGGGAGGAAGAATCGTGTAAACACCTCCAGCCTTGCGACACTCCGGTTCTCGTTAAGGCACCAAAAATGATGACATCCTCTGCTCGAACATCATGCAGGGGACAAAAAAAAAACAATGAAAACACCTCCACAGCCCTTGCATAAACACCCTTCCCTCTGTTGTACTATACGTAGGAGTGTCAGTGGAGTCTCGAGTCGCACTCAAGTTAAATCACCAACAAGCAGGACCTAGACGTTGAAGCCCAAGTGACATCCCTGAGCCGAGTGACGCACCAACCACCACCAGCATCCAGAATGAGGAAAGAAAACGGAAGATGTGACTGACGAAGACCAACCAACAAGTTTCCTAAAAGACAACTTAATAATGAACCTGAAAATTGAGGGGAAACACAATAGGAAGGTTAATGAGGTAGTAAACACTTTGCTGCTTCGATGGAATGTTTCTCTCTCACCGCATACACTGATACAAATGGGTGGATTAAGGTAAGGTCAAATATACGGATCAACCACGGCAGCTTACCTGAGACCAAAAGGCAAACAAACACGCCACCTGAGCAAACAAGCGGCGGGACAACAAGAGGATTGTCTTAAGCACCCACACCCCGGCGGCCACCACGGTACAATTGACCTTAATTGCCCTGACCCACCGAAAGGCCACTTAGCACCTCTCTCGCTCTCGCTCTCTCTCTCTCTCTCTCTCTCTCTCTCTCTCTCTCTCTCTCTCTCTCTCTCTCTCTCTCTCTCTCTCTATTACTACTACTACTACTACTACTACTGCTACTACTACTACTACTACTACTTCTACTACTACTACACATTACATCACTTTCATTCTTATCAGCTGCAGGAATGTTCCACCACCACTCTACCTTTCCTAAAATTGAGCAGGGGCGCAGATGTCTTATGTCAATCCTCCTCCTCCTCCTCCTCCTCCTCCTCCTCTTCTTCTTCTTCTTCTACTTCTACTTCTTCTTCTTCTTCCTCCTCCTCCGCAGCCATAAAATTCCGCATCGTGGGAATAGCCGCCTGTGGTCAGCTGTTGTCTTTCCCTTCTGTCTCGTCTACTTTGTGACAAGAATCGGTGTTCACTTCTTCCCTCGTTCATTTCCGTGGCATTACTTCATTCACACATCAAACGAGGCCGCTTTACCTTGCTCTCTCTCTCTCTCTCTCTCTCTCTCTCTCTCTCTCTCTCTCTCTCTCTCTCTCTCTCTCTCTCTCTCTCTCTCTCTCTCTCTCTCTCTCTCTCTCTCGCTCGCTCATTTTTTTCTTTAACCACAATTTTCACGAGTCATATGAATCAACTTTAGTTCATCGTTCTCCTCGTCCTCCTACTTGTCCTCCTCCTCCTCCTCCTCCTCCTCCTCTTTTTTCTGATCCTTATGGTATGTAACAAGTACTGATAAACACAATATTAAGAAAATATATATTACGTCCTCACGTAAATTTCGTAGATTATAAATAATGAAAAAAGAAACTAGACGCAGGATTGGAATGGGATAGGGTTTAAAAAGAGGAAAAAAATATTTATAATTTCACAATATAACTCTTTGTTATATTTGATCGGTATCTATCTCATGAAAAATAGTTATCTACTAAAATAGTGATATATTTAAACAAACAATATTAGCTTCTAAGCTAAGATATCAATTGAACAAAGTGCTTTGTTTATTAGTTGGTAATTTTATAAGGAATATCTGATATCTTTTCCATCAACATTGGTAAAGTATTAGATCCACCATACTGATTTTATCATCTGTTTTAACCCAAATAAATTCATTTATAGATATAAAAGTTTCTGGTGAAATTAAATAAAACTATGCTGAAAGTCTTACATTATTCCCATGTACAACATAGTTTAAAAAAGAAAAAATCGAAGAGGAAATTTTGCAAAAAAATTTCCAAGAGTAGAAAAAATGACAGAAATACACGATATGTTGAGGTCAATTCTAGACATCCACGAGGGTCTGTAAGATGGTTAAACGTGTCGTAAGGCTTAGTTATGAACTGCTTTGAGCTGTAGCAGTCATTACAAGAATATTCGTGGACGTTAAGACAATATGTGTTCCTTACGGGGTAGCGTGTCGTGTGTAGGAGTATACGCGGGTTACTGATGGCTATCATATCCTCTCGATGGAGCTTGACACTGCAATAAAAGTACTGCATTACATTTTTTAATGAAAATAAATCACTTCCATAGCCATTGGCACCGGTGACAGAGTCAGTAGTGAAAATTTTGATCGGTCGGTCATGTCCGAACGAGCGGTGGGAATTGAATTGTTTTCTGCCTCTATATACCTAATTTTAGTGAGCCTTATCTTGATGCAGCAGCATTTAAGAATCAAAATAAATAACTTCCATAGCCATTGGCACCGGTGACAGAGTCAGTAGTGAAGATTTTGATCGGCCGGTAATGACCGAGCGAGCGGTGGGAATTGAATTGTTTTCTGCCTCTATATACCTAATTCTAGTGAGCCTTATCTTGATGCAGCAGCATTTAAGAGTCAAAATAAATAGCTTCCATAGCCATTGGCACCGGTGACAGAGTCAGTAGTGAAGATTTTGATCGGCCGGTAATGACCGAGCGAGCGGTGGGAGTTGAATTGTTTTCTGCCTCTATATACCTAATTCTAGTGAGCCTTATCTTGATGCAGCAGCATTTAAGAATCAAAATAAATAACTTCCATAGCCATTGGCACCGGTGACAGAGTCAGTAGTGAAGATTTTGATCGGCCGGTAATGACCGAGCGAGCGGTGGGAATTGAATTGTTTTCTGCCTCTATATACCTAATTCTAGTGAGCCTTATCTTGATATAGCAGCATTTAAGAATCAAAATAAATAACTTCCATAGCCATTGGCACCGGTGACAGAGTCAGTAGTGAAGATTTTGATCGGCCGGTAATGACCGAGCGAGCGGTGGGAATTGAATTGTTTTCTGCCTCTATATACCTAATTCTATTGAGCCTTATCTTGATGCAGCAGCATTTAAGAATCAAAATAAATAACTTCCATAGCCATTGGCACCGGTGACAGAGTCAGTAGTGAAGATTTTGATCGGCCGGTAATGACCGAGCGAGCGGTGGGAATTGAATTGTTTTCTGCCTCTATATATCTAATTCTAGTGAGCCTTATCTTGATGCAGCAGCATTTAAGAATGAAAACAAATAACTTCCATAGCCATTGGCACCGGTGACAGAGTCAGTAGTGAAGATTATGATCGGCCGGTCATGACTGAGCGAGCAGTGGGAATTGAATTGTTTTCTGCCTCTATATACCTAATTCTAGTGAGCCTTATCTTGATGCAGCAGCATTTAAGAATGAAAATAAATAACTTCCATAGCCATTGGCACCGGTGACAGAGTCAGTAGTGAAGATTTTGATCGGCCGGTCATGACCGAGCGAGCGGTGGGAATTGAATTGTTTTCTGCCTCTATATACCTAATTCTAGTGAGCCTTATCTTGATGCAGCAGCATTTAAGAATCAAAATAAATAACTTCCATAGCCATTGGCACCAGTGACAGAGTCAGTAGTGAAGATTTTGATCGGCCGGTAATGACCGAGCGAGCGGTGGGAATTGAATTGTTTTCTGCCTCTATATACCTAATTCTAGTGAGCCTTATCTTGATGCAGCAGCATTTAAGAATCAAAATAAATAACTTCCATAGCCATTGGCACCGGTGACAGAGTCAGTAGTGAAGATTTTGATCGGCCGGTCATGACCGAGCGAGCGGTGGGAATTGAATTGTTTTCTGCCTCTATATACCTAATTCTAGTGAGCCTTATCTTGATGCAGCAGCATTTAAGAATGAAAACAAATAACTTCCATAGCCATTGGCACCGGTGACAGAGTCAGTAGTGAAGATTATGATCGGCCGGTCATGACCAAGCGAGCGGTGGGAATTGAATTGTTTTATGCCTCTATATACCTAATTCTAGTGAGCCTTATCTTGATGCAGCAGCATTTAAGAATGAAAATAAATAACTTCCATAGCCATTGGCACCAGTGACAGAGTCAGTAGTGAAGATTTTGATCGGCCGGTCATGACCGAGCGAGCGGTGGGAATTGAATTGTTTTCTCCCTCTATATACCTAATTCTAGTGAGCCTTATCTTGATGCAGCAGCACTTAAGAAGGTCAAAGAAAGGCTATGTACACTACAGGAGTAATCAAACAGACTCTGCCATCCCGCAATAGTGTATAAAAACTTGATTTCATCATATGTTCTACTTAAACTAGTTGTAACTCCTTTCGTTTTACTCGTAATGAATTTTAGAGCAATGCTTCAAAATCTGCACCTTTTTCTGATCCTTATGGTATGTAACAAGTACTGATAAACACAATATTAAGAAAATATATATTACGTCCTCACGTAAATTACGTAGATTATAAATAATGAAAAAAGAAACTAGACGCAGGATTGGAATGGGATAGGGTTTAAAAAGAGGAAAAAAATATTTATGATTTCACAATAAAACTCTTTGTTATATTTGATCGGTATCTATCTCATGAAAAATTGTTATCTACTAAAATAATGATATCATTAAACAAACAATATTAGCTTCTAAGCTAAGATACCAATTGAACAAAGTGCTTTGTTTATTAGTTGGTAATTTCATAAGGAATATCTGATATCTTTTCCATCAACATTGGTAAAGTATTAGATCCAACATACTGATTTTATCATCTGTTTTAACCCAAATAAATTCATTTATAGCAATAAAAGTTTCTGGTGAAATTAACTGAAACTATGCTGAAAGTCTTACATTATTCCCATGTACAACATAGTTTAAAAAAAACAAAATCGAAGAGGAAATTTTGCTAAAAATTTCCAGGAGTAGAAAAAATGACAGAAATACACAATATGTTGAGGTCAATTCTAGACATCCACGAGGGTCTGTAAGATGGTTAAACGTGTCGTAAGGCTTAGTTATGAACTGCTTGGAGCTGTAACAGTCATTACAAGAATATTCGTGGACGTTAAGACAATATGTGTTCCTTACGGGGTAACGTGTCGTGTGTAGGAGTATACGCGGGTTACTGATGGCTATCATATCCTCTCGATGGAGCTTGACACTGCAATAAAAGTACTGCATTACATTTTTTAATGAAAATAAATCACTTCCATAGCCATTGGCACCGGTGACAGAGTCAGTAGTGAAGATTTTGATCGGTCGGTCATGTCCGAACGAGCGGTGGGAATTGAATTGTTTTCTGCCTCTATATACCTAATTCTAGTGAGCCTTATCTTGATGCAGCAGCATTTAAGAATGAAAATAAATAACTTCCATAGCCATTGGCACCGGTGACAGAGTCAGTAGTGAAGATTTTGATCGGCCGGTAATGACCGAGCGAGCGGTGGGAATTGAATTGTTTTCTGCCTCTATATACCTAATTCTAGTGAGCCTTATCTTGATGCAGCAGCATTTAAGAATGAAAATAAATAACTTCCATAGCCATTGGCACCGGTGACAGAGTCAGTAGTGAAGATTTTGATCGGTCGGTCATGTCCGAACGAGCGGTGGGAATTGAATTGTTTTCTGCCTCTATATACCTAATTCTAGTGAGCCTTATCTTGATGCAGCAGCATTTAAGAATGAAAATAAATAACTTCCATAGCCATTGGCACCGGTGACAGAGTCAGTAGTGAAGATTATGATCGGCCGGTCATGACCGAGCGAGCGGTGGGAATTGAATTGTTTTCTGCCTCTATATACCTAATTCTAGTGAGCCTTATCTTGATGCAGCAGCATTTAAGAATGAAAATAAATAACTTCCATAGCCATTGGCACCGGTGACAGAGTCAGTAGTGAAGATTTTGATCGGCCGGTCATGACCGAGCGAGCGGTGGGAATTGAATTGTTTTCTGCCTCTATATACCTAATTCTAGTGAGCCTTATCTTGATGCAGCAGCATTTAAGAATGAAAATAAATAACTTCCATAGCCATTGGCACCGGTGACAGAGTCAGTAGTGAAGATTTTGATCGGCCGGTCATGACCGAGCGAGCGGTGGGAATTGAATTGTTTTCTGCCTCTATATACCTAATTCTAGTGAGCCTTATCTTGATGCAGCAGCATTTAAGAATCAAAATAAATCACTTCCATAGCCATTGGCACCGGTGACAGAGTCAGTAGTGAAGATTTTGATCGGCCGGTCATGACTGAGCGAGCGGTGGGAATTGAATTGTTTTCTGCCTCTATATACCTAATTCTAGTGAGCCTTATCTTGATGCAGCAGCATTTAAGAATGAAAATAAATAACTTCCATAGCCATTGGCACCGGTGAGAGTCAGTAGTGAAGATTTTGATCGGCCGGTCATGACCGAGCGAGCGGTGGGAATTGAATTGTTTTATGCCTCTATATACCTAATTCTAGTGAGCCTTATCTTGATGCAGCAGCATTTAAGAATGAAAATAAATAACTTCCATAGCCATTGGCACCGGTGAGAGTCAGTAGTGAAGATTTTGATCGGCCGGTCATGACCGAGCGAGCGGTGGGAATTGAATTGTTTTATGCCTCTATATACCTAATTCTAGTGAGCCTTATCTTGATGCAGCAGCATTTAAGAATCAAAATAAATCACTTCTATAGCCATTGGCACCGGTGACAGAGTCAGTAGTGAAGATTTTGATCGGCCGGTCATGACTGAGCGAGCGGTGGGAATTGAATTGTTTTCTGCCTCTATATACCTAATTCTAGTGAGCCTTATCTTGATGCAGCAGCATTTAAGAATGAAAATAAATAACTTCCATAGCCATTGGCACCGGTGAGAGTCAGTAGTGAAGATTTTGATCGGCCGGTCATGACCGAGCGAGCGGTGGGAATTGAATTGTTTTCTGCCTCTATATACCTAATTCTAGTGAGCCTTATCTTGATGCAGCAGCATTTAAGAAGGTCAAAGAAAGGTTATGTACACTACAGGAGTAATCAAACAGACTCTGCCTTCCTTTCCCTGCCAGCCATGGCTGGGGAGAGAAGCCTTCACCCTTACTATCCTGTATCTTTCAATCTAGATTAGATAGTGTACTCACAAACAGCCTCGTAAGGGCCAGCAGGCCTGTTGCTGTTTGTTCTTCCTATGTGTTCCTATGTGTTCCTCCTCCTCCTCCTCCTCCTCCTCCTCCTCCTCCTCCTCCTCCTCCTCCTCCTCCTCCTCCTCCTCCTCCTCTTTTCCATTTCTTCGTTCTCCTGGAAGACTTAGCAGGTGAGTGTGAATGATCAAGGCGACTCTTCCCCATTACAGGTCTCCTCGCTGTCCCGTGGGAGCCTGCCTCTTCACTAAGCTTGAGAGAATATAACGCTACCATTGATAATATTCTAACTTGTGACAAAAAAAACTTGAATTGTACGGTATTATAAATGCAGATTTCACTCTTACCTACTAAACTGTCATCATTCAAAAAAAAAAATAGAAAAAAACCTCGCTATCAAGTAGTTTAATGGTAGTGAGATAGTCTATAAGAGAAAATAAAGATAACACCATCACCTGGTTTTTTGTAGGTAATGGTTCCTCGCACGTTCAAGTAATTACTAGCTTGGCAGGGGGCTTGCACGTCCTTGCACACCTTGCCTCCTTCCCTGCCCCTGCCGCGCCACCGGCCTTACCTGCCCTACCTGTAATGACCCACCAATAAACTCCGGGCCGCCTCACACCTCAGATGGCGGCGGTGGGAGACTGAAGGCCGCTGACCATTCCTCCCCCGCGGCGTCGGCTCACCTAAGACCCGCCACTACCCTGCCTTGCCCCACCCCGCCCTGCCCCGGCCTGCCTTGCTATGACACTGCGAAAACATAAGAACATAAGAATATAAGAACATAAACAGTTGGTCTACGCAAAGCCGCTCATGTAAATCTATCTAACTTAACTTCACTCGAGCAAACTTTCCTCACTTTTCTCTTTCACTTTTGAGTTTCATTAGTTAAGGTAACAATGTGAAGGATTTCTAACTGTTATGCATGAGGAGTGAAGAATCGAATGACAGGATGAAATACAGTTAGGTCTGTCAAAATTCATGTTTGTTGACGCCATTCTTTTGTTTAAATAAATTGTAAAATCAATTTCAGCTCCTTAAAAGTGTTTCAAAATAGAGTGCTAATTAATTGACTAATTTGTTTTTGAATGTGTCTTGATACTTATCTCTCGAAAGTATTTAAGTTGTATGAAGGTGGAAAAACAAAATCTGGCAGAGAGTTCCACAGTTTTCCAGAGGGTAGTGGTGGTGGTTGTGGTGGTGATGATGGTAGTGGTGTTAAGAATCCATGAGATGGAGGAGTGAGTACAGTGAGGAGGTGATTGTTTGTGGTGTTGCCTCGCTGCTATAACCGACGTCAAGCCACCTGCAGCCCAACGGAGCGGAGATGAACCACACAAACGCCTCACAAACACCTCTTCAACGCCTCACGTGTGCCCGAGACAAAGACCAAAACTCCTAGACCAAAGCAGCAGGTGAGACCATTTAATGAACGGAAGAAAGAAAAAGAGAGAAAAAAAAAGCTGTTAGACACAAAACGAGTGCCTTAAAAACAAACAAACATAAAAAAAACCATACATATTCCTGTTTTACTTTTGTGTTTTTGTGTGTTTTCTTTATTCTGGAAGTTGATGACTATTTTTTAACGCTCTTTAACACACACACACACACACACACACACACACACACACACACACACACACACACACACACACACACACACACACACACACACACACACACACACACACACACACACACATTTTTCCCTCTCTTATCCCCTCCCAATTCATCTCTTATCCTCTCTCTTATCTCAAACCTATTCTCCCTCGTTTTCTATACTCTCCTCAACCTAATTTTTTCTCCCTAACTCCTTCAACTTCAGGCAATCAACAGACTCACTCTAAGGGAACTTTTGCGCTCTGATAGACTATAATTTTCCGGCAGTTTGTGTTGGAGTGCATAAGCGTGAAGGGGTCAGCGAAGGGGGAAGGGGCGACGAAGGGCGGGAGGGGAAGGGAAAAGAGGGGAGGATCAGTAGCCCAGTAGGAGGTGGAGGGAGGTGATATGCGTGATGGAGGCCGGCATTATGAGGGAAGGTCACACACTCAATGGATAACTTTGAATACAGGATATTCATTTTGAGCAATAGCGGTTCGTCTCTTTTTTTTTTTTTTCTCTCTCTCTCTCTCTATCTATCTATCTATCTATCTATCTATCTATCTATCTATCACTCTTTCATGTCCTGCCATCAAGTTGTGAAACATTTCTTAAATTAATCTTAAAATGTAAACGATTTATTGAGTTTTAAAAGCTTAGTAAACAGATATTTGTCTTCCATCAATTAGATAATGCAAGAAACTACTATATGTTCAGATCTAATGTCCAATGTTTTAGTGTCAATAAAACATCTCTATATCAACATTAGCCTGACAATTAAGTCTTGCCTAATAACTATGTATTACCGATTGTTTTAATGCTCAAGTCAAAACTGGTTAAACAATTATGCCATTACCTTATATCATATGATTAGGATTTGAATTATTTTGCCTTAAAACATATATTATCCAAGCATTACTAACTGTTAACTTGTTAGGCTTTATTATAAAATGTTGTAACTACGAAATTATCTTCTGGAAACTCATGTAATCAACGAACATAAAGGAAATACAAACACCAGTTAAAACATCAAACAAAAGAATACATAAAAGCGAGAAAGAAAGAGAGAGAGAACAAAAAAGAGGGAAGAGCAGCAGGAGGAGCAAGAGGAAGTGTGGAAAAAGATAAATGGAGTGTGAGGGAGGGAGTGACGGATGGATGGAAGGAGGAAGAGGGAGAGGTATAAAGGGAGGGATGGAGGGAGGGAGGGAGGGGGAGGGGAAGACCACTCACACGGCAAATAACAAACTGGGTTGTGGCGCGATATTGGCTTCCTTTCACACCTTTGAGAGCCATTCATTTCCTTTCCCTCCTCTCCCTTCCCTTCCTTCCCCTTCCCAGCCCTTCCCTCCCCTCCATTGCTCTCAACAATAGCCCATGAGTCGCCCGCCCACAGCCTTCCCCTTACCCCCTCTTCCTTCTCCTCCTCCTCTTCCTCCTCCTCCTCCTCTCCTCCTCTTCCCCGTTCCTATTGATGGAGGAAAATGAGGGAGAGAGAAACGTGGAGAGAAAATGGTGATATTGTAATGGCCAGAGTTTGCATAAATTGTTATAATAGAACAATAATAATAGTAATAATAATAATAATAATAATAATAATAACAATAACAAGGGATTGAATCAAGCACTGTTATTAATGCTGTTATTCTTGTCATTGTTGTTTTATTTATCAATGTTGTTGTTGTTGTTGTTGTTGAAGTGATGGTGGTGATACTGGTGATCGTGATGGTGGTGGTGGTGGTGGTGGTGGTGGTGGTGGTGATGGTGGTGGTGGGGCAGCTGGCGTTATTGTTCCCTCTTCCACTATTATTGGTAGATATTTTTTTGTCTCTTTTTTTTTATTGCATCGATGAAAAGGAGGGCGGAAGTGACCCCCAAAACACACACACACACACACACACACACACACACACACACACACACACACACACACACACACACACACATTGGTAACCGTTCAAACCCTTGCACGTACATTACAATATATTCCTCTCTGTATATTTCATTTGTTCCATTTCATTTTTATTTATTTCTAGACAAATAAAAAGTGATATGATTGAAGGAGAAAGTGAAAAAAAAGAAAAGGAGAGAGAGAGAGAGAGAGAGAGAGAGAGAGAGAGAGAGAGAGAGAGAGAGAGAGAGAGAGAGAGAGAGAGAGCGAGAGGAGAGTGAGAGGAGAGAGAGAGAGAGAGAGAGAGAGAGAGAGAGAGAGAGAGAGAGAGAGAGAGAGACGAAGGGAGTGTAACACAGAAGCTTCACTACAGTAAACATACCCCCTCCATCCCTTTCCTCTCTCGCTCCTCCCCTCCCTGTCCCTTCCTTCCCGTCCCTCCTCCCCTCCCTCTCCTTCCTCCGCCATCCACCGCCAGTACGATCCTAATCAAGTCAGTAAAAGAGAGAGAGAGAGAGAGAGAGAGAGAGAGAGAGAGAGAGAGAGAGAGAGAGAGAGAGAGAGAGAGAGAGAGAGAGAGAGAGAGAGAGAGAGAAAGAGAGAGTAATGTTAATATCAATACGGTTTTCTATACCTGTAATTACTGTTCGGAAAGTTAATTAACAGTTCAGGTGTTCAGTACGACGGTCAAGAGGGATCCGATTTCACTCCTTCACACTTGGAATATATAGTATCAACCGACATCAATCCGCACCTACGAGTTACAGTTCATTAATCTACTCACATGTAAGGAAAAACCGAACGAGACTGAAAAAAAAAATGGTCTTAACATTCTGAACCACAAACTTTCGGCAGTAGAGTTTGTGTACAGAGGAAAAGTTTAAATTCTCGTCTTATAATTATAATGATCTAGTTTTCTTATGTACTATGAACACTTAAACTTCACAATAGTTGAGACAAAAGTACGTGACGCACACCAAGTTGTATATATATTTATTTTTCTCTATATCATAAACCGT
>JAPQNM010000018.1:6476641-6494141 GCA_029783475.1 Metacarcinus magister
TATTTTTTTGCCACACTATTGAAAAATAATATTACACTAATTTCAGCATCTTATGGAATGTTGTTAGTGGTGCTTGCTCTATCTACTTTTCGTATAAGTTGCTGTTTTGTTGGTGATGGAAGGCAACCACAAGACTAGATCAATGGGCCGCCGTAGGACCAGAACAGTCTTGGCTTTGCATGATTCTAGTAGGCTTTATGTTTCCTCATATTTTGGGTCGTATTAAATAAGTTTGGTGAATGATCTCCTTCTATTCCTACGATTTTTCCTCCTTTTTTTTCTCTTCCTCCGCTTCTTCCTCCTCTTTCTTCTCCGCTTCATTTTTAATAATATGAAAAAAACGCCTCCTGCGCTCTTACTCCTCCTCCTTTTCCTCCTCCTCCTCCTCCTCCTCCTCCTCCCTCCTCCTCCTCCTCCTCCTCCTCCTCCTCCTCCTCCTCCTCCTCCTCCTCCTCCTCCTCCTCCTCCTCCTCGCTCGCTCGGGGTAACACGGATGTCGCCTCGATGATCAAAGTGATAAAACTCATTCTGATAACCATCTCGTCATTCGCTTTTGTTCCCCGATAGTTTATGAATTATTGCCTTCCCCCCCTCCCCCTCTCTCTCTCTCTCTCTCTCTCTCTCTCTCTCTCTCTCTCTCTCTCTCTCTCTCTCTCTCTCTCTCTCTCTCTCTCTCTCTCTCTCTCTCTTTCCTTATCGAGTCATCCATCGCTCTATTTTCCCTCGCCGTTCATCAGCGTCATCCGTCAACCATTGGGAGTTACCTGTAATCAGTCCCGCCCCTCCATTCCCCTCAGCCTATCATTGACTCACAGGTGATTTAATGTCCCCAGAGTTGAGTCAGTTCCAATCGCGAAACTGTCAGGGCGAGGTGTAATCAAGAACTATTTGTCAGGTGTTGGGATTCCCTGGGGGAGGTATTTATGGATGTAGGCTGCAGCGCGGTGCTTTGTGAGGTGGTGGTGGTGGTGGTGGTGGTGGTGGTGGTGGTGGTGGCACAGTAGTAATGGTGGTGGGATTGATAATGGTTGTGGTGGTAATGTGTGGTAGTGGTTAAAGTAAAAGTAGTAATAGTAGTAGTAGTAGTAGTGGCGGTGGTGCTACTGGTGGTGACATTATTTGATTAGTATCCGAAGTGGTGATGGTGGTAGTGATGTTGGGTTATGGTAATGGTGGTGGTGGTGGTGGTGGTGGTGGTTGTAGTAGCGGTTGTGGTGGTAATTGTAGTAATAAGTGTATAGTGGTGATAGTAATGATGGTGGTTGTGATATATTTCCCTCTAATTTTCACTAATAGAAGTCAAATGAAAATACACATGTAGATAGAAAAGTAAACAAATAAACTTTCTTTTACTGCTTCAACGAGAGTAATAAAAGAAGTAAATTTAAGGAATCAATGTTGTTTTTTTTAAGTTAAATTACTTCTGTGGTAATGTTGGCAAGAGATAAGGAAACTTCTCTCTGTCTGTCTGTCTGTATGTATGTTTTCTTTATTCTCTCTCTCTCTCTCTCTCTCTCTCTCTCTCTCTCTCTCTCTCTCTCTCTCTCTCTCTCTCTCTCTCTCTCTCTCTCTCTCTCTCTCTCTCTCTCTCTCTCTCTCTCTCTCTCTCTCTCTAAAACATTCTTTCCCACACACAACACACATCCACGACACTGTATGTCTATTTATCTATCTATCTCCCAAGCTTTCTCTTCCTTCTGTTTCCTCATATCCTCTTCGCATTCTCCCCTCTCGCGCCCTTCGCTTCCTCCACTCAACCCTCAATACGTAGGCAGCAGGGGGCGTACCGTCACAGAAGTCCCCACAAAAGCAGCGTAATGAAGCCACAGGAGGAGGTCCAAGGCTTGAAGCTTGCGTCTCACTCTTTCTTCCCCCACATTCTTAGTCCGTAATTTTCTTCGTCACTAAGGCCCACAGAATATTTTTGGTTAAGTCTTTTTATTTTTTCTCGTTTTTTTTTAAAGTTAGAGAGTATGTTGAGGTGGAATGGGTATGCATGTGAGAGAGAAGGAAGAGGAGGAAGAAGAATAAAAGATGAGGGTGAAAGTAAGAAAATGAGTAAAAAGAGTTAGACAAAGAAGAAGAAGAAATGAAGAAAAAGAAGAAGAAGAGCATGAAGAAGAAAAATGAGAGGAAGAAGTGTTGGAAGGCTCTTGAATTACCATCATGAATCAAAATGCTCCTTCGATAAGATGAAAATGAAGTGCAGAATTAAAAGGTCGAGGAGAAAGTTTGAGCAACCTGCGGTGGCTGAAGTATTGACTTTTTTGTTTGTTTTTTGTTTTATATGACTGGTTCTAGTATTGTATTGTTATCATGCATTGGTTAGAGATCATTAATGTTGTTGTTGTTGTTGTTGTTGAGGTTGAGGTGGTAGTGGTGGTAGTAATAGTCATGGAAGTTATTATATTTCTTTCCCACTTTCTTTTCTTCCTCAATTCCTTCACCGTACTCTATTTACAATTATCCTTTATTAATTATCTCCTTTTCCTCACTTTCTCCTTTATCTTTTCCCTTGTACTCCATCTCTATCCTATGCCTTCTTAGCTCCTTATCCTTTATCCTTCCATCTGTTCGCGGTACCTCACTCCCCCCAAACCATATCTCTCTCTCTCTCTCTCTCTCTCTCTCTCTCTCTCTCTCTCTCTCTCTCTCTCTCTCTCTCTCTCTCTCTCTCTCTCTCTCTCTCTCCTACTGCGTCACATTCACTCCTGTTGATAATACTACGATCTGTATTGACCGCCGGGTGACTCGCTGCGGCTACTACCTTGCCTCTGTGTGTGTGTGTGTGTGTGTGTGTGTGTGTGTGTGTGTGTGTGTGTGTGTGTGTGTGTGTGTGTGTGTGTGTGTGTGTGTGTGTGTGTGTGTGTGTGTGTGTGTGTGTGTGTGTGTGTGTAGAAAGAGGAAATTGCGTTAAATGTCCGATCGTTTACCGCAGAGGTTAAGAAATAAAGACGAGGAAGAGAGGAGGGGTTGGTTTGTTTTTTGAGTATTTTTTCCTTGTTCAGCTCTATTTTTTTTTTTTTCGTCCGCCACGTCCGTTCGTTCATCTGTCCGTCCGTCCGTCCGCGACCCTCCAGTATCGGTCCACAATGAGAATGGGAAGAGCGATGCGACTCCCACAAAACACAATGAATCTTCCTTTCACGCCTCACCATTGGCCGCCGGTGACACAATGGCCCGATACGCCGACCAATCACAGGCTCCCTTAGGTCGTGATCTGCAGCGACAGCCAATAGCAGCGCACTGACCATCCGAATCTTGACCAAATACCTTCCATCACTATTCGGGGAAGCTACACAGTATAGATCTCTCTCTCTCTCTCTCTCTCTCTCTCTCTCTCTCTCTCTCTCTCTCTCTCTCTCTCTCTCTCTCTCTCTCTCTCTCTCTCTCTCTCTCTCTCTCTCTCTCTCTCTCTCGGTGTAGTATGTGGGGAAAAAAAAAGAGTCGTAAGAAAACATTATTCTGGGTGTGATTGACGGGGGCAGGGAAAGGTGAAGGTGTTGATGTTGGTGTTGATGTTGGTGTTGATGGTGGTGTTGATGGTGGTGTTGATGGTGGTGTTGGTGTTGGTGATGCATTGATAGGACACCCCTGGCACCGCGCCCACAATAGAGGACACATTTATTACACCCGAGTGACAGCTGACGTGTGGGAGGGGTGGTGGGGGTGGTGGTGGTAGTGGTGGTGGGAGTGGTGAAGGTGGTGGGGGTGGTGGAGGTGAATCCTGTCTGTGTTGTCATCCCCACTCACCCGCTTCTCTTTATCTTTTTTTTTTTCCTTCTTTCTACAATTAGTCATTCCTTCTTCCCTCCTTCCTTTTACTCTGCCATTAATGCTACACTATTTTTTACTCCTGTGTTCTGTCTTCTTCCATAAAAGCAATTGTAAACATTTTTTTTGCTCTATTTTCTCCTTCCATTCCTTTCCTTCCAGTTTTCATTTTATTTTCTCTTCCTTCTACTACCTTTCATTTCCCTTCTCCTGCTATGTATCACTATTCTGTTAACACTTTGATATTCCTTAGTAGTGTATCATTCATTGTATTTCTGAATCATTTTTTTTCTATACAAACTCGTATATTATCGTACATATCGCAGCATATAATTTCAGCGAACAGTCTTGATCTTCGTACATTTCTTTTCATATACATATCAACACATTCACATATTACTACCTTTATAAAGTGACCGAATTTAAGAACAGCTCCAATACGGTAAACACAAACTACAACCACATTGATATTAGTGGAAGATGTGGTAACCTATGGAATTATCACCACCAACAACAACACCACCACCACCACCACCACCACCACCACCACAACCACAACCACCACTACTACTAATACTATCATCATTATCATCACCGCTGCCATCACCACCTAGAAGTCCTTATACACCAAGGAGACACTGGTGGTTGCAATCTTCACGCTCTGGCAACAGCAGTATGTGGCAATGCAGAACACTCACCTGGGGCCATTAATTAATCAAGACCAGGTAATTGCACACTGGGTATCGCATTTTATATCGAGAGACTAAACTTAGCACTCCTGTTATCTGTAGGTGTCGCTGGTCGTGGTTTTGGTGGTGATAGTGGTGATAGTAATGGTGGTATGTAGTAGTAGTAGTAGTAGTAGTAGTAGTAGTAGTAGTAGTAGTAGTAGTAGTAGTAGTAGTAGTAGTAGTAGTAGTAGTAGTAGTATCATTATTATTAGTAGTAGTAGTAGCATTATTACTTTAAGTAGTAATAGTTTATAGTAGTAGCGATGGTGGTGGTGGTGGTGGTGGTGGTGGTGGTGGTGGTGGTGGTGTCTTTCGTGCAGCCTTTTCATCCTCCAGGTAATCAATGTCCCCGAACACGACCACCTTGGACACACGAGCCGTCGGGGAGATTAATGCCGCTACCTCTTTAATGACACTGTATAGCGGGAATAATTTAATTAGCCCAGCCAGGGAGTGATGGGCAAAGGGCATGCAAGGGGAAGTAAGGGACGGAGGGAGGGGAGCGTTTACTAAAGGAGGGAATGGGGGAGGGAGATGAGAGAGGCCTTATGCAAGAGAAGGGGGGCAGGGAGGTGGAGGGATAATCTAATAAGGGAAGAAAGGAAAGGAAAGGTAAGTAAATAAGAGAGGAAACAAGCAGGACAGAAGTGTGGAGAAGAAAAATTCTAGTGAGGAGAAAGAGGAAGGAGGAGAATGAGGGATGAAAACATTAATATAGGCCAGTGGGTGATGAAATTAATTTTAAGGGATAGCGAAAAATGGTATATACACAGCGGTACAATGTCAGTGTTCCTAGCAAGGAATATAAAAGTATCAAAGGATGTTTTTTGACAAGTGTACTTTTTTATTTGTCACACTTTATAAAATCTAACCTTCACTTCAGTTTATCTTTGCAGTAGTGTAGCAACTGTAGTTCCAATAACCAGATGTTGGGAGTGTTGGACTGTCTGCACCTGACTTCAGGGTTGCTGAAGCCGGAAAAGGTTGAGACGTTGCTCTATACGTGTTTGTAACACAGACGATAACGTTTATTATTCAGTTGAGAAGGAAAGTATAACGTACAAAACTGAATTCTTAAACTTTACATGACAACTTTATATACATATGTATTTTTTTTCTCTCTCTCTCTTTTTTTTCTCCCTCTCACTCTCTCTCTCTCTCTCTCTCTCTCTCTCTCTCTCTCTCTCTCTCTCTCTCTCTCTCTCTCTCTCTCTCTCTCTCTCTCTCTCTCTCTCTTACTTGCTGGCTTGGCATTTGAATATCGAATAATGAGTAAGCAATGAAGCAATTAACTGATCAGTGTGTGTGTGTGTGTGTGTGTGTGTGTGTGTGTGTGTGTGTGTGTGTGTGTGTGTGTGTGTGTGTGTGTGTGTGTGTGTGTGTGAAAGAATGTGGAGCGAGAGCCGGTAGAAGGAGATAAAAGTGGCCGCGTCTTGGGGCGATGCACATGCAGGTAAGAACACCTGTAGGAGACGAAAAAGATTTGATAATTAACGCGCAGGGGAAGGGAGGTGTTGCTACGTGACAGGTGTGGCGCGAGAAGGTTGAGAAAGTAGGAGCTGCACGTGATCAAAAACATAACCACAGATGGAAAGGCTAAAAGTTATCCTATATCGTAAAAAATAATATGGAGGTTAATACTTTTTTTTTATAGATTTACTTAGCATCGTCAATCTGTTATACTACAAGAGTGTACAAGACGTAACTATGTCATTTATTGTCATTTGAGGACGTTGAAGTAGACAGAAAGATGGCATACATTGCTTCTTATTGCCATCTATCGAACTGACCAAGCAGCTCTGAGGCGAAAAACTACGTGGTTATCTTCTGCTTTGGCTTCTCATGTTGAATCAGGCTTTGGACTGTGATGAGGGAAGGGCTGGAGGGTGTTTGCTCGGATACATGTGTGTGTGTGTGTGTGTGTGTGTGTGGGGTGGGGGGTGGGGTGGGTGGGGGGAGGTGTGTGTGTGTGTGTGTGTGTGTGTGTGTGTGTGTAGTGGTTATTTTTGCTGAAGAAATGATGCAGTACGAGGAAGTTGTGTTCCCTTTCACAACAAAGAATTTCATGCAAAACAAGAGAATATCGATAAACATAATCTTTCTATGTTTCGTTTTATAATAATAAAACGTACTTCAGGTATTGTCATTTTTTTTCTTTTTGCGCTTCGGTTGTCACTTGGGAACTTTTTGTGTGTTTTTTTTTTAGAATGTACGTGACACAAACTCATTATTTACTTACTAGCGCATTACTCCACATAAATGTATTCACTAAAGAAAAATTAATTGTTTGACTGATGGATGACTTGCAGCCGTCCAACAGTGTGTGGGTGAGGGTCAGTGGGCCGTGCTGTGACAGGGCTTCAGGGCTGGGCTCATGTAACGCTTTTCAACCGAATGAGACCAAACCGAGACGAGTATAACTATCACTATGCAGCTGTTTTACCAAATCCTTCATCAGCGTTGTTATGTTTCATTTAATGCTCATGGGCCTTCTATTCAAACAGTATTTGCTTGAATATCGAATAATACTATTGTTCACCCAATTCCTGTAACAGAATAGTACTTTCCCAAGAATATTCATGTTAAAGAATTACATATTTTTTTCTGCTGAAAGGAAGAAACTTTAAAATGTTCTGTTTCTTTGCCCGAGAAGGAAAATATTAACTTCACTGTACTTAAGATAGATATATAGATAAGTCACATTTATCTACATTAACTTAAAACCCAGCCTGACTTCCCCATAAGTTCATAATGGTATGGAAACCTTTATCAATCCGCAGTACCAATTTATATGAAACATTCAAAAGGGTTGTTTAATTAAAGTATTTATGAGGTTTGTGTAACACTTTGTTGGAAGGTAGGAGTAAGGAACTTACGTGTTTATACCTTCAACGATTTTCCTGTCTCATAAACCTACTCTTTCTCCTCCTCCTCCTCCTTTTCCTTCCCTCCTCCATCCCTCACCTCCACACTGCCATACCTTCTTAACCTTCTACATCCATCATGTCACTTCATTCCTCCTCCTCCATTCTTTCCAACACCTCTGTGCCCCTCCCACCATCCCATCCCATCCCTCTCCCGTTATCCCTCACGCTGCCCCAACTCATTCACTTCTCTTCCTGTCTGTGTTTGTTGACTACCTCAAAAAACATGAATCTCGGACGAATTTAAATCAACAAATTTACCAATGATACAGTTGCTTCGAGTCAGGAGGAGAAAGAGGAGGAGTAGGAAGAGAAAGAGGAGGAGGAGAAGGAGGAGGAGGAGGAGGAGAAGGAGGAGGAGGAGAAGGAGGAGTTAATGGCAACGTTAGGTGAGCCTCTCTAATCGTCCAATAATTTTCCTTAATTATAATGATGAGAAGGCGTGCCGCTGTCTGGCAGGACGCTCGGACATGCTTGCTTGTCTTCCTTGGTAGCTGTGTGGTGTTCGGTGTTAGCAAAAGCATGTACGTACGTGTGTATGTGTGTGCTAGTTATATTTTCATTAGCTCAATTTTTTTTCGTACACACACACACACACACACACACACACACACACACACACACACACACACACACACACACACACACACACACACACACACACACACACACATAAATACACACATACACATGCACACACACCTATTGCCTTCATGACACAAAGGGAAAGATTTTATAGATCTGACGGAAGAAACCAATGGAATAAAAAGGAAAAAAAGGAGAAAAAAAATTGTACTGGTAATAACGAGGTTGTTAGTGTAAGCCAAAGGAACTACACTATCTAATCTGCTAGAAAGGAAATAGGATGGCAGAGAGGAGGAAGAAAAGGAAGAGGAGGAGGAGGAGGAGGAGGAGGAGGAGGAGGAGGAGGAGGATAACAACAACGACAACCAAGATGGCAACGAAAACGGGCGATGAGGAAGAGGACGAGGATGAAGACAAAAAGCAAGAGACAACAGACAATCATCCCAAGTACTCCTAGCTAGACACTACACAATCCCTGCTCTCCACACTCCCCGACAAATTACTTAGCAACAAAAATATCTCTTCCTTACGACTGACACACTGACTAATAGGAGAGCAGGCATCCTCTTCCCCCCGTTGCGCCCCCTCAAGCAGCTCATCCCTCACCTCAGAACTCCTTGGCTTGGCTCGTGTTGCACCTCACCCACAATTCTCCCCTTCAACCTTGCCATTCCCTTGACTTACAGCTGCCCACGAGCGGAGACACTCACCACATGATAAACAGACTTCTCATAAGGCTTCGTTCGCGCCCTTCCAGTGGATGCTGAAGCCTTGGAAGGGACGAGGATATACTCTGGTGGTGAGCAATGATTTGGAGGACCGTCAAGCAAGCAGTGATTACAGTGCTAACTACCGGGGGCTTCCAGGGCTTGAAAAGGGAAGGTAAGGAATTTTTTGTTTAATATAATCCTCTTGTTTCTTAAAGTAGTTCCAGGTGGTGTGGGTGTGTGATCGGTAGTGGTGGTGTGTGGGTTGTGTTGTTGATTCATATAGTGTGGAGCGGCCTGAGACTGGCTAAGATGTTAATGGAACACTTCACATTTCTTTGCCCTTTATTTCCTTTTTGCTTCTGTGGTGTACTGTGTATGCGTGTGCGTGTGTGTGTGTGTGTGTGTGTGTGTGTGTGTGTGTGTGTGTGTGTGTGTGTGAGTGTGTGTGTATGGCATACATACTATAAAAAATACATTCGCTCGCTTCTATTTTTTTATGTGGCAGTTGGTGTGGCGTGTCGCGTCTAATGACCTGCCCGAAGCGACCTTCATCCTAGTAATTAATGTGTAGCGATACCACGGCAAGTGTAAATAAAACAAATGAGGCGAGGCGGGCGCAGCTGTGAGGGAGGAAGGAGGGGGATGGGTAACGTTAGGCTACTGATACTCCTATACCATGCAAGGCAGGAGGGAGGAGAGGAAGGAGGGAGAACGAGGGAGGAAAAGAAGGAGGCAAGGAGAAGAGTGAAGGATTAGGCATGAAAAGGGATAACGGATAGAAGGCAGAAGTAAGGAAATGTTAAGATAAAAGTGGGAGGAAAAAAGATAAAGAGAAGGAAAAGAAAGTGACAGAACGAAGGAAATAGTAAAGAAAATACAACTAAAAATCTTGGAAAGGAAGGAAGAAAGCATAAATAGGGGGATAAAAAGAGGAATGAAATATATATATATATATATATATATATATATATATATATATATATATATATATTTAGATATATAGATAGATAGATAGATAGCGAGAGAGAGAGAGAGAGAGAGAGAGAGAGAAGAGAGAGAGAGAGAGAGAGAGAGAGAGAGAGAGAGAGAGAGAGAGAGAGAGAGAGAGAGAGAGAGAGAGAGAGAGAGAGTTTTCTTTAATCCACGGCACACCACCACCCATCACCACCACACACAAGCCCCTTACCACCAACCAAACGTAGCTTGCCTTTATTTCTATACTATTATTGTATACATCCCTACAAAATAAGTAGTTCATCCTAAATGACAATAACAAAATAAAAAACAAACAATCAGTCAATAAATATCACAACGCCTTCCTCCCTTCGAGTTCTCTGGTGCTGAACACGCTGACAACAACAACAACAAAAACAACAACAACAACAACAACAATAACAACAACCAGAAAGAAGCGCCAGTGGCTGATGTCGCTGCTCTTTTCGTCCATCTAATCCTAATGCATCAAGACAGGAGTCGCCGCCGCTCGGTCCAAACAAACACACCGCCGTAGAGGAACAAACTCCGCCGCTCTCCTGATGAAGAAATGTCGCGCAAAATAACACAGCACGGGATAATGGCCGGTAATTAAAGAGACTTGATGCTCCAGGTGGCATATCAGAGCCCGAGCAGCGAACACCCTCCGGCCACTCTATTAATCGAGGTCTCAGGACGGCATGATGGCGTTGAGACCTCGGATCCTTCTTCTTGTAGTGGGCGGCGCTGTGGCCTGGTACGATGCTATTGCGAGATGGCGCCTTGGTGTCCTATCTGGCGGAGAATATGACGACTTATGCAAAAATGCGGTCACTGAGAGACGGCCTGTGGGTGCAATTACAATAATTACGGCGCAAGTCTGCAAAACGTACATTTATGAAACTTTCTCTTGGACTCGTGTACTCCAGAAGTGTTCGTTCGGTCAGTGAAGATACCGACCACAGCCAAAATGACGCACTGGACACACACACACACACACACATACACACACACACACACACACACACACACACACACACACACACACACACACACACACACACACACACACACACACACACACACATACATACATACATTAAACCAGAATCTCACACTTTTCTCTTTCAACTACTCTAACTGGGTCACTAAAATATAATCAAACCAACAAAGTACAGCAGGATAACCTAACACGGGCAATGAGTGTGGGCGGCTTGCAAGGGCGGGCCAACAGAGTTCATGACGAGGCGGAGGCCCTGGCAGCCCGCCCCTGAACCACCATGCACACGCCTCCCACCAGCCTACCCGCTCGGCCTTCCAGCATCCTCGTTCTTCAGTGTCTGGACGGTCGGCAGGTGTATTTATATTCATTACGGAAGGCAGTCGACGTTTACAGCCGACGACCACCACCACCATCACCATTATTACCACTACCACCACCACCACCACCCTTGTACGACCCCCATCCACCACCCACCAACCCCTGCCTGCAAGAAGCTGGTTCATGCAAGTACGAAGATCCGGAGAGCACCAAAAAGGCGATCATCAGCGGCAAGAAACAAGCCTGAAGGGCGGCGTGCGGGTATTCCTCTCGCCCCCCGAGGCTGAGGAGGCTTTGTTGAGGGTAATTAATGGGACCACGCAGAGCCAGAGCGGCGGGCAGGTAACGAGTGTATCTGTTGTGGTCCTACCTGTAGAGTACGAGACGAGACGAGACGAGACAGAGAGAAAGAGAAAGAGAAAGAGAAAGAGAAAGAGAAAGAGAAAGAGAAAGAGAAAGAGAAAGAGAAAGAGACAGAGACAGAGACAGAGACAGAGAGAGAGAGAGAGAGAGAGAGAGAGAGAGAGAGAGAGAGAGAGAGAGAGAGAGAGAGAGAGAGAGAGAGAGTAATCATTGTCAAGGATTAACACACATTAAAGAGAGACACTGAGGAAAGAAAACGGGAACTCAATAAAACGAGTTGGTTAATTAAAGGGATACTTATATGATTGTGTATTGAATGCTCTTCCTCCAATAATTGACGAGTAACTTGCCCAATAAGCCTCTAATTGCCATGAATTATCCTGCCCCGTAACAACAGACCAGAACTAAGAGGAGGAGGAGGAGGAGGAGGAGGAGGAGGAGTAAATGGGCTAATTTAGATAACTTGTAATGAACTTAATTTATGAAGTCAACTACCTCTTGTCTCTTTGGGATATTATACTAAGCCCTTCAACCCCTCACCCTCTCACCCCCTCACACCCCATCCCCCCACCACCACCTCTCCCTGACTGCCATCCTCCTAGTTCAAATGTTTTTCTCTACATTTGCTGACATGCTGACTTCTTTTTCTCATTTTTCTTTTTTTCTTTTTTTCTTCTTTTTTCTTCTTTATTTACCATGTTCACTTTACTCTCTTTCTTTACAGTATCAAGCGTCCTTTAAGCTGCAATAATACTCTTTGTATCTGGTCCTACATACACTCCTCTGCTTCTATCAAGACCCTCCAGCCGCCTACCATCACATGCAACTATTTAACTCTTCCTCCTTCTAGTTTTCTTCCCCAACGTGTTTGAGAGTCACAGCTCAGCGCCCATTGATAGCCTTCGCAAGAGAAAAGGCAGGGTAGGCTTGCTTTTCCTGATGGGATATTGATAATAGTTTTTTTGTGAAGTCGAGGGCAGGTAATTGTGTAAGAGAAGGGTTAGTAATGCGAACTAATGGTGAAATATTGGCAATACTGTCTGTTTCTAAGGGGCAAGAGGAAGCAAGCAATATATATATATATCAGCAACATGACAACCATGTATTTTAGTCTTCTCCATCTGTATATGAGTTTGCATATAGTCACTTAGTTATCTAAACAATAAAGGGGATCTTTTACGTCACGAAAACATTTTGGCGTCGCTGCAATATCAATGGTTATCGCAATCTATGCATTCATTTGACGCATCTTTCTCCGTATAGTCATTTAATCATGCCAACCAATCCATGGTACAAATTTTAACCTATGCGCCGTATGCCACAATTACGCATGACTAACCGACACAGGTAACCCGCCAAGGTATGCAGGCAATAAATCATAAGGTGACTGTGTTTTAATTTCTCACTGAGGCAACAATGAGGTGTGTTGTTGTTCGTTTCATGTATTGACCAATTACAGTAATAGGATCATCCTCAAAAAGCTCCCCGGGGTTGGTGTGTTATCTTTTCCCGGTGTGAATATGTCAACTCAGCCCATGACGCATATCCGTTAACATTGTAACAACACACGTACGTCACACACAAACACAAACACAAACACAAACACACACACACACACACACACACACACACACACACACACACACACACACACACACACACATACATACACACACACACACACATACATCACACACCCGGAAATTCCTCTTTGTCCTTCCTTGTTCCGCCTCACGTGTAACAGCCACAGTTATCACCTCGTCTCCGTTGAGGTGCCGTGTGCTGTCCCTTTATTCACCTGCCTTATTAAATGGCTTCACCTCACTTCGTACTTCTCACGAATACATGGACACAGTCACACTTCCCAGGGCTGTATATACACACGTTGCTTAGTTGAATACACGACAGAGGAAACAGTGCGGGGAAAACAGAATACTAACTACAAGACTAGAAAAGATACAGTTCTTGTTGTATAATTATAAGCGTTATGATGACAGTTCTTGTTGAGATCAAAGACGAAAAAAAAAACATGCAAACAAGCTTACATGAAAGAAGCAATATTATCATGAAAAGTGTGTTTGTGGCGTGATATCTGTTGCTTCTGAAAGTTGTGGTTGGCACTGAAGGCGGGAAAGAGACGTGCAAGCGAGCAAACAGAGGCTATTCATTACTACTGTGCCGTGTCATTCACCACCACACCAGCATCACCACCACCCCACACTAACATCATCATCATCATCATCATCACGGAGTTCATCATCACCGTATCACGATTCGTACTTCACCCCCATTTCTTCCACTAGACGGACTAAACTTTGACCGAAATCAACACCAAAGCAAATCCCACCACACCACCACCACCATCACCGCCATCACCCCTACAAACACCACAGTTCAACCATTCATCACATCACAATACTCTTCATCAACATCACTCGTCACATTACCACATCACTCCCACATCCTGACTAGCAGCTCATATCAAAACCTCCATCGCCTTCGTCAGCATCCGTCAGGTGATAAGAAATGAGGCCACTCGTTTTCCTTTCCTTTATCCCTATCCTGTCGGTCCTCCTCACGATCGTCACCCACAGCTGCGTCCTCTCGGCACCAACAATCCAGGTAAGCAGTGAGTAAGTGTAGTTGTAGCCTGCCTGACTTTATTCTCCCATTTTCTTCCCCTCAAAGCTATGTTAGGAAGCCCAAAACTATTCAAGTAATGAAAGGAAAGAACGTAAGGTAATTGTTGATTTGTGAATTGTAAAGATGAAGGGAATGTAAGTCTGCAGGACAAATGACCGGGTTATCTATTAAGTTTAAAACAAAGCGTATAATGAAGGAAGGAATACCATAGCAAAGCGTGCGTTTGTGTGTATGTATGTATGTATGTATGTATGTATGATTGATTGGGTAGCTGGATGGCTTGATGAATGAAGGAATATGTATCAAAATATATATACTTGTATGTACTATGTATGTATGTATGTATATGTGTACATGAGTCCAGCGAGATATCATTGCCATGAAGCTGAGGACACACTACACAAACACCGGAAGCCTTGTTTCATTGTGTTCCCATCCCAGAGACAATGTGTGTGTGTGTGTGTGTGTGTGTGTGTGTGTGTGTGTGTGTGTGTGTGTGTGTGTGTGTGTGTGTGTGTGTGTGTGTGTGTGTGTGTGTGTGTGTGTGTGTGTGTGTGTGTATGAGAGAGAGAGAGAGAGAGAGAGAGAGAGAGAGAGAGAGAGAGAGAGAGAGAGAGAGAGAGAGAGAGAGAGAGAGAGAGAGAGAGAGAGAGAGAGAGAGAGAGAGAGAGAGAGAGAGAGAGAGAGAGAGAACAGAAAAAAACTGACAGATGAAATTGTAGATATACCCAATCATAAAGACATACATACAGATAGACAGACAGACGAGCAGAAAAAACACACACAGACACACATACACACATACAAACACTCATATTATCTATGGTAAGGGAATACAAAAGTCTTGTATATTTTTAGTCACTGACTGTTTTTCGAATAAACCAATTAATCTCATGATCATTATCGGCTGGACATTATAATTTTCCTAATTGTAAGACTTCTTTCCTCCTTTACACACTCACTCCCACCCAGGGCCCACCAGTCTCCACACGCAACCAAACCCCGAAAGTAATCAGATGAAAAAGCACACATGCAAATAAATTTTAACACTCAGAATAACATTGTTACACCCCTAAAGATCTACCATGACTCGTAGACCATCCTGCATAACACCTTATTCATTCACTACACCAACACATTTATCATCCTGCCATTGCCACCACTTTACGACGTACTAGTATACCATTTAGAGGTGAATAGCGTTAGGTGTTTTTACATGCTAGGCCACCAAAGCAGTGCAGTCACCCAGCGAACCTTCAACACCCACCACTGGATCATTACAGTCACGTAACACACCCTAAGTTCCCCCCTCGTAGGATTCCCTTCACTGCATAATAACCTCATTCAATTAATATCAGCGGGAGTTACCCACAAATTAACTCTAAAAAATCCCCGTTACGTTAGATATTCCCACTTATGCTTGGATTCCCGCGCATTAAACCCAACATGTGCACAGTGGACAAAGGAGCCATGCGGTGCCAAGGTCACAGAGGCACTGATATACGATAAGTGTTGGCATAGCAGCTGCCTCGCCTCTCCTCCCTGTGACCCTGAATGATATTTGCTTCTTTATGCTGTTGATGCCTACATATAGACATGAAATACTGAAAACTAAGCCTCTTCCTGAACTCTGTAAATTGTAATGACTCATGAAGACTGACTGTTTATCGTTGTGTTGAATGTGTTTAATTAACTTTAAGGTTAGTTTTACGTGTTAGGCTTTTTATTTATCGTTTAAGTTTTTTTTTGTGTCACACGCATCTCTATTACCCGAAAATAGTGAAAATAGTAATGCAAACACGGTTTCCATCCCTCCCGCGTTCAGACCCAACACACATGACTTAAAACAAAGAACCATGTTGAATTCAGGCCACGTGTCCTTACTTTGAGGTGGACGACATAGTTCCTACACTATTCAGTACTCACCAGCGTCAGCCTGGCGTGTCCTGCTTCACGCAGTGACTCTGCAATAGAAAGTATGATTAGGAACACATTCATACACAATCAGATATAGCAATGCACCGACAAATGGAGGCTTATTATTCTTATTAACTGCTGTGTATAGACAATTTTTTGCAATATATATCTCACAGCTAGCTTTTCTGTATACATACGTACATTCATACACACATACACACAAACACACATACACACAAACACACATACATACATACATAAATACATATATACATGCATATACCTACACAGGTACATGCATATGAATAAATAAGCTATATATGTATATATATATATATATATATATATATATATATATATATATATATAAATATATATAGTATATATATATATATATATATATATATATATATATATGTATATATATATATATATATATATATATATATATATATATATATATATATATGTATATAAATATATATATATATATATATATATATATATATATATATATATACATACATATACATACATGTGTGTGTGTGTGTGTGTGTGTGTGTGTGTGTGTGTGTGTGTGTGTGTGTGTGTGTGTGTGTGTGTGTGTGTGTGTGTGTGTGTGTGTGTGTGTGTGTGTATATGTGTGTGTGTGTGTGTGTGTGTGTGTGTGTGTGTGTGTGTGTGTGTGTGTGTGTGTGTGTGTGTGTGTGTGTGTGTGTGTGTGTGTGTGTGTGTGTGTGTGTGTGTGTGTGTGTGTGTGTGTGTGTGTGTGTGTGTGTGTGTAAGGGGATGATGTCTTTACTAAGTATTTCTTTTATTGTTTTATCATTTTTAAGACAATTATCTTCACCCAAATTTTGTATATTAATTAGTTATGATCCAACAGGGAACACAACCGCTGCTTCGGACGAAGGATGGCTGTCAAGAAACACCTGCAAAGCTGATCATCTTCGTGCCATGTGGTGCTTGTTTCAAGCTGGTGGGAACGAGGTGTAGAAAGATTTTTGGGTGTTACTCAGACGCAGGCACCAAACTCATCCTTGGCCACACTAAAATCTCACTACCCCACCGAAGTAAGAGTGAACTGATTCAAAATAGCAGGGAAACCATCACACAGTCTCAAGAACAAAGTCACCCCGAGTGGAAGGGGAAGGTCCCACATGCATGTAACACAGGTGACCTCTCTCCCCCTCCACCTCAACGACAGGCAGACATCACTACCCACTCTTCTGGAACGACAGATGAGCCACAACTTGTGATATTCCAACTAGAATTTACCACTCAACGTTTTCCTCTCTTCAGCGCCCTAAGAACCAAAACTCAAGCAGCGGAGACACAGCGGCATCAGCAGCAGCTATGAATCAAGACGTGGGAACAATTCAGGACTAAGAAACCGAAGAATACATCGAAACGCTGTTCTGCACTTTAAATGACACTTGATTTTTCACTCTCATTAACCTTTCATTAGTCTCTTTCAGTGTCAAACCTTCAACAACCTATGTATATTCAATAATAAAAGATAAGGTCTCTAAATGATAAACACAATCACTTTCACTTTCT
>JAPQNM010000018.1:6496641-6504141 GCA_029783475.1 Metacarcinus magister
TGATATGGACTGTACGTGTAGGATTATTATTTATTTTTTGTACTACAGCAGATATGATAATGATGATGATGATGATGATGAGGATGATTTTTATGATACAGCACAGCACTGTAATACCTTTCCAGAGGCTGATATGGTGCACGTAGGAACCAAACACCTAAAAGCAATGTTTGTGTTTGTGTGCATAACTTTCATACACTTTGGGTCATTCATCATCATGCACCACCGCCTAACAGTCCCTTTGTGAAAGGAGTGTCATGACACGAGGAGATAATAGATGGACTGTTAGAGTAATAGAATGGCAACTCAAGGTGACTGTCTCATGATGATGATACAGTAAACAAACTCAGGTACTTCATGGCTTTCATTTTGTTATCATTTACTTCAAAAGACCAATTTCCCTTCCCTAAGATTCGAGTCTAGTTGTTGTACAATTTTCATAATATTGTATCAAAGTAAGTATATAAATGTTCCAATTTTCTTTTAAGTTCTCAGTTAATACAGATACATAACCAACTCATAAAATTGTTATATTCCATCTCCGTGAAACACTTAATGAAGTCAATCTAACTACAGTGGCTAATACGTGGATGTGTCTATCGGGAAGACCCCAATATTTTGCAAGGTTATCTTCCACTGCACAACAGCTCGTCCGAATACATAGTAATGTAAAAAAACAGTCCTTTGAAACAATGCATCTATCGTTTACCAACACAAGACGGACAAGAATAAATAGAAAGCAATGAGTCCTACAAATTCTGATCCTGATCCTGATATCAAATGGTAAATTTATGAATCACCTTCAGACTTAATGAACACAACAACACAGGGAATGATGATCGGACACACCACCTTAGAAGCATAGACGCTGCCAACACTGCCTCTGCCTCACAGTTGTTAAGGGGGTAAGTTTACACCCAGTGAGTCATGGTGGTGGTTTGTAGAGATGACCTTGACCAAGAGGACTAGTGTACGGGAACATATATGGGTGGACCTGCACTGTCTCTCCCCACACTACTTTATCACACAGGGATAACGCACCACACTCACGCATACCCCTCACTCAGAGCTCAACTGCGGCACGAAGCTTTTGAGTGGAACCGTCCCTCCCTCCACGACAGACTCTATATTTACGACCTTAAAGGAATTAAAATGCGTTGGCCATTCCTCATGTTCACTTTTGTGTTGATGGTGGTGCTGCTTCCTGTGATGGGCAATCAATACTCTTCGGTAAGTAAGAGTAAACTTATGATAAAGATTATTAACTATCATGATAAGCCAACTGTGTAACTGATTTATGTCACTTAAATAAAGTTATGTCCCATAAATAAAGTTTAAAGTGTTGAAGTGTGTGTGTGTGTGTGTGTGTGTGTGTGTGTGTGTGTGTGTGTGTGTGTGTGTGTGTGTGTGTGTGTGTGTGTGTGTGTGTGTGTGTGTGTGTGTGTGTGGACTCAACTCACAGTGAAGTATATTATTTATGTTTCAGAACACACAATACAGGGACAGAGAAGGCAAAACACAAGGTGATGTGGCGGAGTGCCACGAGCAGTGTTACAAGAAGGACAAATATCTTAAGTGTAGGTTGGACTGGAGTTGCATCTCTAAGAATCAAACACACCCTCCACCTGTGCAGTAAAGATATGGGTCTTACCAGCCACCAGCCACCACCTTCATTTCCACCACCATTCATCGCCTCCATATTTCCACATTTATTTTTCCCGATTTGTGTTAAACTTATTCATTTGTATGTTTTCCTCGTCAACTGTTTGGCTCAGTTTCCTCTACATTTTTGTTCTGTCTGTTCATATTCTGTTCATGTTACTGTGTATACAATGTTTGCCATCGTTATTTCATTTTTTTTTTGTATCAATTACATCCACGTTGTTAATTCATCTTCCTGGTGAGACGCCTGCATCATTACGGTGTTACGTAAAACATTGTTGTAACATTGAATAAACCAATTGTTCAATTCGGTAACGCTAAATAAACTATGACATTCATGTGCTGAGTAATAATTTCCATGAAGTTCGTCCTACACTAATTGATCACCTATTTTTTCTCTCTCTTTCTCACTTTCTCACTTTCTCACACACACACACACACACACACACACACACACACACACACACACACACACACACACACACACACACACACACACACACACACACCCCCCACCCCCCCCCCACACACCCACCCACCCACCCACCCACCCACCCACCCACACACACACACACACACACACACACACACACACACATAAATATACAATTAAGATATTATCTGATGGTCTTATAAATGTGAACTCTACCAAGTGACTGCCGGATTGTGTCAAAGAAACTAAAAAAAATACTAAATTAAAAATATTCAAGCAGTTCTGAATTAATAACAATAGATGAAGTACTGTGGTCTTTTGCGTAGAATCAATGATAGATGGAAACTGAGTCCATACTAATATTTCACTCTATAAGCATCAAAAATCTGTCTTGACGGACCACAGAGATATAATTGACGGAGGATTGTACTAATTGACTATGATGATGATAATTATGATGATGATTATGGTGGTGATAATGATGATGACACCTACGACATGGCTGCTGATAATGATGACTGTAATATGACACATGCATTGTATTAATGTTTGTTTAGTCCTTGTACCTAATATAACATTCATTCCCGTTTCTCTACTGTCACTGAGAGTTGAATTCCAGTGTTATGTTGAACAGGTTTCTTTGTTATCGCATTTGTTCGTGTTAGAGCAATTGCCATTTATGACATGTGTATTAATTGGAAATATTACTTAAATATGTATAATTGATATGTGTCTGTGAGTAACGGCATACTAGCATAACCAATCTGTAGGGTTTCCTTTGTTTAAATAGGAGTAAGGAGAAGAAGTATGAATAGGAGTAAAGGGAAGAAGTTTGAATACGAGTAAGGAGAAGAAGTTTGAATAGGAGTGAAGGGAAGAAGGTTGAATAGGAGTAAGGGAAAGTTTGTATAAGAGTAAGGGGAAGAAGTTTGAATAGGAGTGAGGGGAAGAAGTTTTGATAGGAGTATGGAGGTGTTATCATATGTAGAAGCACGTCACAGGACACGTTAAAGACTATTTATCAACTAAGTAAGATTCTCTACCGGGCTGCACTGGCTTAGAAGTGTTCCCAGGTTGACAGCTACACTTGCATATGCTTTGTAGAATTATATCAGTTATTTTTCTCCTATATCTGACTTCAGTATTGTTGTTGGATCTTATGAGAATAAAGCTCTGAGTCGCAACATATTGATTTATTGCTCCTAGATAGTCACGAATGATGGTGACGGTGATGGTGATGGTGGTGGTGGTGGTGGTGGTAGTGCGTCCCATGTATAGCAAGTTCATATCACACACCCACCCACCCACCCACCATACTCACCCACCCACCCACCCCCATCCAACCACCCACACACACACACATACACACACACACACACACACACACACAAACCCGATGCCAGACAGGGCCACAGCGAGGCCATGGGGATTACCAACAAGATTATCCAACTTATGTAACACGGAAGGTTTTCCCGCTAGCTAAGTATGTGTACGTGTATGTCTATAATTATGTGTGTGTGTGTGTGTGTGTGTGTGTGTGTGTGTGTGTGTGTGTGTGTGTGTGTGTGTGTGTGTGTGTGTGTGTGTGTGTGTGTGTGTGTGTGTGTGTGTGTGTGTGTGTGTGTGTGTGATATAAGATAGACTCTCGCCTTATATTAACTACCTGTATTAGCGAGGACAATTCATAAACACTTTTTCTTTGAGTAATGACGGTCACATGTGGATTATCAGTGTAAAAAGAAACATTGAACTATGAAAGAAAACTGACATCCCGCTGGCCTCCCTTTCCCGCACTTGGCGCCTGTGTGTGACTTGCGTGGCATTCCCAGGGTCAATGTCATAACTATCTATAACTAACCCTCACACAGATGTGCCTTCTCTCCTCTAGTGTTTTGATTACTCCATCTTCAGATACTCATCCTCATCCTTCCCTTTCAATATTTCATCTTACTCTATCACCTGTCATGTTTAATCTGCCACTTTCTCTTTTTTTTCGTTTATTTATTTATTTTTTTTAAAGAAATTAGTTACACTACAATATATATATATACACGTTCTGTAGCCTTCCTACTCTGGTGCAAGACGTCCATAAAACGGCGTCACCATGATTATAGTAAATGGAACAGAGTGACAATAACCCCAAGGAGTAGGAAAGTTTGAACATGTAACATGAGTAACAGCGGCTCTCTTTATCTAAGCTGCTTTTAACTACGTCTTAGTTCAACGACCAAACTGCAATGGAGACCAGTATGTCGTAACGTAATAGTTGACGCTATTAAACACTGCACAAATATAACTAAATCGAACATGTAAGAAAATTAAGAAAGCCCCGAGGCCGATGAGTTGCCAGCAATGAATTAAGAACAACAAAGTATTATAATCAGGATTCCTCCTATGGATTCTATAATAATGTGTGTATGGGACATTAATGTGCTTTACTAACAAGACCACAAGGACATATGACCAGATGCATCAACCAGGAAGCCCAGACGGCGCCACTGTTGCATCACGATAACCATAGTTGGAGCTCATGGACACCCGAGACCTAGAGGAATATAACATGGGAGTCCACTGTCTCTGTCTTCCCGCGCTGTTCTCTCCTACTAGTTGGCCTCACTCCCGGCCACTACAACAAGAACGATCCTGTTGACCAGACCATTATACTGTCCCTTAGTCCCTCCCTCTGAAACGGACGCAGTGAACAGTCAAGATGCGCTGGCCTTTCCTGGTGTTGAGTCTTGTGGTGGTGATGGTGATGGCGGTGGTGCTTCCTGTGACAAGCAAGTCAGTGGTACGTTCACGAGAGGGAATGTTATTTGTCTTTTTCAAGTAATTGACTTACTCTCTACCTGATTTTTCTTATATCAATAGTGTGTGTGTGTGTGTGTGTGTGTGTGTGTGTGTGTGTGTGTGTGTGTGTGTGTGTGTGTGTGTGTGTGTGTATGTGTGTGTGTGTGTGTGTGTGTGTATGTGTGTGTGTGTGTGTGTGTGTGTGTGTGTGTGTGTGTGTGTGTGTGTGTGTGTGTGTGTGTGTGTGTGTGTGTGTGTGTGTGTTTATGTGTGTGTGCATGTGTATGTGCCTGTCTGTGCATGACTATGTGTGTGTGTGTGTGTGTGTGTGTGTGTGTGTGTGTTTATGTGTGTGTGCATGTGTATGTGCCTGTCTGTGCATGACTATGTGTGTGTGTGTGTGTGTGTGTGTGTGTGTGTGTGTGTGTGTGTGTGTGTGTGTGTGTGTGGGCACGCGCGCGCGAGCTTGTGTATGTGAATTGGCATGAATCTACATGTGTACGCGTGTGTGGGTGTGGGTATCTATGTAAACATTCTTACTTAATTTTTTTAATGTAAATGTATCTGTATAGCATTGATTCACATCTGTGATATTCTGTTCCTGTTTGATTACATGGTTTTCAAACATGAATATACCCACTTTGTTTTGCCTTCTGGGTGCAGGCGAGATTATCGAATCAATAACTATTCCATTGTCTTTTTCCTCCTTTTATGTTATATGTGTGTGGTTCCTCCTATCACATTTTCAATACTTTGTCTCTTTCTACTTTCTCCAAATTTTATAAATAAGCATTTTATCTAAATTGCATAACATTTTCTGTATGTCATTATTTTAGTAACTAATTTATATACATCTTCTTGAACCTGCTTCTAAGATTCTTTATATACTATTTTCAATACATATAAAAACTGATGCATCAATCAGCAATCATGCTCGTGTAACTTGTTTTTTTCTTATATCATCAGGACTTATAGCTCATTAACATATACTATACAGAAGTCTAACTGAAACTATAAACAAATCCTACGAGTATACCAATTGTCACACCTTTCCAAAACCTATATATATTTCTTTCATAATAATCTTATTTCTCAAAAACCATCATCTCTAAAAAAATTAAACACTCACAAATTATTCTTTCTAACGTTTTCCATAAAAAAAAAGAATAAACCTTGATAGAAACAAAACACATGAAAAGAAAACTGATAATAATGTTGATGTTTCAGAAAGCGGTCACAATGAGCCAGTTTCCTGTAATTCGCTGCCTGAGACAATGCCAAAGGCCGGACAGGAACGGCCGCTGCGTCACCGACTTCCATTGTATTCTACGAAGACGGCGGTTCTGACCACTTCCATGTCATCACTGTTCCACTTTCCACATTCCTTCCCCTTTGTATTTCTCTTCTCCTCTACCTTTACTTGAATTCAATATATCTTCCTCCTAGACAGTCCATAAAAAGAAATTAGCATTTGCGTGTGCACATCCAACAAAAGTATCCCTGCTCCTTTGATCGACCTATTTGTGTGAGGGAAGCTACTTGATCCTCTTGCATATTCACGACACAGATAGGAACACTCAGACCATGAACATTATGTCAGATGTGTCCTAACAAATCAATCTCCTTCGATTCAAGAAAGAATCACCCAATGAAAGTACTATTCAACGCATTCAGAGTTTTAAAACTTAATCTTGCACTTTTTCATATTATTGTAGTATTTGTATTCAGTATTGTAATTATTGTATAAATGCAATTGGAAATAAATGAGATATAAATAATATAGATAATTCCATTTGCAATCATTCAGAGCATAGATATGTAGGCAATGCGATGTGAAAATGTTATAAATGACACATTTATGTAATTAATAAAAATATTATACCATTTAATAAGCAGATTTGTCATTAGTCTTTTATAGTAAAGCATAAATATATCTGGTAATCCATGAGATCATGACGGTGGATACGTAACATATTAGTCTTAACCAGCCTTTCTTCCTGCCACTCACTGTTCTGGAGGCACACTGTACCTCCATCAAACTAGAGTCCTGGGGCCGTAAACACAAAACTTGTTACCGACAGCTATTTTAATACTACACACAAACACACACACACACACACACATACACACACACACACACACACACACACACACACACACACACACACACACACACACACACACACACACACACACACACACCTACAGACAAACACATCCATATGCAAACACACACACATGATAAACATCTCCACGAACCCACAAACACATACACAAACACACACACAAAAAACCCACACACACAAAAAACCCACACACACAGACAGAAATACATACATACAAATATTAACAAACATTAAAACAAACATAAACACACTTATGTGCGGGATCAAGTAACGACGCCCACGTGCTCCAGGCGATGGCTAACCTAACCAAACCTACATATTAAAAATTATAATATGTTTAGACCAAATATCACGCCACGAGCCAGCAGTGAGAGGAAACACCTGGCTGATGACAACAGGATGTGTAAGTGATGTAATACTTATAATTATTATCTTATATCTAAGACTCGCAAAGTACCCTTAATGACCTATATCTCTTGGAAAACTCAC